>OW796116.1:1046285-1613308 GCA_941860345.1 Chrysodeixis includens
ATTTTCACTATTAAAAGTTTTCGTGAAGACAGATTTATCATTGTTTTTCTTTGAAAATATTTTTTGGAGTTATTTTTGAAGATATATTCAGCTATAAATCTTTAAATAATTAATTTCGTCCCAAAAATATTACGTATTTTTGGACGTAAATAAACATTGTTTTCATTACATACCACTGCGGGAAATAGGCTTCTTTTTATTTTCTGGCCTGTACAAAACATTACAACATAAACATAAAAATATTAATATTAAGAAAATAAAAACTATTCTTTATAACATGACCTACTAGTAACTTCTTAATAAAACACACAAAATACAACTAACGCTAACATTTGCGACCTAAGCCGATAACGGAACGACCTGTACCCAGTTCTATCGAACTTTACATTTCAAGTACGGCCAGCAACAAAAATGTACCACAATGTAATGCAATGTTTCTTGCGATTAAGATACCAATCAACCTTGTATAGTTAAGTAAGACTACTTATACATGACTAACAGACAGTACAAAAAATAGGGGAACTTTGCGCACACGCTTGTTCACTATAATATGTCCCGCGTAGCTGGCTGTGTCATAGTAACACTGGCCGCCGTGGCCGAAATCGTTCCGGACATTATTATAAATGACCACGAAAAAAATCGTCCCAACCCACCAACAGATTTCAAACGTATCTCATTTAATATATCATGGTATCATGATCATTTTTTATTATGACGACATCACCGTAAGTCATGGGGTTAACGTGCAAAAAAACAAATCTTGTTCACTTTTTTCAGTACAAAAATTTTTAGGCACACTATTTAACTATAAAAAAGCTATTGATAGAGAACAGCCGTAAGACGCATAGGTAAAATAACGGTCTAATCTCACTGTACCCTCGCCTCTTGCCATGCTAACATGCGCGCGCGCACCTCAGTCGTGTCCTGTCCGTTCCGCTGTGTTCACGTTGTTTATCTGTGCAATATCGGCTTGTTTGCAGCTATTGCTGACCTCTGCTTGTTTATTGGGCCCTTTGATAGCAAATTAACAACAACAAAGAAATGTTTAAAAATACTAACCTAAAATGTTGTTTTTTGCGTGGTCATTTACATACTTACGTAATACACTTGAATATTTTTGCTATTAAAACCTAAAATGTTCAGCTGAACCATTGTGTGTTGTAATTAATAACTAAACGTAGTTATTTAAAAAAATAAACACCCTTTTTCAGCTAAAATGTTTTTATTTTTTATTTAATAATCCCATATATTTACGGACAAAAAATCAATATTTGTCTTTTTAGGGGACTTCATAATTATATTAAAATTAGTCCCAAGTCTGTTGGTGCTTGGGACAGAGTCCATACAATTTTTTGCATACTCCTTTAAATGCCAAAACCATTGTCATTTTGTTTTTTACTCCTTGTTCATTAGTTTATTTGCTGACCGTACCTTCTCTTTTAATACAAATCTTTGTGTTTTATTTAATCAGTATTAAATATTCACCGTTTAAAACCTAATTAACCCTATTTTCGTTTAGTTTATCGTTGAACCTTATTTTGCTTATTATCGCAGTCTAATAAACTAACAGCCCTTTTTTGATATTATTAAGTTTCGTTTCATAATTCAAGTTGATTATGAGTTCTCTATTGCTTTGAAATATTAAACGAAAGACGAAGATCATAACTAGACTATTTTAAACATAGGCAAGACATCATTTGTTCAGTAAACAATATTGTTCTTTACAAAAGGAATACAAGTATTTGTATTTTCTCTTTGAATTAATTTTGTACGTTAAAACTACTATAAAATTCTCTTATATTTTTACCACTACACCCCTACTTAACAATTAATAGTTTTGGTAATAAGTTTTCAAACAGTGCCGTATATGTTCTAATTATTTAATAATTCTTTACAATGTACAAAACACCGATTAAATTCTAAAGCGTAGAAATAAGGGTTAATAGTTAAAAGTACAAAATTCTAACACGCATATGTAAACATTACAAGTATTTCGTTGTAAATATAACTGAAATTATAGTGAAACAAATTCTTCATTACGCGACTACCCAAAAAAGAGATCTGGTATTATGAGTTAGTAAATTATTTGCTTGTTTTAATTTTGATGAGCTTTTAAGACACCAAATGATTAAGGACTCCGGTTGGGTCCGAAACTAGTCGGGCTATCCCGATAAATACGCGTGAGTAAACCGTTATAATATCTCTTAAATACCAAATGAAGTGTATAAAAACACCAGCCTTTCATACAAAAGTATGATTATTAATTATTTTAATCACAAAATAATAGTACGTAGGTATGCAATTGAAGAAAAGGAAAAAAAGCTATCAACTGAAAAATAACTATCGTGACGCCAACCCGTGAACACACAGCTGTAAAAAGTCCTCTTCCAATATAAAGAAAGTTTGATCATTCACAAAGAAAAAAGAACTTGTAATTAAAATACTCTTGTTTCATGAAACCTTTCTTAGTAAAGGGAGCTTAGTAAACGGTCTACATTAGTGAAATCGCGTGAACACGGCGCACCGCACTCGGCACTCCAGCCAAGTGTCAGATTGCACGCTACGTGGCTTTGTCGCGTCTTACAACGCTTTGGACGTTTGAGCCTTTTGCTCTATAAAATACTAGCTATTGCTGTTGAAAAAAAAATAGGGGTGAAGTATAGATAGTAGCCGATTCTTAGACCTACTGAATGCATATACAAAATTTCAAGAGAATCGGTCCAGCCGTTAGCAGGAGTACGGTAACTAACATTGTGACTCGGGAATTTTAATTATGTATAAGATGAGGTAATGAATGTCGAAGAGAAATAGAGAGAAATCTGCAAATCTACCTATTAGATATGGTGGTAACCTATCCGCTATTGATCTCATGTAAATACGCCTAAATCTTAAGGCTTAAAATAAGTATTATGATAAAATGGACCATAGTCATATTCGAATGGACGGTCGGAATTAATTCGTCTGCTCATATTTTCTACGCTTCCAAACGTTTCACGTCCTAAAGCAAATTTATTTTACTTACTTCCACTTTCATTGTCTACTAAATTCTGGACTTCTAACATCGCTTCAACATTTTTAGTACTTTAATTCAAGCACTTTTGTTTCAATTGCACAGTCTATTGGTAACTACAAGGAAACAAGTCTCCCTTTGCTGTTTGCTGTTCAATTATTAAAGGGATCAATGCACTTAGCCTGCTTTACTATTCTTTACCGGACCGATGTTACTGCTCACAGGACTAAAAATAGTCGTTGATTGATCGAGTTGTCGACATGCACGCTAGCACTTACCATAGACAACAATTCTAACAGGCAGTAACCTAACGAAGGATAATCTATGGATGTATTTCAAAATCTTGATTTTTTGTATTTGTTCTTTTGTTATCAGACGAAGAGGTTTGCAAGTAATCAACTTTCTTTAGCCCAGGAATGGAA
Source organism: Chrysodeixis includens (assembly GCA_941860345.1). NCBI lineage: Eukaryota > Metazoa > Arthropoda > Insecta > Lepidoptera > Noctuidae > Chrysodeixis > Chrysodeixis includens. Next base: position 1,049,718 of record OW796116.1, read on the forward strand.
TCTTATAGGATTAAACCCCATTATAGAAGTTTGTTTAGCCATTTTCTCTCTACGCCAAAAAGTACTCCCGAAACTGTTTACTATACTTACAAGACATAGTAGAGGTATGCATTCGTGCCCGACTCGTACTCACACACTTAACGTTGTGGATTCCTATATCGGAATGCTACTAACAAGTAACATGTTATTTATGCTAGTCTTATGAATAAACATTCCATGTAATTGACGAAGCTTGTAAATTACTCTACTGTAATTAAATTATCTTTTATGTTTATTTATAAGAACAAAACCTAGGATATAAATCGGTTATACTGATTCTTAAGGACATTACTTATATACGAATAAGGGCACGTAAAAGAGAAGGGAAAATATAGTATTTTAAATAGCACGTTCAATATTTAATATTAAAAATACACCGACTATTTTCATAAGTAAAATCTATGTTATTAAACTAAAAACACTTTGACAGACAAAGTAATTTATCATTATTAAAATCTAACGACCTAGAATAGGTAATAACGCAAAGAGAAATTACATGCTATTAGGACGGCCAGAGGTTAATAAACAGCACTTATGTGAATCAACGGAAATACATGGATCGCATATGCATTTCAATATCGAAAAATGTGGGTTAACGGCTTCAACTCGTAAAATCTCGTCGACATGTGCATTCTAACTACGTCTCGTCTCGGAGATATTGACCAGTCACGAAAATATCTAACGTATTCACAAACGGCAGTCGGTTAACACTCGGTCTTATATGTCCATATTGACGCAGGGGCAATTTAATCAACGACTGGTAACTATAATGCAAATTTTCTTTACCTGATAAATCAAATTTGTCCAAAGAGATCTATGAACATTGTAATAACATTTGGACCTAAATATTTTATAAAATTATCGCAGAATACATTTACTAGTATATCACAAATTGCCCTCTAAACCAAACTTAATATTTAAAGTCCTAAATTGGTATATTCGGTCTGAAATGTATGACATTAATACTAGTTTTGAGTTAGCCCTAAATCTCTGCATATCTTGGCAAAATAGCCATTACTCAAACTGACAACTTTAAAAATATATGAAGCTTTTTCTAAAGCTTACTTCCTCATCTAATCAAGTCAAGTCTGGCGAGGCAATTAATATTGCTCTTTTCAAGTATCATTGATGTTGCGATATTATCTTTTTAATTAAAAGAACATCTTAACCCGGAACTTTATTATTTCCGGTTTTCAATGTGATGTAGCTAAAAATAAGATTGAACACTCCACTTGGGTCTTATTTGAGTCTGAGAGCCAAGGTAATGTTATCTCGCATTAGAATACTAAACGAATAGAACATTTCAAAGGTATAGGCATATTAGGAATGCCTCATTTTTGGACAAGTGTCGTAAATTTGATTTTTGGAGCGATTCAATCCGACTTAGTGCTCGAAGATATGATACTTGTCTACTGGCCCTGATTTGTTTTGTGTTTTAATCTTAATAGTACGATCAGAATTACAAACTATCATAAATGATTAGCGATCTCTTCATTATTGGTATTCAGATATGTATCATAGATTTCCATTGGGCATTGTTAAAATTAGTTTGTCTCGTACCTCCAGTACTATGTCACTCATTGCACTTTCCTATGTTTTTATGTCTTTAAAATCTGTCATTGTTCATGGTTTTTTTTTTGATGCCAACAATTATAATAATATCGAATTCTTTCTATCCCATTGCAAGTATGGAAGAGTCAGAAAATTTCGTCCGCGCGTTACACCAAGTCCCACTACGATGTTTGTCTTCATTGTAAGTTCTATATCTTACATTCATTTGTTTTCATAGAATAGTAATAGACCCAACTCATTTCCTTATTGTTTATTCATAGTTCTAGTTCCATCAGAATTTCTAACTTTATTGAAACTTTGGCCTGTGATAACTAAGTGATGAATGATTATTCCGATAGCACGTTTCGCAGAACTCGTAGAATCACTTTCACGTTTAGCTAACACTCGACTAATGAATTAATTTGTTGAGAGTCAAGTACCGTAGTATTTCAATACATTTTAAGTACATGTGATGCAATGTTTGCAAATCATGTAATATGTAGTTGTTATTGAACTTAAGAGTCGTTAAGTATTCATTCTTCCATTTTGACCTTCGTATAGCGACCTCGTAGTTTGATCTTTACATGAAACGCGCTAAAAATATGGGATTGTAAGTCTTTTTGCAGTAAAAAATAGCTGTGCCATGCGTGCATACTGCCATAAGTCCTATTCTATTCATTTAAAGTGAATATTACTCATAGAAACTGTAAACTCTTTGGTCAAACTTCACTAGTTACGTGTTTCTAACGGGATAAAAAATATCGTAAAGGGTAACCAACTCTCATATCAGCAGTTGAATAGCCACTCAGTCCACTGGTGGACATGGTACCTGTACTTATCGCGAAGCGCCGGTCTTGGGCCACATTGTCTGACCTCTACCTTATCTAAATAAACTTCAATTACGCATTTTAATTTCTTATTCTTCTTATCGAGTCGACGGCAACAAGATTTTGTCCGTCCAGAAATTACCGACTTACGAGAATGGTTTTGTCTATATTGTCTCTAGGGTGCAAGATATCATCCGTAGTACTGTTGCAACAGTTTTGTATTATGACATTATATTGAATAGCCGTCATTGTTCTACTGCACGTTTTGATTTCCAAGCCTTTTTCCCCTCCTTCCATTTCTATAACTAGGGTTAGAAAGTGACAAGCTTTTACCGCTATCTTCACTTTGAGTTGTCTTAAGACTTCTACTTGTAATGTAATATTATATTTCTCGATAAAGACATTTCTGTAGTATTCGCCCGACGCCGCCATATACCAGACATTATCAAAGTTCAATTCCATGTCATTATTTACACTGGAGATAAGGTTGTCTACGGCCGTAATCAGCTAAATGACTCACTTGATATGAATAATGGTATATTAATCTTGTTATTAGAATCACTTTTAATCAGATATGGGGAGTAAGGACAACGCTTTATGTTGTCTGGTAGGGATCTGCAGGCGTTTTTTTGGCACACAACTAATTACAATATTACTGTAATTGGAAATGTAGGGAATACTGAATTAAAGCTGTCAATGTTAGGACGACAAATATAAATAACTGATAGTTTTTAAGTATACAGATTGTCAAAAAATCCAAAAACTGTTGTAGTCTAAGCAATTTTTGCTAAAAAAGTTTTCGAAATTACATGTTGTAGATTTCCTTTTTGTTACCAAGCAAATCTCGTTTCTCTTTTGTAATATGACGGAATGAAAATTAAAAATAAGGTTAAGTATGTGACCATAAAACGAAAGTCATACAAAGTATAAATTAGCATAAGCATGCATATTCTACTTAAAATTTTAGATTTAAATTTCACAATTTACGTACGTTTTATGAGAGCGCATTATTTATGTGTAGCTATAGTGACTTATAACGCGGTAATAAAAGTACGCTTACGGTGTAACGTCAAGAAAAATGTATGAATTTGACATGACTTACCTGTCACTTCCATGGGTTTTACAGATTTTTTGCACTACTTGTATGTCTTGTATTGAAGTTAGTGTTCGGAAGAAGTTAAATGAGTGACAGTGGATTAGGGAGGGGGGTTGAAAAGAAAGAGTTACAGTTGAATTGCATTTGTGTATTAATTTATATTCAAATATAAATGTTTTAGCTTTAGCTGATCCGAAAAGAAACATAAACTCAATTAACAAGCTGTTGGCTCCATAATATTATGTATTTGTTTGTTATTTTGTTTTCTGTATTGTTATCATTTTTAAGTACTGCACTAGTTTGTACGTTTAGATTATTTTTTCAAGTAACTGCTGCTAGATTACGTTGAATAAGTTAATCGTGCCATTATTTTGGGATGATTCGATTTATTTCAATTTACCCTAACCTCAAAGTGTTGGGTCTACTAAAGATTTGTTTGTAAGCGGTTGAAGATAAATAATTATGCGTTATTACCCGGGGATTATATTTTTGACACCAACAAATCAGACCCACTATTTACTTAGGCACATACGTAAATACTAGTTATAACTGTTGCCTTAATGTTGGATATCTCTGTCTTAAAGCTAATCACATCCACTAAGATTAGAGGACCTTTACTAATAAAGGTATACTATTGTCTTAATTTAACCACTCTGATTCAGTACACTGTATCAAAAAATCAGGCAATTAACAACAAAAACATAATAGTTTCGAGTTACTGAGGGTAGTTGATAACATTAGTTGTGTTTGTGTTCAGTCGTGCGGCATCTGCGCGATGTTCCCGTCGTGCATGTCGCTGCTGTCGCGGCGCGGCGAGCAGCGGGCGCCGCGCCCCGGCCAGGCCGCAGTCGTGCTCAACGTCTACGATATGTACTGGACCAACTGGTGAGTTAACCTTTTTAAGACATATGAGGTATAAGAAAAATATCCTCTAAAGTTCTCAATAAATCAAGCCTGGTGATACCCTTCCATTTAAATGATTTATGAGCGAACTTGATAACACTCTAGGGGTGTTCTGCGAATTTGGTAAAGCGTTTGATTGCGTTCATCATGATATTGTAAATCGCACTCACCGACATTTCAGACTTCAAAGTGTTGAGCTTGCTATTTCTTATAATAATTATACTAGTGATGAACTTCAAATCCTCAAAGTTATCGGTATTAAATTCACTGGGCTACCGGTTAAGCTTGGTGTGCCTAAAGGGTCAATGCTGGGCCCAATAAAATAATTATCATCAATTTGATTCCTATAAGGTAATTTTGTTCATTGCCTTGCTTCCGGCTGTGTGTCGTTCTAGCATATGGCCCTTATATACATGGCTATATCATACAACCTGTTTTTTTATTTATTTATTTGGGACAAACTATCAGTACATGCGAGTAAATGTTATATCTAAAAGTAAAGGTATACAAATGTGAAACTCACTCCGTTAAACACAGCGTATACAATTCATATTATTACACTAATGAATGTTTCATGCGAGTAATAATAATGTCACCAGCCAGCTACGCGAGACATATTATAGTGCACAAGCGTGTGCTAAAACACAGATGCACTCTCTAGTCCTCTCTCATATCCCGATGGGACGGCAATCCGACACGAGTAAGCAAGTATATGTGACAGTACAAATGTACCTGTTGTGTAGGTACACGGCGGGCGCGGGTGTGGGCGTGTTCCACAGCGGCGTGCAGGTTCACGGCTCGGAGTGGGCGTACGGCGGGCACCCTTACGCCTTCACCGGCGTGTTCGAGATCACGCCGCGGGACGAGCGGGAGCTAGGAGAGCAGTTCCGTTTCAGGTACACCATAATACAGTACAACACGATTGTTAAACAATTGTTATTGTAGTGCAATTCTTAAACAAATTCGGTATATTCCAAACCTAGCCCTAAATCCCAACCCGGTCGCGGGTCAGGTTAGAAACTTGAAAAAAAAATGTTTCGAACATAACCCTCTTCCTAACCTGACCCAATGTATCGTTCCTATCATAACCCAAATTGCTATATGGAACGATTCCCTCTCCTCTTTCTTATAATAAAAGTAACCTATTTATCTTGAATCAGAATTAAATTCTTCTTCGGGTTCATCGACGGGCCACGTGCTAGAACTTAAAATAATTAAAAACATAATTATAGTTAACAAAACAGGCAACTGAATCATATCATATACGTGTCATACCTATACATATCTTTGTAATGTTCGTATAAATTTGTATTGCAGACAGAGTGTCCACATAGGATATACCGACTTCAGCGAAGAAGAGGTGCGGAGGTTAGTCACAGAACTCGGCAAGCAGTTCCGCGGTGACAGGTATGTGTATAGAACATCACTTATACTTTTCCCACACCCGGCTTTATCCGACTGGATCAGAATCAGTGTCCTGTTTTATGTGTTGTATAGATAAAACTCTAAGTCATTGCACTCAGGCCAACACCATAGATCTGTTTAAAGAAGTATTTGACTTTATAATCAATTCGATTGTATTATCCCTTGTTTATTTTTTAATTTTCCGTCAACGACTTACTTTTTTTTGAGCAGACATCAGATGTCGTATCGTAAACAAATGAAGGTGATCGTTGCAAAACAATTAATTTGCGTTGTTATTGAGAGATCATTGCAAATTCACTGTATTCAAAATCTCTTTGTACATAATACTACAAGGTATCCATATCCAACTTATTGTAATATTTTGACGGGCCTGTTGGACTAGTGGTTAGTGGCCCTGACTGCTATACCAGGGGTCGTGGGTTCGATTCCCACTCAACATAAATGTTTGTGTGATGAGCACGATCATTTATTCTGTGTCTGGGTGTAATTTCGCTATACTATGTATGTATTTAGAAGTATATAAGTATGTTTATCAGTTTTCTAGTACTTACATAATACAAGCTCTACTTTTAGCTTTAAGTATTAAATAAACTACTTTACAGACTCTAAATTGTCGGATATCGATAACATACACATCGTGTACAAAGGTCCTTAGACTGCAGCGCGATTGATAAAAACATTACCCTCCTTTCTGTGGCAGTCGGGCAATTAAACATCAAACACGAATCAATACCTACGTGAATTAATTATTCAGCTACGATCACTGACACTTCCCAAGGTTATGGAAATGGCGGCGAGTTATCTGTCGAAAGGTTATCGCGATAGCACGTACAGACGGAACGTTTTATTGTTGTCTATTATATATACTTATATAGATACAATCACGAGCAAAACGTTGTACCGGTATTTCGAGTTCTATTGCAATTGATGATGTGAATAGTAACAAGTTTTTGAATTTGTCTAATGATAATAAATAAATAATAAATGTTTCTTAAAATTCACATAACGTCATTTAGTCTCAAGTTAAGCATACTTAGAAGCTTGTGTTATGAGTACTAGACAACCGAAAAACATACTTATACAGCATGTATATTTGAACGACGGACTTATTCAAACCACCAATAGTTTATGCATAGAATTCACCAATAAACGTATAAACAATAAAAAAACCCTGATTAATGACGAACAAAATCGTTCCAAAAAAGTCCTAAAAACATCGCAACGTTTTAACAACCTTGCGATAAGCGCAGAACATATGCGCGGTCAATGACCGACGCCGACGTAGGTCACGTAGGTATGAATGCATTTTCCCTTCATACTTTAAATCTGGCTTAGGACAGGCAAAAATATCTAGGTACATCAAACTATAAACATTCTGCAATGTAAAATTTCATAAGACGTGACGCACTATCGTATTTTTGGCGTATTTAAAAAATGTAATCACACCTATTTACAACGGTTAATAATTTGAGTATTTACGACGATTAATTTGACGGAGTGAGATCTGGCGAGCGTGCGGGCCATGGCACGGGCCCGCCACGACCTATCCACTTGTCACCAAAATGTATGTAATGTTAGGTACTCACGTACGCGCACTTAATAGTGCGCGGGCGCTCCGTCATGTTGGTAGTACAAGTCCCGGTAGATATTTAATGGCACATCTTCCAGCATCTCACTCACTACATTATTTAAAATGTTTAAATATGATACACTGTCAAATTGTCCATCAATAAAATAAGGGCCTATTAAATTGTTATTTAAAATATCTGCCCACACATTCACACTGAAGCGATGTTGATAAGCGTCCTGTCGCGTTACGTAGGGATTTTTGTTGCTCCACCAATGCTCATTATGCACATTAAAAATCCCTATTCGTGTGAATGTGGCTTCGTCGGTGAATAAAATGTTTTTGTTTAAATTAGACAAATATTCACTCTAGGTTCGTGGTCGTTAACCCCAAGTTCCTCATGCATGGGGTACATTTCTCTGTACAAATTGATTGCAGCTCGCACACGATCATTTGATAGCGCGTAAGTACGAACCATATTCCAACATTCTTCATTAGAATACTGCGACGACATTATTACACTTCACACTAGGTAGGTACCTAACACTAGGAAATGCACTTTACGCGAATTTGGTAACCGGGAATGATTACGCAATACGAAAGCAGCGGCGCGTGCGCATAGACTGGCGGTTACTCGGTCAGCAGAGGGTGGCGCGGGGGCGCGGGGGGCGCGGGGGCGACATCACAAAGGAAAGGGGCGGGGCTTGCGCGCTCGCTGCCTTAGCAACAGGAGAGGCACGTGTTTGGCGCGTGATATTAGGCATTTTGCGCTCTGTGTTCATAAGTACTGTATTTTATTGGATAATTTTATGAAAAATTAAGGTCATAGTTTATTTACATATTTGGGACGAGAATCGAGTACTGACCACCCTCCTTCAATAAGTCCGTCGTTCAAATATACACGCTGTATATTTCTAAATACGTACATACTATAGATAAATTACACCCAGACATAGAACAAATGATCGTGCTCACACAATCCTTTGTCCTTGGTGGGGATCGAATCCACGACCTCCGGTATAGCAGTCAGGTTACTAACCACTATACCAACAAGCCCGTCAAATGATAATGAATTGTCAATTTACGTTCATAATTTGATAATTTAATCTGTAGGGACAATAAATACCGTTCCTGTCCTATTCTTATATCGTGTTTAGAAATGCTGCTATTTAATCGTTAAATATATTCTTTTAAATTTTATTAAAACATTTTATCAGTTATATATGTTGCAAAAACTGCTTTTTTTTTGGAAAACTAAAAAAAAATGTAATTTATTATCAAGTATCAAGAATAATCCTTTACAGATTTATAAAAAAAAACTCTAACAAATCTGTTAAGTATTTGATTCTATACGTATACATGATTGTTCTCTTGTCTGTATGTATGTGTTTCTGCTATTGTTCAACTGGACGCGTATAAAAAGTATATGTACTAGTTTTATCTATCACGCAATCATTGGTCCATCCGAGTTCACTTGTTTCGACATAAATAGTAATTGTGCTAACAGACAAATAACTAGTGCAAAGTAATTTAAGTAGAGTAGATAATAGTTATATAGTCAAGCAGAAAACATAATATTATTAAGAATATGATTAATCTTGCTAAATAAAAAAGAGGTTTTATGAAGTAGGTGTAATAATCTGTTTTTGTAAATTATTGTTTAAGTAATTTAATTGTTTTTGTTTATTCTAACGCGTTTTATTGTTGTGTTTCAGATACCACCTTATGAACAATAATTGTAATCACTTCACCTCGGCATTCTGTTTGGTAAGTGTATTTTATATATTCAATAAGTAGTATAACACAATATAATATATTATGTATAATAATAAGTAGTATAAAACAAAGTCGCTTCCCACTGTCTAATGTCTATCCCTATTTATGATTTGATCTTTTGGATCGTTTGTTTGTCCCAAATAAATAAATTAATAAATCTTTGAAACTATGCTACTTATTTTGATGCGGTTTGTTTAGATAGAGAGTTTCAAGAGGAAAGTTTAAATTGTGCAATTCATCAGCTTTCCTCCCGTGCAAAGTCGAGATTAGTCGCTGGTTACGAAACATAAAACCGTAATGTTTTAAAGTTATTTTTTTATAACTTTCTCAATACTAAACATGAATATTACAACATAAACCCCGTCTTACAGTTTCAAAGTCTCATATATTAGCAAAGTTGACAGGCAACGCAACTTATGATAAATTATACTGTGGAAATATGCAAGCGTGCTATTTCGGCATTCATACTGCAACAATAGAAACTGTAGGCTCGGCAAGGCTATTTTAAGTGAAGTTATAGTACAACTGTTTACAAGGACTTTAGTTGTACCTACTCGCTTTTTCCCGCGACTTTGCTTACTCAAAAATTGTTTATCTCGGAAATAAAGTAGCATAAACCTATTTGGATTCAGTTTTTCTCTTCACCACGTTTTATTATAATCGGTTTTGTTAGTGGTTTACCCTTGAATGCGTATTTGACAGTGTAACTTTTTATTTTTGTCCTCACAGAGTAACTTTCGATTTGTGTCGCTATTGTTAGTGAGTAGATAATAAATTAAAAGATATTCTACAAAAAAAAAATATGTACGTAATTTGGTTTGCGAGGGCCCTTCGCTAGCTCTATAACTTCCATCCTTGTTCTCATATCAATCCAAAATTACGAACCGGGAAATAGGAGCGAGATAACACACATACATATTTATATCTACGAATAGTTTGGGAAGTCCTAAGTTCAAACGAAGTTATCATGTATACGGAACTGAGAGTAACTGGAAGTCAATTACAGTGAACAATAGCGTGATTATCGATAAGGCATTATCGCTGTGTACTGCTTATACAGCGTGTTCAGTTCATGCTAAACGAAAATGAGGTATTTAAGTTATACTTGGAGTAAAATATAGACGTTAAATTTAATTTGTGTTTAACCGAATAAACACCGGTTTAAAAAAGTCACATGTCTCAGTAGATATGGAACTATTTTTAACATTCTCGCAGTGAAAAATTTACTCAAACATTCAAATCACATGTATAGAGAACACCTCTAAGTCGTTTGTGAATAACATAAATGATTATTTTACGTGGGGATCGAACCCTCAGTCCTTCGTGTACCAAAATGGTCATTTGTGTAATCGTTTGTAAAAAAATACTTATCATTTACTGCGATACTACTATGACTTTACTTTTTATCTAATAACTGACCAGTTCCCATATTGTTAGGTAATATTTTCGGGTAAATATTCGGCCTAAGACAATCACAAATAACGTAGCTTTTTTTAATAAGAATTTTTAAAATCGGTTCGTTAGATCTTGAGATTCCTCCTGCAAAATCACAAATTCACAAACATTATTTTATATACTTACTTAATACCTAATATAAAATTCCCATGTCACAATGTTAGTTACCGTACTCCTCCAAAACGGTTGGACCGATTATCTTGAAATTTTGTGAGCATATCGAGTAGATCTGAGAATCGGCTAACATCTTTTTTTTTCGCGAACGAAGTCGCGGGCAAAAGATTTTTTTATTATATTAGGTATAGATTGGAATATTGGTAATTTGATAGCGCCCTATATAGCAATAATTAACCAGTGGCTACATAATGAGTATTGATACAATGCGTTTACGGAACACCATGTGGCCACAGAAACGCATTCGTTTATACAATTCTCTTAGTATAATACTATTGCAAAGTATCTCATTGATAGATGATATAAAATCACAGATATATAAATGTGTATTTATGATCACAAAATCTGCAATCCGCATTATTAAAATATTGCAAGCTATGTGATTGAGCAGCATTTACACCTTTATATGTATTTAAATTAAGGGAAGTGTGTGACATTGATTTGGCTATTATTTCACAAATTCTTGAGAGTTTCTATAGCCAGACTCTTAATACTGGATTTACACGGGTCGATTTTTGCCGTGCAGCTAGTCACCTCACAAATTGCTTCACTAAGCCGCATCGCTAGCCCATTTACACCATGTGACTAAAATCGCATGCGGCTCGATCATTTCAAGCATGGATGCCTTTCATAGCATTCCAATAACTGTATGGTATTATTTATATTCATGCTTGTTTAACCAAACTATTTTTAAGTAAATCCTCACTAGTGGAACAACGTGCACGAAACACTCCTTCATGCGGCGGGCGATCGCCTGGAACTGATCGTTTACACGGACGATTTTAGTCACCAGCCGCATGCGGCCGGGCCGCCGCACGGTGAAAGTTGGTCACCTGCGACCTAGTCGAATTGCCATTTAGACGGTCGATTTTTGCCGCACGGCGAAAATCATGCTGCTTTAGTCACCCGTGTAAACCCCGCATAAGGGGGGTTTACACGGGTCGATTTTCGCCGTGCAACTAGTCGCCTCACAAATTGCTTCACTAAGCCACATCACTACCGCAATACACTGCGAACGTATTCTTCTCCCAATGCCAACCATCCCCAAAAATATCCCGGGGCCTACCGCCATATCTTAAAGTATAGTGCGCATAGTGCGGTGTCACAACTCCAATTAAATTACATATTAACTGTTTTATAAAATCCCTACTATACTCAAATACTATTTTTGCCCGTGACTTTGCCCACGTTGATGAGCTGAAAATGCTGTGTTGTTTTAAGGTATACCTCTAATACTAAATTATAATAGGTCGGGGAAAAAGTCTTTTCGCATTTTAGTATGTATGAACTTGTAATAAAATCTTTCTCTCTCTATTAAAATTTGAATTTGGAATTATATTCTTTAAAATTTTAACTTTCAATTATACCAAAACCAGCCAAATACCAATACTATAGCCAAAAAGATTTTATTACAAGTTCATACATACTATAATGCGAAAAAACTTTTTCCCCGACCTAATATTAAAGCTGGTTCAACGATGGCGTATATAGAGCCCCTCGTTGTGTGCAAGGCTCAGCAAGTAATGTTGTAATGTATGGTTGCAGGCGCTATGTGACCGCGACATCCCGGCGTGGGTGAACCGCCTCGCCTACGTCAGCTCGTGCGTCCCCTTCCTGCAACGGTGCCTGCCCAAGTGAGTATCTATTCAAATTCAAATCGTTTATTCTGCAAAAAAGGATAAATTTTATTACTTTTACATGTCATTCTTTAAAAAGTATAAGCTGTCTGAAATCGACATTTCCTAACTGGCTACCCTGAGATGAAACGTCGAAACAAACTCAGGAGTCATCGCCTCTTTTTATCTCTATTTCCCCTTTAATATGCCAGACGGCCTGCCACCACGTCTTAAAGTAATATTGCGAGTGTGGAAGGGAAGTCTTTACTTTAAGATGTAGAGGGAGGTCCCCAGAACTATTAAAAAGGATTCTTGAAAAAATGTACTGTACCGTTTGAATTGTATTGAAAAGTATTAGTAATTTTGTTACTGGGCAGATCATAATAGTAGTTAGTTGTCACGTAAAATATCAAAAACGAAAAGAGTTTGTAATGCCAGAAATATATTCCCTTTTTTTACATCTATATTTTGAACCATTTCCATTTTCACCTTAATACAAAAATCTATATTTAGTTTTCCACTAGATTCTTGTCGTTTCTACCGATGGATAAACAATAGCGTCAAAACTTTATATCATAACTCCATACCAAATGTCATCCAAAATTGTTCCAGCCGTTTGAGCAGCGTGAAAGAGTAACAGAGGTAGTATAAGTAAGGAGGGTCGGTAGTTGTAAGTGTAGTGATTAGTTAGTGAGTGGTTAGTTAGTTAGTAACGTGTGTACCGGCCGCAGGGAGTGGCTGACGCCGGCCGCGCTGCAGCAGTCGCTGGCGGCGCACTCGCGGTCCTCGTCGCCGCAAACGCCGCAATAGCAACGTGAGTACACGACATACCTACGACCTGGCGGACTTACTAAATATTTTTTTGTCAAATAGCCTATTTGATGATGTCGGGAGTCGTTGAGGTCCTGTTCCTCAAAAAAAAGCCAAACCCAGACCCACTGTATTCCTCTTGGAGCCCAGGAGGAACATAGTGAGTTTTAATACACGACATACGATGTACAGAACCTCAACGACCCCCCACAGGATTTTTTTTTTTTTCAGAAAGGTTTTCATATATGACGGCATTAGTTCTGATTTTGGTCATGTGCCAAAAGAGCTTTGTAGCACTAGAACCTTTAACATGTCAATGGTTAACAAATGATTGTAAAATGGAGACAATTGAAAAACACCTTTACCCAACATTAGGAAAATTAATGAGATCAAATAAAAACTTGTTGTCTCCTGCCTTCGATGAAAGAAAGCCGATAATACTTTTCTCTCTTACCCAATTAAGTAAAATTGCCAAAATACATAAGTTAGATTTCATACAGTCAGATTGTCATTAAAAAACAACGTAATCTGTTTCTGGGCGATTTTTTAATACAATGTGTTTTTGTTTCCACAGAAGATGTACTGCACGTTTGCAGTAAAGCAGTCAGAAGTGTTGTGCGAACTAATACATACTAGACTTAACGTTAGCTAATAATTTGTTTGGCGCATTGTCGATCGTTACTAAAGAGGCGAAGCCGCGTAGTGCTGTACCCAAAGTTTAGTCGATATGTCTATGTTATGTTAAGAAATCGACTAAATCAAACACGAACAATCCACGAGAATTACTCTCGACGCGACTTCGGCCTTTATATTAATCTAATCATAGTTCTACTATAACGATACTAAAAATTGAGCTTTGTCTCTCTCATAAGCGTTAGTATGAGTGAGACAGGACTATTGCCCTCAGTTTTTACTATCGAGTGTTATGAGTATTTACAGTAGCGTTGTCCCCATGATACGGGGTTCCTATTTGAATACGAAAATAATGTTTATCTAATATTTAATTAACTTACAAAAGGAATTGATCGTAACACGCGTTAAGTTCATTAAATTATAATTTAACAAAAAAAAACGAAAATAATGAGATAATATTCTGAATAATTTCTATAATACTTTAATTTTATTCAACTTATCTGAAGTTCTTTGTATATTTAGTTATCATAGTACAATATTTTAGAAACTCTTAAGTTAAAACTTAATTTAATGTTAATTTGTTCTGGCAACTTTCACGTTTGGAATTAAAAATGTAACAATTTTGTCGTTTAGTTGTGTGACTTGGCGTGTTGTGTGTGTGTTTACATAAATACGTAGATGATAGTAGTCCGTCCGTCGAAAGTTTATATACAAAAGCTTCTTATTCTAAGTGTGTATACCAAATATATACGAGAAATATACAAGGGCGGGGCGCCACAACACAACACTTACTACGGTGGATCATACCCAGCCTAGACGAATGCCTTATTATGAATAAAATAAAGTAATTCATGCTAGCACTGTCAAATAGATTTTTGTATAACCACGATAAGGAAAATATGCATTGAGCAATATTGGACGCTATCGATTGAAAATGGAATATTTATCTTATAGTATTTGCGAACACATACTATTTGTATTTATGATATTTCAAACAATCTTTAGCAGATATTTTGTAGCTAATGTGTATTCAAGAGAAAGATCCTAAAATAAAGAATCTATTAGTGTATATTATTTAAAAGCAATATAATAATTCTAAAGTATCTCGCTCCGCCTTGTCCCAACTAATTCAAATTTTAGGCTACATAATTTAATACTAGGTTTTTGAAGTGTACTAAAATTATTTGGATTTTTATTATAAAGTTTAAAAGCCAATAGGCTATCATTACGGTCCTAAAAACAATGTAATATGGACTGATATATAACATACAAAATTCTTTGTAATTTCATTAAAGCAACTTAGATTGTTTTGGTAAGTTTTAACAAAAAGAAATCGTATTATTTCTATTGTTGAACGGCCAACATTAAATAAATAGGAAAACATCGGCCATACATTTCACAATCTCACTTCTATAGCAACATTGAGAATAAAACAAAAAATAATGATGTCTAATTTGATATAAAGAATCACAGATTAAAACGACTGAACTATTGTAACGAACAGTTTGATAAAAGACCATTGTATGGCCGTAGTAAAGGGTTTAATTGTATCAAGTATCGGGATATTATGAAGTGCCCTTAGATATTGCATAAATTGGGTTATTTAGACATAGAAGTAGTTATTTATAAGATTCCGTGTTACTCAGGATCGCAGCTCAACGTGATATTTTCCAGCCTTTTTGACGCGCTTATTGTAGAAAATATACGATAAATGTTTTACATGGGACTAAGCGATTTGGTTTTAGTGGTCGTGGGTGGGCTAACAATTCTGAATTCTAGGTTAGTTTCGTGAGTTAGATGTATTGTACGGTATTTTACAGTTACTTTTTCGCGGTTTTTAACTTAATATAATTGTTTTCTCTATGTAATCAATATTACGATACCATTTTTTCAGTAACATAAGCTTGACTTTTCCTTTTCCATTTCTTTGAAAATGGCAAGACCGCTAATTGACACTGCGAATTTAAAGGAGCGTTCCATAAATATAGATATTAGATTCCCATTATTTGGGCTTTTTTGAAATAAAGCTGACTAAAATAAGTATATTTCCTAAATTATGAGTCCAATAGTAACGGCCAGTTTAAGTATTATAGTCTACCAAACTGACCGACTCGGCGAAAGATTAGGAATATCACTATTCATAATTATATTTAAGCATAGCTCGATCCTGATTCACAAAAGTGCCATTGATACAATAATGGGAGTTAAGTAAAATTAATTCATTGTATAAGATTACTTTTACTTTGCGGCCATTAAATATTCTGTGAGAATCTATAATAAATTGCGGTTTAAAAACGTTTAGGCTAACTGGCTTCAAATGATATGAGCATAACATGATTATTGTAATAACCATATATTTCTATTTACTTGACAATGCGCCAACGTCTAGCGCGCTCTAATAGTAACACGAGACCACGGTCGTTTGTAACAATGTTTGTGCTATTATGGATCAACTGAAACAAATGTAATATAATGATATGAAAAATGTAATTAACTGTACATACTATAAAAAAGTAAGGCTGTTTCTATCTGATGCGTTTTCATTTAAATATAGCATGCCTATGGTATATTTAATTATTTTAGCACGTTATAAATAGAGTGTAATAATATAGTACGACCGTGTCTCGTGTCGTCTGATTGGAGTGCGCGGATAACGTGTGTAAGTATCGGACTACACGATAATGTGCCACTCTACACCTCAGTGTTTCAAGTTATGACATTTTTACAAGTTATGAATAGTTAGGCTATATTGTGAGGCCGCAGTAACGCGCCGGCGACGCACGGGACATTTTATCTATGTCTATTTTACTCCTTTCTTATGTAGTACTATCTGTAATACTTTTATCTGTCGCAAACTCTAGCCTTAATGTATTGCGGATGAATTTCTATGAATTTATATCTTAGTCTTCTTTCTTATAAAACTCAATTATATTTTTACTCGTCTTGTTAAGTTATAAAGAGTTCCTATTGTTCATGACAATGTCTTTATTGAAGTGTCTCCGTGCGTCCATCGGTTCGTTATTAAGGCACAGATACTGTAGATTTTGGAACTATAATAATTATTATAATATGCAAAGAGTTAATTGTTGAATAACACTATAAAATATTACTGTTTAAGGTAGATATGTATTCTAAACAAGTATATTTTTATCGTTTTCATTTTATCGAAATGTAAGGGCAACTTACAAATGTAATAGAACATTATGATTTTAACCGGTTTCTTATGTTTGTGTGTTTATGTATTAATTTTATTATATCAATTGCTATTTAAATACTAATTTTAATACCTATACATATAATACATTTTTCAAAAAGATCGAATTAAAACCAAAGAATATTTATTGCGCATTTTATCTTATTAATGACGATTTTACTGTAATATTTTGCGTTACTATCAAGTGTAAAATTGTTACAATGAATTAATTTGCCCTACACATAGTTTGGTTTCCTAGATCTATTATGTCAGTAACTGTGTAACATTCCTTCTCAGATTATAACGTTCCTTTGCGTCTAAAAGTAATGTGCGACTTAAACTTGGTAAATAAACGTAAGTACTAATGCTATTCTTATCGTAATTGGTATTGTCGGTCACAGATGTAACTTAATTTATTATTCACGCGGGCTCGTTAGTTATTTACCAAAGTTTGTTCTAGTTTTATAATTAGTGTTCGCATTTATTTTAATGATAGGTTTTGTGTGTGCATGTGCGTTTCTTTTGTATTAGGCCATATTTTTACAAGCTTTTTATCTCATTTTATAATATTAATACATTTATCTTTGGCCCTGGATAAGGTATACTTTGAAATATTTGTACAATTTATTTGTAGTTATCTAGTTGCGAGTTGAATTTCAATTTGATGTTAGTTTGTGTGTGGGATAAAGTCTCTATTTTTATTATGATGCGGTAATTAGATGAGAATGTAACGAACTAATATCTAGTAAATATATAATATAACACTGTTACATATTTAACTACTAAATCAATGTATATTCTATTCGGTGAGCCGGAAACTTGTAAACAATAGATTCCGCTCATTGAATGGCGATATCTAATGGTTTTTCACATTATTGTCAAATTAAACTTTGGCAATAGTATAATTTTTGAACGAATAAACTGTGTAAAAAGTTTGCAATTGGACGTTTTATTTAAATGAATAATATTATCATCATTTATGATAGCTGCATCGCTGTTGCGTACATTTTGCAACTTGCATTAAATCCCGACGGGTCGTTTTGGAGCTGAGCAGAGCAGGTAAGGGTATAGAACATTGAATAATAAATTACACAACAGAATCCTTATTGAATACATTTTATTATTAAATCATTATCAGTAGTGACGTTCGAACCCACACTTTACTAAAACATTTGTACAAGTAGCTGTAAGCTTTACATTCACTCTCTCACGCAATCTAGTATCCTAGTTACTAACGTAACTTAGTCATTAATTAAATTACAATTACTTACTAACCCCCCGATTATATTAGATATACCTAAAACATAACTAAAAATTAATTCTATACCTAATTGGTATTTGTAACAGTGTTCCCACAACACTGCACCCACACTTGAGTTAAATCAAACAATACTATTTCGTGTAACAACATTGAAACGTCTTTGATTTCCACAAACATTTGTATAATCTCATCAATATGTTTGTATAAGCATGCAAGGCAATTTATCTTCTTAAACTAATCAGTTACAATATACAAGTTAATTTAATTTCCCTTTCTTATTCCACTAATATTTAACATCACACAATAATATGTGCTTTACATACATGATAGTCAATATTTTTGACGAACAATTAGTATTGATTCCTGTTTCAATGTGTTACATCAATTACAAATGTAATCCCTAGCCGATTTGCATAAAAAGTAAAACAACACAGTGAGAAACAATTAAATATGAAATAACAAAACTTGAATATTTAAACTAATAAGGATTGCTACGACTATGCAAAGGCAAAATAAAGTTAAAGTATAGTAGTCATTTAAAACATATCGAAGAATCGTAACCTTATGTACATTCTTTTGACTTGAATTATTAGTATATCTTAAAACTTCAGGGGAACGTGAACATTACAATCTAGCTTATTTGAGTAACCTAATATCATACATCAGTTTCAAGCTCACTGTGACTCTCATACCACTTGATTTAACGGCGACCCTCCAAACTTAATATAATATTTAACCTTTGCATTGTCAATCTGTATACGACTTGGTGACACCATTACAACACTAGCCCCCAGTTTCTGAATGGTCGATCAAATAGATCAGTTGTAACTCAATTTGAGAGCTGTGATTGGTTAAATTTTTGGATAAATCAATCGCATTACACTTGTTATCAGATATGGTCCAGCCTTTTGAAACCGGAGGGTTATAAAAGTCCAAATTTGAGATGAGACTTAAGATTAGGAGTCAAAGGGATCCTCGTTCTGCAGTATAGATAAGTTCCGGGATAAGTGTTGGTACTAGCGCGGCACTGAGCGCGTGGCTGCGGGCGGCGGCGCCACTCGCGATCACTTCTTGTCGGCGCCCGTCACTGCGTTGTTAGCGTTATTCGCGTTGCCGCTGCCGTAGTTCTTAAAAGAAAACCACAGTGTAAGTATGGTACATTTACTGCTAGGATGGTGTATTGCTATATTCTAGAAGGTGTGTATTTCTCAGTCACGAGCACCTTTTTAACCAACTTTATTATTTTCAAGAAATTTAAGTGAGAAAGGGTTCTGCATTAAATACGACTAGAAGAGATGTTTGTCTAATTGTTTCGGTTGATCTGCAGTATTTATTCGTGACTGATAAAAAAATAACAATAATCGAGTATATACCTGATAGTATTGTGCCCACGCTTGCGCATCGGGCGTGTTCCCAGCTTGGTTCCCTTGTTGGTACTGTAATACAAAACAAATTGCGTTGTTATTTTCCTATGTTCTTATAAAGCTGTTGTCTTGAACTGCTGTCGTTGTAGAATATAGGTAGCACATGTAATAAATGTGATATATTTTTACACTTGCACATCAAAGCAGTACTGTCCCAAACATGACCGAGCATGTGAATGAACGCCCAGATACAGAGCATAAACCTTCGGTCATTATACAACGTTGATAAAAGCGAGAGGCATTAAATGAAACCACATATTCTGTATATCATTATAAGGCTACACAACAAAAATCAAATCAATGTAAGCAATATTTTTATAATAACTTTCGTGAGGATGATTCATACTTAAAACGTTATAACGGTTTACTCACGCGTATTTATCGGGATAGCCCGACTAGTTTCGGACCCAACCGGAGCCAACTAGATAACTATGCCTATAAAACTTAGTCACCTAATCAGGAAGATACAGCATGTTCAAACTAAAAAAAAACTAAAAAAATATCCTGTGACTAAACTATTGCTTACATTGATTTGATTTTTGTTGTGTAGCCTTATAATGATATACAGAATATGTGGTTTCATTTAATGCCTCTCGCTTTTATCAACGTTGTATAAATGCTGGTCCTGTTGGAATCGCATCCGCGGCTCCTGGTTTGTTCTCCAGTTAAGGTCACTAACTATGATGCCAACAGGCCAATTACGGCAGAATTTCATGGTATAGGCAGGGGCTAGGAAGCATGATGAATTGCTTTTTGGTAAAGCAGGGGAATCCTTATGGACACCCGCGACCCCGGGGGGTGCCGCGGGTAGTGTCAGACTCTTACTGACTAAACCTACACCGCTGCGCTACCTCATATGCGTTTTGGTGTCGGTGCATGGCAGCGCATAGCATTACTTCATGCACGTCCACTTCCTCCCCTGAGGAGGTGGAAATAATTAAGGAAATAGTGCTAGAGTTGTAGCTGTGTGGTAGTTACCCCGGGCCAGGCCTGCTGCTGCTGCTGCTGCCACTGCTGCCACTGGTACCACTGCTGCGCGGTGTAGTTGGCGGGCCACTGCTGTCCCTGCTGTTGCTGCTGTTGTTGCTGTTGCTGTTGCTGCTTGCCGCCCGGCGCCTGCCCGCCCGCACCCTGCTGCTGCTGCCAGTTGCCCCAGTTACCCCAGTTGCCCCAACCTAGACAACAATAAAACACATTTCAAAAATTATATCTTAGATACTAGTATTACCAGATCGTCATTTTCACGCACACTGTTTTCAGGACATTAGTATAATTTTTATGCACTGTGCCCAGGTTTTTCATCTAGTATCATTAATGATTTCAGTTTGTAAATAACGAAAGTTAAGGTATAAGCGATCATGTTACATGACATGCTCCATTACCGTCATTGACCACTTTTGCGCTTCGGTTTTAAACATTTTTTATTGTTACATAAGTAGACATACCTTGGTTCTGGTTCCAATTGCCCCAGCCTCCCCAACCTCCGGGCCACTGGTTCCAGCCCTGCTGGTTCTGTTGATTTTGGTTCTGGTTCTGATTCTGACCATCCTGTATAAATTTAGAAATTGCTTACATATAAAAATTGTTAAGTAAAAGAAGTATTCTGTACAAAAAAATATTTATGAAGGAGTTTTTTCTGTATAGGAATTTATCATTCAGAAGTATTTTCGTAGATAGTTTATATTTTGTAGAATAATTTGTTCTCCATTGTCTATTACATGTTTGTCCCAGTGTACACTGTCGGCGGCGCGCGCGAACCAGTCGCCGCTGGATCTTAAAGTCGCTCCAAGCATCGCATGCGAAATGATTTTTATGTCGGTTCTATATCAAGGTAGTAATAGGTTTATATTAAATTATGCGCTGGGACGTTAGTAGTCTCTCTTGTGACCGATATGGTAGATCATACTGAGTACTTTAGTGCGCAGGCCATGTGTATGTGTAGAGTAGTGCCATACCTTCATGTTGTTAGGGCCGGGCCTGCCTTGTTGCAGCGGTTGCTGCGCGCGCGGCGGCTGCAGTGCGCCGCGGCCGCCGCGCTGCCACGAACCCGCGCCGTTGTTGTTGCCTGGTACAATGAAAAACATTTTAATAACCATTATCATTAGATGTATATTATCATTGGATGAAGCTAAAGTAGTAAGCCAGGATCGTAGCAAATGGAAAGATGTGATCTCTGCCTACTTCTAAGGGAAAGAGGCGTGACGTTTATGTATGTATTAGATGTATACTTCAGCACACTTTCTCTTGGTTACCATTCGGTTTTGAAATAAATTGCAGTTGTATTAATAACACTAGTGAGTGATGTTCTTAAAGGTTTTGTTGCTTTTATATTCCAGTTTGCTGCTTTACCTACAGCAACTGACACACAAAAATACGGTGACGACATTTAACACATTTTTTTATATATACTGGTACAGCATAGATAAACGGGCGTAGAAATAGGCATATGATTATTGCAATGCCTTTTGCTGTGCCCTAACAGGGTCTATAATTGTATGTACCTAGCTTTAAGCTTCTTCAACACCTATTGTAACATTATGGAATGCAAATAAATATATGGTCTATGATGTATGTATGTAGAGTGTGACTTGCGAGATGACGTTAGATAGGAACGTGTGGAAGGGGAAGTCGTGCTGCGCCGACCCCAAATAATAATAAATAAATATCTTGGGACAATATCCACACACGGCCACCTGATCCCAAGCTAAGCAAAGCTTGTGTTATGGTAAGCAGACAACTGATAAACATACATCTAAATACATACGTATTATAGATAAATTACACCCAGACACAGAACAAATGCACGTGCTCATCACACAAACACTAGTCCAGGGTGGGAATCGAACCCACGACCTCCGGCTTAGCAGTCAGGGTCACTAACCACTAGACCAACAGGCCCGTCAATAATTGGTATAAGGTAGGGGAATGTTGATGACATGATGAACCGAAGGGCGTGTATGAAGCGACTGATGAGTGTGAATGAAGCTAAAGTGGTATGCCAGGATCGTAGCAAATGGAAAGAAGCGTGACGTTTATGTATGTATGTATGATGTAGATAGTGTGTGTGTTACCAGGCGGGTGCGGGCGCTTGTCCATGCGGTCGTTGGGGCGGTGCGGGCGCTCGCGGCCGAAGCGGTCGGGCGGCCCGCCGCGCGCCCCGCGGCCCCCACGCGCGCCGCCGCGACCGAAGTCGCCGCTGTACCGACACACCACAAATGATTATTAAAATTATCAATATATAACAAAACAATTATTTATACAAAAAAAAAATAGATTTACACGCATCAAGTTTAAAGATATTCGAAAAATTATCCTTAGTTCAGAAAACTTTTGTTTTCTCTTTGTTACCGTCTTACTGCAAGTAATGGCTGCCTTCCCAGTAGTAATACTACAAGATTACCAAGTCAATTTCGATCCTAATGCACGCACGGACAAACCGTATGCGTATTACGATAAAATATATTGTATTTCGGAGGGCATGTAAAACTGTTGGTCTTTCTAACTTATTTGCGTCAAATTGTCCTCCCATCGGGTCAGAGAGGAGCTGTGTTCGATGCTAATTGAATATATCATCATGAGCAGTTTAGTGTGGTCAGTATGTACGTACCGCGTGCTGGGCGGCTGCGGCCAGGGCCTGTCGAAGCGGTTGGGCGGGGGCGCGGGGCGAGCGTCGCGCGGGCCCCAGCGCGAGCCGCGCGCGCCGCCGCCCCAGCGCCCGCCTGACCCGCCGCCGCCACCGCCGCTGCCCCATCGGTCTTCTGTACAACAATAAAACACAATTAATTATTGCATTTTTCAAGTGTATATATTGATTTTCACTTGTACACATATTTTAGACGACAAACGGGATTTGGCCGGGACAGGACGACAATAGGTAGAAAATAAATATCTAATTATATCGCGAATAAGTCCAATTTGTCGTCTAAAATATGTTTGTATTGTATTGTGTAACACATTGGTGCTGCGTACGTACCGCGGTCGCGCACGAAGTCCCTGCGGCGGTCGTCGCGCGCGTGGCGCGGCCTCTCGGCGGAGCGGCGGCGCTTGGCGGGCGGGTGGTCGGGCGCACGTCGCGGCGCCTCTCTACTAACCCCCGCAGCCCTCGCCTCGCGGTGCAGCGCGTCCACGGCGAGGCGCGCCAGGTCCTCGGGCAGCTCGGGGTAGCGCACCTCGTCCAGCCACGAGCAGCGCGCGGGCAGCGTGATGTTGGCTGTAACAGCGGGGCGTCAGACGCGCGGCGGCCGGGGCGGGTTCCCGCGGCGGGTACGCACCTTTCATGTCCACGACGGCGCCGTCGGGCACCTCCTTGCCGTCGAGTTCCTCGCGCCGTTTCTGCCGGTCGCGATAGGTCTCGTCGTCGGTCACGATCACGACCGCGATCCGCCGGTAACCGTCGAATTCCCTCAACTTGCGCCGCTGGGCCGACGGGTATACGTTCGTCTGTTTTTACCCAAAGCGATATCGAAACCGCGGTCGCGAATTACGTCGATCGCCGTCGTCGAGTCCCAGCGTAGATTATGATGTGGAGCAAAACATTCTCATTATAGACAGTGACGATATCCAGCGGTGGCTTTACTGTATTAAATGTTTTGTGGCAGATCGACACCTAGAACAAGCTCAATAGAGATCCCATTCGCGGTTATTCATGTGGCCGTGAGGCATACCGCGCACCGCTCCCGCGCACTCACCTGCCGCGCTACAACACTACGGGATCGCGGAAGCGGTGTCGTGATACATAGCCTTACACTACACTTATACATAGCACGTACCTTATGAAGATGCGTAGATATATAGATGACATACGAAGCTAGATAGACGCTATATAATTTGACATACACGTATATGTGGAATGATCGATACAAATAAGAGAACAGAAAGAGACTCGGCCAAACAGTCAAGGGGGTTCGTGATCAATCTCGATTGTTCCTGAATTAAGTGTGGCTGCCAAATGAACGAGTTAGTTACAACGGAGGGGTAGCTCACCTGGTCGAGGATAAAATTCCTTTTGCGTCCCTTGGCGATTTCCAACAACTTAAGCACGCATTTAGCGCACTTGGACACCATAGCGTCCCACCTGCCGTCGTAGCTGGCGCGGAAGGGCTTACAGTCCACCTGGATCGACGTAACACTATACAGTTAGGTACTGGGCCGGGCCGGCGCGGAGGCTTAGGCTAGCTTACTCTAATAATATGTTGTGTGATACCAGGGACTCTCCTTGCTGACCGGGACTCGGTACGTCGGTCCTCTTCACTCGGCGATCCACTGGTATCATATTAACTACACTGGTATTGTTGTCGACCGCTAAAGGTCACATAACATTGTTATAATGTTTGATTTATAAATGTTGATCATATTGAACCCTGTTGAAAATACAGACGAACATTAGTATCAATGTTTACAGTTGTTTGGTTGGTTTTCTTGCTTTTTATTGTGCTCATACCTCATTTATTGCTGGAAAGGAAATCATCATTAGTTCGTGTCTAGTTTTGTGTGTGTGGTAGTGTGGGAGAAACCAAAATATGAGTGTTGAGAAACATTACATTTTGAATATAGACGCTTTCAATTGTTGCAATATTGTAGAGAATCGTTTTAGGAACATGTGTGTACTCACTCTTTTTGTTACATACAAAGTCTGGGCGATGCACAAAATATTATTAATTAGAGGCTACGCGAGCATGATTAGGCTAGCTTTATGTAATGATAAGACAGGCACCGATAATTTATGTTGAACTCGCTTCTTGAATCACTTACCTTACTGTGAACAACACATTCTGATCTTACCTTATGTAATCTCTCTTATTATTTACCATTTTATACCTGACATAGTACGCCTTATGATATAATTCTGTCAAAATGAAAGTCAAAATTTTGTCGAAATCATGCGCGTTTAGCCTAACACAAACATTACAAAGCAAAGCAAATAAAATCTTTAAAAATAACAACATTTATGAGAACACTGCAACAACTGAAAGGGTTTTTATTTACTAAAATCTCATCAAATAAAAGGATCTTCTCGAACAGTCAGTAAGTAATTGTTTAGTGTGTAAATATCTCTTCAAGAAACAATTCTATACAAAAATTAGACCATCACATATTTTCCACAATCAAATAGACATCGACTGTCGAACATTACGTGATTAGTCTTTAGACTTTTAGAAAACAGTCACTTAAAAGCAATTAACCGCGGGGCTGAATTGAACGCGCTTGACTATAATGTTTAACTTACACCCAAGAGTGAATCGCGTTAAATTCTGTCCAGTGAACAATAACCTATCGTATCTCCGCGTTTGGTACACTAACTGCCCGTAACCCGACGTTTCGACCGAGTTGCACCAATCGTGGTCACGGGTAGACTGATGCCGGTCGGTGCAACTCGATCGAAACGTCGGGAGAAAAGAAATATCGAATTAAATCGCGAATAAGTCCCGTTTGTGTACAAGTCGCGAAAGTTTAAAATCATTAACCCTCATTACATGTTAATATGTACTATGTAATTGACGTGTGTGTGTGTTGTGAGTATGGGTGTGTGTGTGATGTGTGTGTGTGTTGTGTTGTGTGTGTGTGCGTACCTTCATGCGGTCGAAGAGCGCGCCCGTGGAGAGTATGTTGTAGCGTCGGTCGGGGTTCTCGCTGGCGTGCTGCTTGGCCCAGTACGTCTTACCGGAGCCCGGCATGCCCACCATCAGGATCACCTGATATAAAGAAACAATCGTTAAATAAATCCTGTCTAATTATTATTAAAATAAATATCTTAGGACAATATTCACACACGGCCATCTGATGCCAAGCTAAGCAGAACTTGTGTTATGGTAATCAGACAGCTGATAAACATACTTATATATTTCTAAATATGTACATATCATAAATAAATCACACCCAGGCACAGAACAAATGATCATGCTCATCACACAAACATTTGTCTTGGGTGGGAATCGAACCCAACTTACGGCTTAGCAGTCAGGGTCACTAAGCACTAGACCAACAGGCTCGTCGTTACTAACTATAATTACTTCTCTCTAAGCGATAAGACCGCTCATTGTAGCACCATGTAACTTTTATGTTTGTCAAATCTGTTTCTCATGTGGTGTGCAATAAAGAATATTTTAACTATCAATGTACAAAATGAACCTTAACAAATATATTTGTGAAAAAATGCTTTGTTAACATTGTAAGCTTTTTCAGATTGTATTTGTTAGTGTAGTACTTCATAATAAGTGTGTAAATAATAATAAGCGATGCGTAGAGTAAGCTTGAAGCCTAAGAATGGCATAAGAATACATAGTGTACGATTCGTAAGAAATACTGACAACCAAGCATAGCCATGAGTTAAAAGTATTGTCTATAAATTTATATGTTCATAGTTTAGAGCGACTTCCATAAAAGATAATGAACCAATGTAATTTCGCGTGCTATCTCATACATTAATAAACATACGAGAGAAAATACGAAATATTGGTATGCCTGCTTAGATTACGAATAACACATAAGTGTTACCAGTGAGAAAACACTTAGAAGGGTATTTAGGATTCCTAATCACTAAACCGAGGGCCTAGCTTAAGAATAATAGTAAACTTCAATTGTATGGAAATGACATTCCTTTTCGACAAGCTATAGGACTTTGGCTCGATATATTGGAGTGAGTCTATTATATTATTGTTATCAATAGTGCTGGGGAAAAAGCATGTCATCTACAGGCCCAGGACTTATGCTGATTTACCACACTACTTACAACCAAATAGAGGGTTTGACATCTGAGACGTTTCGATCGAGTTGCACCAACCGTGGTCACGGGTGGACACAACTCGAGCGAAACGTCGGGAGAAATTAAAATTAAATATCGTATTATGTCGCGAATAAGTCCCGTCTGTCTTCTAAAACATGTGTACAAGTTGCGAAAGTTTAAAATCGTTACGTGTCACGTAGTGTGGCGGTGGTTACCTCGCAGTCGGCGAGGCTGGCGGGGCGCGCGGGGCCGGCCACGAGCGTCGCGTAGCGCATCAACACGAAGCCCTCCAGAAGTTCAATCTCCGGACCGTCTAGCTCTTCTTCCACCACGTATCTATACACAAGGAAATTACATAAATAAGGTGTTAGGTAAACTAAATATCATATATTATTTAACAGGGATTATTATTTATTACTTATTTATCTTTATTTCTAACAGGTAAGGTTCTTATAAACTAAGCCCCACAAAACCATAGCAATGGTTTGACTGTGGGGTCAATGAGTCTCTATTAAATTACAATTAACAATTACAAATTACAAAAAAGCTTATAGTTACATATTTTATATTAAAAATATTATATAAACTTTTATAAATAACTTTAACTTTCATTAGTTTCCTAAAATCTTCGATCTTGCACCACAGACACAAAAACCAGTGGTATTGATATAATCAAACTAGTTCCAATATATGTGTAAGGTTGTTGAAGTATGAATCAATGTATTTCCGCTTGCGATCTCATATAATACAAAAAAATACGAGAGTAAATACAGAATATTTATATGCCTGCTCAGATAACCAATAACACACAAGTGCTACCGGTATAAAA
This sequence comes from Chrysodeixis includens, assembly GCA_941860345.1. Classification (NCBI taxonomy): domain Eukaryota; kingdom Metazoa; phylum Arthropoda; class Insecta; order Lepidoptera; family Noctuidae; genus Chrysodeixis; species Chrysodeixis includens. The sequence goes on from OW796116.1 coordinate 1,078,020, forward strand.
TCTTTACAGGGCAAGATTGCTCACACTACATCAACAAGGATTATCATTCTGCTGGTTTAAGACATTTTATAGAAGGAATAATGATTTTGTAATGACTCACCTGATGACGAATTTGATTCTCTTGTCCCACATCTGACCTTTCAAGACTTGCTCTTCAGTCACTTCAGGAATTTCGCCATCTGTTGAAGGAAAACATAGCTTATAAGTTATAATTCAATGCCAGATTTAAACTCAACCTCAGCTATATCTATTAAAAGGTTTGTTATTCGGTATACGAATATAATAAAATTAATCATTTCGTATAGAACGGCACAAGCCAAAAAAACTTAAAGGTTTCGGACATATTTATATGGTCATACAAAGTGTCATAGATGCTAGAGGCCAATGATGATGATGATATGGTATTTAATACCAGGAATTAATTAATGTAATTTCGCTTGCGATCTCGTACATTACAAAACATACGAGAGTAAATACGAAATATTGCTATGCTTGCTCAGATAACCGATAGCACATATTATGTGTTACCAGAAAAAATACCTCACAGGATATAGGTGAACCCTAGTCTTTTTATCAATACAAAGACTCAACATCAATTCAACTTCAAGTCAAGTCACAGTTTAGTTGGAAATATACTCTTGTGCCGTGCTCGACTGAACTTAACCTGCAAACGTGTCTCTAACCACATTAAATGCAGTATTAAAAGATATGCTTCTGGCGCCTTACGACACAGTGGCATATCTTGGGCCCGGGGCCTTTTTTTTTTGGGGGGGAATCCACATGGACACCCGCGACCCCGGTGGGAGCCGCGGGTAGTGTCAGACTCTTACTGACTAAAACTACACCACTGTGTCTGTCGCGTTTTGGTGTCGGTGCATGGCAGCGCATAGCATTACTTCATGCACATTTTGGGCCTAGAGGCCTAGTGCTTACTTAAGTAATTACTCACCGTACACTTCCTCTTTGATTTCCTGATCTTCAGCATTATCTTCAGATTGCTCGGTTTCCATTTGCTCAGGAACTGCTTCTGGTGTTGGCTGTTCATCGGTTTTCTCGCCGTTTTCCTATAAAAACGTATTTATAATTTTACTTATAGTGAATAGATATATACTCCATTTGTTTAGGTAGTTAACTAAATGTAAACAATCTTGGCGTTACTTTTTAACCAAAAACATAATTTTTAATTTGGATATTACTGCTTATAAATCAATTAACTATAGTTTTAGAAAATCTGAATGTTGAAATACATTCAGTTGTAAAACGTATTTTACATTTTTAAAGATCACATTTTGTTTAAAAGACATACCAAAATTGTTTACATTTAGTTAATTACCTAAACAAATGGAGTATAGGATCGTAAAGACGAAAGTAGGTTATCATACTTTCCTTGAAGATGCAAGTTTCTTTCTTGCATTTCAAGATTTTAACTAAAACTAGAACTAATGTCCTTGAAAATAAGGTCCAATTCAGTCATCAGCTCATTAAAAACCACTGTGTTTTACAAAGGAATTTATCGTTGTCGTGTGTAATTTTCGCCTTCCATACTACCCTATACAGCAGAGCTTGTACATATTATGAGTACTAGACAACTGTTAAACATACTCCTAAATACATACATACTATAGATAAATTACACCCAGACACAAGACAAATGATTGTGCTCTTCACACAATCATTTATTCTTGGTGGGGATTGAATGGACGACCTCTAGTATAACAGTCAGGGCCAATAACCACTAACCACTAGACCAACAGGCCTGTCAAATATAGCAGAACTGTATTCACACTAGGCAAGTAAGTGACCTAACCGCATCCACACCCACTGACCTTAGGCTCGTCATCTTTGTCCGCCTCATCCTTAACATCCTCATTGTCCTTCTCCCCTTTCTGTCCATCTTCTTGAGCCTCAGTCTTCTCGCCGTCCTCCTGCTCGGTAACTTCTTCACCTCTATCTCGCTTCTCCTGGTCTTCCTTCTCTTTCTTTTCACGCTCCTGCTTCTCGCGTTCCTGGGTGTCAAATAGATATAGTTAAAACAAGGCAATTTAACCGATAACAGTGGATTACTTTCCATAGACAATTCCAAATGGCTTGGTAGACCACATTGCGGCCGGCGGGCCTCGAGTTGGCCAAGCTAGATTTAAATTGATACAGTTTAAACTAGACGTTGATTGGTGCTATTTTTTGTTTGATCTCAGATCTTCAGGTGTTTGGACTAAGGTCTCAGTTACAACTGATTCAGTGTATATTTATTGGATACTACTACTTTTATGAAAGAATAACATCCCTGACCCAAAATATGTCACAAATATCAAATAAAAATTAAATATCCCCGAAATGTGACCGATGTCAGGCCTAACATTTGTAACAATATAATACTATCTAAAGTTAGCTCGCTGGTACCTCTTTCTTCTTCTTCTGTCGTTCCTCTCTCTCCTTCTTTTCCCTCTCCTTTCTCTCTCGCTCCCTCTGTGCGGCCTCTTCCTTCTGCCTTTTCAGCTCTGCTTCAATCTTCCGCTTCTCCTCTAACACTTGTTCCACAGGGACTTCTATACGCCTACGTACAGTCTTCGTTTTGGTCAGCATGGTGTATCTGATGGAACAGAAAAAAATGGAAATAAGCTTCAATCCTAATTTGAAATATATATTTTTACGTAATAAGATCTAATTCCAATTATTGGCTTAACGTAGGAAACCACTATCTTTTTTTTTATTCGATATTTTTTCCTAATACTATGAATAAACAACTTTTTTACCATAGAGTATTAGTATATTCTCTGTATTTTTAATTAGTATATCTCAGTTATAATCGTAAAAATGTTTTTACATCTGTTATTCCGCTTGAGAACTCGTGTATTACAGAATACACGAGAATAAACTACGGAATCACAACTGTTACCTGCTATGAAACTCGTATCACAATTTGTATGATACGGGTTGATCGACAGGGATAAACAAATTTGCAAACATGCAAAATCCGCCCCGGCGGCGGGGATCGAACCCGCAGACGCGATTGTATAGCGAGGGTGCGTTCCCCTATGCTAAACGGGACGTCGAAATCCTGTCCGAATTCGCCTCCCCTTTCTCCGTTACGATGGCAACAATGTCAATGTAAACAGTTGCCAAGAATTTTCGTACGCATGTGTAATGACTACTGAAGTGTGCGTGCAGTTAGATGTTAGGAATGCAACTATTTTTAAACGGGTTTTGTTCCGATGTTTCGACCTCATTGCCGGTCAAGGTCATTGGCAGTTTAACCTGACCTTGACCTACAACGGTCACCATATGTCATTTCTGTACACAAATTTTTTTTTTAAAGGGAAGGCATTGTACACATGTTTGATACAGTTGATACTGAGTGAATAGACACGCGTAGTTAAACATTATTTAAAATCAATTGGATCAGAACATTCATACATATTGTTGAAGTTAACCATTATGTAGTACTTTATTATTGATTCATATTTGATTCCTTCCCGATTGTACAATTTCCTTTATTGTACTGAACACACATAACTGTTTAGAGTCTATCTATTACGTTGAATATTTATTTATTTATATTAAAGATTTCAAACAAATAATACACAATATCGTGCACTGTTCAATGTAAATGTTTTACACAATTGTTTTATCTGAAAATCGTGACGTAAGTTATCGACATTGACCAGTTTTAAAGCATTTCGCATTGACGGAAATTCGCAAATCATTAACAATCATTCGCAAATATACAACAAATATTACTGAATCACACCTATTAGAGAAGAGAAACTACATCATGTCGTGCAGTGATTGTTAGCGTGGTATTTCAGTCTTAAATTATATCACAGCTTATACATTCAATTTCTGGTAATTTTACAGATTACAAAAGAAATCACCAAATCTGGTCATATTTACTTATATTCCACGAATATCGGTACCATTTTTATGCCACAATCAAAGTATCCTAGATCAATTGACTGTAAGACCTAATACTCATACTAATATGCAAATAGCTCACCTCTCATATCCAAAGTTGACTTTATAGCAGGTGTTCTTAGTGAGTACGTGCGGGTATAGTGGCCGGTCGTTAAGCACACTCTTGTCGAACTCGTACGCTGTGCCGAGCTCCTCGCCGTTTAGCGTGAAGAATATCTTGCAGGGGCTCGATTCTAGGTCCTGGTTAAAGAAGAGTTGGCTTAGCGATACTCTATATAACTTTTAAATGGCGTGAAAAACATCTAGAATGGCCAATCCAAGATGGGAAAAATGGTGAACAATGCTCAATCCTTTTTACATAAGAAATCTTTACCCAATAGTTTTAGAGAACCTTTAATAAAGGCACTTTGATTAACAACAATGAGACAGTCGTACTAACCAAGTAAGCACCGACAACATCCTTTTCCGTGAGTGATTTCCCGTATTCTTTGAACTCGCTGTTGGATACGGCGCGTCCTGTGCTCTCGTAACCCCAACTGAATTCACTTTCACCTGTCACAATCAGTACATATAATAACATACTGACAAATAAAAGTGAGAATTGCAGTGAGAGCTCTAGGACACCTAAACGCGCAGTTACTATTATATGTCATTGTCGGTGTGATTTTACTGTCACATCATAATTTTCATGGGTTTAATATTACTATTATTACTATACTTACAAAGGCACCTTCAGGGTTGTTTATATAATGAGCTATACTGACCTAAATGCAATGAAGAGTCATCTGTGGACCAGCCTATTCTCAGTCCTGAGCTGATGGGTTCCTTCTCCAAACTTTCGAGCAGATTTGTCACCACATTGCCTACTCGTACCTGTAAGTTGAGAGTCAATTTTATTATGCTTTAGAAGACGTTCATCTTATAAAATTACACAATAAGATTTGAAATACTGCATTGCTAAATTTACCCATTTTTTTGTTTCAACATAATCTATTCTCTATAATTAGAAGAACTAGAACAATCTCAGCGAGTCGTTCTTAAGACTTATTTAAACGACTTTAGAAATAGCCTGCGAATTACAATACATTGCCGGTGACGATGTTTCACTTTGATCACGATTGCTGCGCGGCTCCGCAATCTACTCCACTCCCGATAGATGTGACTGTTATCATAGAAACGAGCCAGATTTATGTTATGTATGTATAAAGTGAACTAGCTGTTGCCCACGACTTCGTTCGCGAAAACAAAAAAAAATGGAATGTAAAATAGATGTTGACCGATTCTCAGACCTACTGAATGCATATACAAAATTTCATCAAAATCGGTCAAGCCGTTTCGGAGGAGTAAGGTAACGAAAACTGTGACACGAGAATTTAATATATTAGATGTTACCTCGTAGCAGACTTTCCCGTTGCTGACGCCGTGGCTGGCGCGCGCGCCGGCCCACGCGTGCGCGAAGGCTCCTTCACACAGCGGCACCACACTGTTCAACTCTGGCACTTCTAGGTACTGGTTTAAGTCACTGTCATCTAGAAAATCAAATTATCAGTTAACTACTACCATACAATCAATTCACTATAATTAAATAAAACAAATAGTTAATGTTAATTGATTTTCCTCAACAACATGTAAGACTTTTAAAAGTTTAAGTACACAGAGAGGTGTAAAAATAGCCTCAGAATCAAATATGAACAGAAGTTTTGAGTTATAAAAACACATTCTGTTGACTAGACAAATTCAGTAGTTTAACAAACAAATTGTCTGACTTCTGCTTGTTTTTAGTCTTTGCTGGAATATGTGGTGTGGAGCAACTGTTTTTCTTATTCTATTTCTGACTAATAAATAACAGTATAAAATACTTACACCATGAAAGCGTAATTTTGCTATCATCAATCTCTGGTTCAGGAATCTTTATGTCAAGGGACTCCTTTCTATCCTTGTTGGATTGCGCCTCCTAGTAAAAAAAGGAAAACATAAAATAACAACAACTACATAAAAAATAACAGACAGTATGTATGTTATGCCTATTATTTTTTTTATCACTGTATTTCTTACAATCCAAATGGCTAATCAAGTCTGTATCGTTATCAGACCACAACTTATAGAATTTGTCAGTATTTTTGGAAAAGAATAGCGGGCGTCAAAGGACATAGGGGAGGGATGGCACAATGATCTACTTGATAAGCAAGCCTTGCCTAACTGCTTACTGAATTTTGCCGACATAAAGCTTATTATAGTAAAGCATCCAACCGAAAATCTATCTATGAATATACTAACTACATGGCGTGAAAGGCAACAATGTCTACACGTAGATATGTCTAGTCTACAGCCTGCGTGACATACCTCAGGCAACGTGAGCACTTCATTAGTGACCTCTACAGCCTTGTAGAAGTTGCTCCAGCGCGCCTTTTTTTCTTGCTTGCGTTTCAATCGATTTAGCTTGATAGGGTCCTGGTTTTAAAATACAGGAGATTAAATTATTTTCTACTGGTAGTAATCTAATTTGACCCAGATGTCAATATTTGATTACCTTCAATCTACTCTGATATCTCTCTTATCAATTAGTGTCAAAGCAATAATTATGCAAATAAAACATGTCTTGCCTTATGCTACGTCTTTGGGGGTGCAAAAACTTATTTCTCAACAATACATATTATGTGTGGTTGTGAAGTTACAATTTTGTAACTAATCAGTCTATCAACGTGAAATACTTTACTCAATATTTGATTTATTTAATGCAACTCATCTTAGCCCATACATCCTAGCATAATGAAGATGGATATATTAGGTGTGTTGATACTACAACATTGATTAGATAATGGATTGTAAGAGTTCAGGTCATTATAACACATACATTGCTGACTTCCTCCAACCGCTTGGCATCATCCTCCGCCTGTTTCCGCTCCCTCTCGAGGCGCTCTTGTTCACGAATGCGCAGCCTTTCGTTTAGGCTGTCCCATTCTTCTTCCTCGCGCCGCTCCTGATCACAAGAGTATTTTGTAATAGTGTGTCTTAACAGTTCGCGGCAATTGAATGCAGCGTCCCCGCGCGACAGCCTGGTGATCTATCACAATCAATCTGTGGGCCTACTGCAGTCCACTGCTGGACATAGGCCTCTCCCAATGTGCGGAAGGCGGAGGATTGGCACCTGTTTTGTATTGTCTTCTTATCTAACGAATAAGTGATGAATAGCCCCAATACATGGCTGTACAATACTACCATACAACTGCAAGCAGACATGAGTGGTGGGAGTTATCTAGCAGCTGTCAGAGGGCCATCTCTGTAATAGTTACAACCCCTATGTCGAGACTGCTACAACTAGGAAAAAGATAGATGGTGTGAATTTATTACCTCATCATCAAAGTTCCTATCATCTTCATCCATTTTCTCTTCCCCATCTTTCTCAGCATTGTCTTCCGTTCTGTCTTCCATATTATCGTCTGCAGAATCTTTAGGGGCCTCGGGAGCCGCCTTGTCGTCAGCCACGTCTTTTGCCGGCTCTTCAACCACTGGATCTTGCTTTTCAGGTGCAGGCTCAGCATCAGCTTGCTTCTCCGTGCTAGGAATTTCTTGAACTTCCATTGGTTCTAAAGTAAAATGCTGAATTAGATTTTTGCTATAGGAGTAATCTTGTCAAATTGATTGTTCAAATGTAATCAAAGCAAAATTGTTCGTCTCCTTGACAATTTAGCACTTTTTTGCCTTTTTTAGATTTTGTAGAATAAATGACAAGTAATACTATAAGGGAAACTTGTTACCTGGTGCAACTGGTTCTGCAACAGCTTCTACTGGGGCTGGTTTTCTGAAACAAACACATATTGATTGTAAAACTGTAGCACAATGGAAGGTTATTAGAAATAAATTCGAAAAGGGTATTTAAAATCCGATTTGCATTAATAGCTAATTTGCCGTGTTAAACCAAATAGGTGAAAATATTAAATACTTAGTATGATTAAGCTTGAAGGCTCAATCAATCGTAAGTTGTTACTTGAATAAAAAATAATCATACTTATTTTGTAAATGCAAAAATTTGTAAGTAAGGGATGTGTTTGTTACTCTCACGCTCAAACACCTGGATCAATTGATGAAATTTGGTATGGAGTTAGTCAACACCTTGGATTAAGACATAGACTACTTTTTAACTGTGCCAGACGGGGATCATTTTTTGCAACGCAGGCAAAGTCGCGGGTAACAGCAGTTAATTTACAAGTAATAAAATAAATATCTTGAGACGTAATCCACACACGGCCATCTGATCCCAAGCTAAGCAGAGCTTGTGTTATGGTAATCAGACAGCTGATAGACATACTTATATAGTTCTAAATATATACATATTATAGATAAATCACACCCAGACACAGAACAAATGATCATACTCATCACACAAATATTTGTCCTGGGTGGGAATCGAATCCACGACCTCCGGCTTAGCAGTCAGGGTCACTAACCACTAGACCAACAGGCCCGTCAGAATTATCCCGTTGAATCATCTACTTACTCTTCCACTACAGGAGCTGGTTCAGGCACTGGCTCAGGTACTGGCTCCGGTTCTGGTTCCTTCATCTTGGGCTCGGCCACTGGCTCCGGCTTCGCAGGTTCTACAGGTGGAGATGTGTCAGATTCAGAGTCTTCTTGACTTGGAGAATATGGCTCTGAAGGCTTTGGCTCTTCCGGTATAGGCTCCGGTGGCTCTTCACGAGGTGGCGGCTGATAAAGAAAAATCAAGATTATTCTTTGAATAGCATTTGGAACTTCATTTGCGACATTTCTTAGATTATTCCCGCCAAAATTACACGATTGGATAAAAAATGTTTACAATGAAAACTGGTGTAGTCTGTCGGTTTGATTTAACATTTTATTCTAATTAGAGTTTGATATTTACTAGACTTTCTTATACAACCTAAACATTTTTTTCCTTTGTAGCTTGATTATCAAACTAACTCACAGTTGCTTTAGCAGGGGTAGCAAGAAGACGAGATGACGATGACCTCCGTGTTGTTCTTGGTGCAGGGACAGGCCTCCGCGGAGTGGCTGGCTCGTCAACATCCTCCGTAGATGTGTCTAAGATTGATGTGTCAGATAATGCTGGAAACAAATTACGACTTTATTACCTTGTTCACATAAACATAGTTGTGCAATAAGGTTTTATTACATTACTATATTTTAAAACCACTAGCTCTTGCCTGTGGTTTTGCCTGAGTGGATACTTGTAGCAGCAAAGAGTGGCTTATTAGAGCCAAGATAAATTTCTACAATAATAGTAAAGCAGTATGAGGAAGTAACAAACATACATACACACTCAAAAACTTTCACCTTGATAAGAGTTAGTTGTAATGTGTTAATAGATCTACAGGAAAATCAAAAATTTATGTAATTGTTTAAGTAGAAACTCTCATATACAGAACAATTGGTAGCTATATTTGTGTACTATTGTATGCATATCAGCAAGGTCAAACACTTGCCTATTAACAATTTTGTAAAGCTTTTTGTTATCAATGCAGTACTTCATCTAAATGTGAGTTGAGGCATGTTATTTGGTGGGCAAAGATTTAATTTTGTTTTAATAGCATTTGACACGGAAAATAAATTTCTTTTCAACCATTTATTTGTTATTAATGTTAAGAAATAAATTAAGGTAGGTTTTGAAGTAAAACTACTAGAAAAAGTATTTGTTTCAGATGCTGTATAAACTGGTTTGATACACTTCAGTAAGTTTTCAAGAGTAACTGAAATGACTAAATACAAATGTAAATTCAGTTATGACAATGAAAGACGCTGTTCTCTTAACATTAATCATTATTTATAGGTGTTCTGCAATTCAATGTTAAGGTATTTGGATATGTATGAAATTAATAAATGTAAATGTTTCACAACAGTTGAAATACCAAGTAAAAAAATAAAATTATCTAATCTATAGCAATTTAAAATTACCAAAAGAGGTTGTATTTAACAAAATAATATTATGTTTATGAACTTTAAACACCTAAGAAAGATGTGTATCATACTGACAAGCAGTAAGCCAGTACTTATTATAAAATATAACAAACAACCATTTGTCATTCTATTAGCAATTTTGTTTTAGCAGACTAAGTGGTAATTTCAATATTATCCACTATAATAGTATTGGTATAGCAAACTTCAATGAAATTATATGAAATTCAAAATAATTCATACACTGAATTCATCTTGTCAAGAATGCACCTGAATAAGTAACCTATAAAATATTACAGGTGAACATATGATAAGGTAATGGGGTGATATTTAACTCCCTATGTGGTTAATGTACTATAATGTACTATGTGTAAATTTAGATTTTGGAAATATAAACTTCACGTTGTAAACAATCAAGAACGTTTTGAAGGCCATGTGAAAACACACATAACAATGTTTATGTTGTGCCTTGCACAAATATTACTGAATTGTGTGATAATAGAAGAGTTCTGAAATATGTTCTTTTTTCGTACTGCTTATTGTTCTGTATTATAATATTATAGTCGATAAGAATTTGAAAGGTGACATCACGTAGTATAAATAAATAAGTAGGAACTCTATTGATTATGACGAATAATTTTCCCTCCATTTCAAATATAAATATTAAGTACCGGAGTTCCGCATGTTAAATATATGACGTCATATGAAAGCAACGGCTACACTCATCAAACAATTTTATTCGCCAAAAAATGTTCAGTTTTACACGTGCCTTGCCAAACAACAATGAATTTCTGTTGAAAGGACTGTTTGAACTACAGATTCCAATCCCACGATTGGTCATTGTAGTAAAACATTCAAGATATACCTTTTCCTGTTATTCCTTCTAGCGCTTTCTTCAATCTTTCAACTAAAGCCGGCTTGTTCCCTTTGGTATCTAGACCGAGAGCGCCAAGCTCCGATCTTAGATCCACAACTTTCATCTTTGCTGGATCCATGTTACTAAGTAATATCTAGTTTCGTTCACTAATCACAATATCCCAATTCCCACACAACTGTTTCATCAAACATTACTCGCCAAAATTGTATTACGAGTACAAGAAAGCGCGAAGCCAAAGCAAGATGGCCGCACTCAACAACATGCAAAGGAAGCGGAAAGAAACAGACAGTTGCCGCCGCGTCTGGATTAAAGTCTATGGTCGAAGTAATCGACTATTAAAAATATTAAATTATTTATTAGCCTATTATTATTGTTTGGCTCTATATAAGCTGGTAATGTTTAAAACTTATTTAAAGGATCAAAAATATTCCTGTCACTAAAAAAACTTTGATTGTTTGGACTCGACAAATACCTACACTATAAAACAGATTCACATCGTCAACCATATTATTTGTAGAAAAAAATATTCCTGATGGGCTGATTTGTTTTTCAGAAAATGTGACGGAGCAGGACTTTGAAATAAAGTACTCTCGACAGTCGTGCGACTGCGAAGCGTCCTTGGACGCCAACACAATAATAAATTATAATATGTAGATAAATACAACAACCCAACTAGCTTTGTAAATGTACGTTTAGCTAGCTATAATAGCTTAAAACAACTTACTGCGAAATTGTTTTTATAAATTTTATTTAAACTTACCATAACATACAAAACCTCAATTTGACTTGTTTTGGTCTACTGTTGGATATAAGCCTCTCCCAAATTTTGTCGTAGCCACAGATTTTACACCTGACTTGTTATTTAATGTATCAATATATTATTATTGCCAAGTCCTCACAATTCAAATATAATATTAACTTGAATAACTAATAAATTTTCGAATCTGGTACCTACTTGTTAATAAATCTGCTGAAGTACAATTCCAAAATACTTAAGTTTCATATATGAAACATTTATAATACACGAATAGAAAACTTGGTATCTACTGTACCTACTAGCACGCTAAATTTATGTAATACACTGCAATAAATGGTATTATTCTATGAAAGCAAGATGCAATATGGCGTTACTGTACATGCAAGCATTTCATTGATAGCCTCATACATAGTATTACATAGGTCATACACCGAAAACTAGGTGATCAATATTCCAAAGGCTCATAGAGTAGTAGGCAAAATGTTCTCATTGCACGAAAATGGCGGGGAAAATTGGCGGCATGTTCAATATTCAAAGAACGCGTTTATGGTCCAAGAAGCCAAATCTACATTTTACAGTTCTACCGATATCGACAGTTGCTTGGATACAAGTGAACGGGAATAATGTTTTTGTAAATGTTTATTCAATATTTATTTTTGTTTAATTTGTTATTTTGTTAAATCCATAATGACGCTCAGTACTAGAAACTTGACATCCAAAGCGAAGCTCGGCATGAGAGAGGATAAAAGTAATGTTCTGTAATTATGTACCTGTAATGTATTTCTTGCTTTTTGTAGAGTGTGGTTGATTAACACAATTAAATTTATGTTTAGTTCAAGCAAACAATGATTTGGAAAGGAGAATTATGGACGCATTCGAAGTGTTTGATCATTCTGCGAAACAAGTCGTGGATGTTAGAGAAGTAGGAACCATCTTGCGGTCTTTGGGTGAGTGAATTTTAACATTATATAACTTGTATAGAATGAATAAATTATTATTCATTTAGAGAATCGATTAATTAAATATTTTTCATTATTATATACCTCTGTAAATGCTCATAACTGTAAATCAAACTTTTTACAAGTTTCAACAAGCATGTTACATTCCTAAAAGCTGAGTGAGTGAGTGAATCCTACAGCTTATGACCAAATGAAGGTTATTTCTTAAAACTATCGTATATGTCCGAGAGGGTTATTGGATCTTCTATACTAATAGCATAGAATAATAACACCTAGAATTTAGAAGCCGTATTCGCGCGTGAAATTCGACGAAAATCATACTGAGTTCGAATAGCTTATTTCCTTTTGACCTCCCGTCAGTAAGTAACTTAGTAGTCCTGTCGTTAGTTTATACACTTCCGACAATTAAGTAGGTACTTAACGGAGATAGGTGTTAATAACGGGTGTCACAATGCATCGGAAAAAAGTTAAATAGTGTTCAACATTACGTTTCAGAAGCAAGTACCACAATATGACTACTTTATAATAATACAGTTACTTATCTTTATAGCTTTAAGCATTATTTTTGTTTACATTTCAATTCAACAACAAATAATGAAAATTTAAAAAAAAAAGTTAAGGGGGTGTAAAAAGAATGAACGTATTTTTTTGCTTAATATTAAAAACGGTAACAGGTAGACGCTTCAAATTTTCGCTGTATAAAGATGACAGTACGGATCCCTTCGCAACTCACAGTCCAACTCGCACTTGGCCGGTTTTTTTAATTTTCTTTGATGAAGCTTGATTTACAGGCTGTTGTCCGACCGAAGCAGAAGTACAAGAGGTGATTTTAGCTACGGAGAATAAGGAGGTGACGGGGAACGTCCCGCTGCATACTTTCCTACCGTACATGTGCAAGGCTATGATAGAACACAGGTTTGTAGGACTTTATGGAATCCTAACAATTAATTTATGACCTTTTGCTAGGTACTCAGAAATAAGTTGGTAGAGTAGCCGTTGCTACTCGAAAGTAAAATTATATCATTTGAGATTTGAGGCATGTTGTGAATGCGCCGATTAGGGTCCTTCCTCGGCTCTCTTTATATGAAGACCTAGCGCGCCTGTGCGAATGCCTATTGCATTATTAGTACCTAGAACTTGTACCTAAATGCTAAGAAACTCGCAGTCGACACCATCGTACGCACAATGGGCCTTTGAAGCGTACGTGAAAAAGGAGCCCACCAAGCTCACGCCAAGAAAAGTCGTCGGATCGCAACAAAAGTTTCGTTTTTCTATCGAATCGTGTGTTTCACCATAATCGTTAGTCGAACAATTTTTTTTCTGCACTTGTGTGAACATGACACCAGGCGACGTGCATATAACTATGCTCGCGTGCAGTGTCTAGACCGTTTTCTTGTTGTGTAAAGTAGCAGAGGTAAGGGGGTGTAAGCAGGTTAGATCGACTGCACTGTTCGCTAAATCGGGGTGGGAGAGGGCTCCAAGGTCTGGAGTCTCCTGCGCTCTGTGTTGCAATAACACAAAATTCTTGCATAGACTCGGTGACTTAGCGTGTACTTGGCCGTATGTTTTAGATTCTACCCGGCAAGCGCGGAGATGCTGTTAGCGGCGTTCCGTTACTTCGACTCAGAAGGCCGCGGGTATCTAACTAAGGAACGATTCACGAAGCTCATGCTCGAAGAGGGAGAGCCATTCACACAGGTCTGATGTTACTATTCACGTGACAATTATATTTATAGTGTAATGTATCCAGATCTCATGTTTCTAAGAGAGTGATGAGTATGAATGTTGATGGATGGGGAGGAAGGGAAAGGCCAAACTTTTACCAGTTATCATGTTTTTTATGCATGTTTCGTAACTTTAAATCTTGCATATAATCCAGTGTCTAGCTATAACCACTTACCACAGTGTTGCAAAGCAGCCATAATATTCAATCTAGGGTAGAACTATTCCTGCCGGGGCTGCGGGATGTTCGTGAGAGTTACCGCTCGCCCGGCACTCAAAGGGCTCCAGGAGGAACATAATGGGTTTTAGTCAGTAAAAGTCTTACACTCCCTTCCGCTCCGCCCACAACGGGCGGGGTCATTTGATGATTTCCCACGAAAAAAAAAGAACTATTCATAATGAAACTCATGTTTCTCGTAACATTTTCGTAGGAGGAGTTCGACGAGATGATGCAAACCGCGTTGGATCCCGTCACTGACACGATCACTTACGAATACTACATCAACCAGCTTATGGTGCGTATTTTTATATATTTGGGTATTTTGGTAAGTATCTTGAAGCAGTAGAAACACTAGGTTAAGACATATCACACGTATTTAAGCAACGCTTATAATATATATATGAAAAACTAAAGGAGAAATCAAGGGACAAGTGTGTTTTATGTAACAACATGTAAATATTGATCAATACACTTTGAAATCCTCCGAAAACTTCATTTGTTTGTAAGTATTTTTTATGCCCTTTCTAATACTGAGAAATTAGGAACATTTGATTCTATGCTTGACCACTGCTTGTGAGGGTATTAAGTGCATTTTATATTTAATTGAATAATCTAATAGCCGCTTATCTCTAGCACTCATTCTATGGAACCTGTATAGGCCACTGCTGGGCATAGACTTCTCTCCATTCCTTCCTTTGATTCCAGTCCTTCTATACATAGTCCATTAACAGCATTCAAGTATCTTGTGTTACTTATATTTTTCGGGTATGTAACAAATAAAAACAATCATTTTAATGTATATCAATTTATTACTACAGACAACTGTATAATGTTTAAACTGTGGAAGTATTAAATGCATTTACACACATATATGTGTATGAAACTTAACAAAGAATGCTGACAAAATAATTCATCCTAGGTTTTTAAGCCATATTTCATTCCTAAAAACATTCTAGTCTCACAATTGTTATAATTGTAAAATCAGGAGTTAATTAAAAAACGAATACGTAGTACATTATAACAAGAAGGAAATGTAGTATCCCTTATTTATTACAATTTCAAGAAAAGACTACCTACAATCTACATGAATTTTAAACACGTAAAAAGTACATTCCAAAATATCTAGACTATCTATCTCTAGTAATCTCGACATTAAAACTACAAATCATGGAATACCCGACAGTAATTCATATTAAAACGTTTTAAAACAACCATCATTTCATACAGGAAATTCAATAGTTAAAATGTATATTGGCATGATACCAATCACTGGATCATAGATTTTAAAACATCATAATCAATTGTGTAATTTAAAACTTAACAATTACCAACGTAAATCACATGCAGACTTGTGTAGTCTACTAAACTTAATAAACTTATCTTGTGCTAAAAAAAAGGATATCATATGCATTAGTAACTAGAAGTCAAAGGTATTTTTTTTTATAGGTACAGACAAATATACTGCAAAATATGGTTTGAAGCGTAGTTTAACTAGTTATATTTCTGTATCTATTTCGGTCTACACAAGTTAACAATACTTTTAATTTGTAAACAGTGGAATTAACTGCAAAATCTTAATCAATCTGGCTCAAAGTTATGACTATGTTTATCCCTTTTAACGTCAAGTTTAGTAACTTCAGCATTACTTTTCTTCGTAAGTAGTAAGTAGCTCTTTGGATCTACGTGAGTCGGCTATTGCGCCTAGTGCGTATGCTACAAGCCGCGACTGCAGCGGCCGCCTTGCGAGCCGACGAACGTGTCGGTGTAGACCTACCCGATGCACTCTTTAATTCCCCCACTCTATCGTTCTCAAGTAACTCCAAAGCTTTTTCTTCAGTTAGATTTTCAGCATCTGTTCCAGTGGGTGTTCCATTTGCATTCTTATCTTCAGTGGCAGTCTCCTCTTTAGATTCTGAAGGTATGTTTTCTTCCTCAACAGGGGCAGTTGTAGTTTCTGTTTCTTTGCCATTAGACTCAATATTCTCAATTGCTTCGGTAGTTTCGGATTTTTCCTCTGTAGTGTTAGTTACTTCAGGATTGGTCTTGGGAGGTATATTGTCAGATTCTTCAGATTTTGTCTCTGTTTCTGTAAGGTTAGATTCTTCTGGACCAGTCTCTGTTGTGTTAGAAGTTTCCTCTCCTTCTTCTTCAAGCAAAACCAATTCATTCTCAATTTCTGACTTTTCATTTGCATTTGAATCATTCTCTGGAATGTTTTCAGTGGTTTCAGTAATCTGAGCATCCTTTTCGTCATCTAGTTCTTTCATAACTATATCATTATTCGTTAAATCTATTTCTTCAGGTATATCTTGTTGCGCTGCAGCAATTTCCTCAACAGGTCCATCATCAGCACCATCTGTTTCTTTGCGTATAGACGACAGTAAGTCAGTGATCTGGCCGTCTAGCTCAGCACTAATCAGATCATTATCTTCCGAGTCATTAAGCTTACTGCCAGACTGGCTTTCATCTAGACTGAAGTCTATGTCTTTGTTTACATTATTTTCAGGATTATTTGAATTGTCAATCACTCTATTGCCGCAGATCCTTATGCTGAGCGTAAGTCGTCCTATAAAAACAAAGACAATAATTTCAGAATGGACATAAATAAAAAGTATGATGGGTTATAAAATACAATTCTTCAGACGAATTCACAATCACGCTTTTTCTGTTGAGGTCTCCCGATAAGTTTCGAACCGATCCGGAATGCTTAATGAGGTGACACGGCGGCAGTGACGTCAGTTAAGGACTCCTGTTGGATCGAAAACTAGTAGGGCGACCCTCCAAGAAAAGTGGGCGACTAAACTATTGTGTTGAATAATTAAATATTATTACAATTATATGAATAAGAAGATATAACATACCGATAGAAGTGCCATCTGCAGCCAACATGGCTTCAAAGTCGGTTTTCTCGGTGAACCCGATGAACAGCAAGTTGTGGATAGTCCTGTGCTTCTTGATCGACTTCGGGTTGAACTGAGACATAAATTGTTGCATCACTTTCTTCTTTGGGAGCGAAGGACGACCCATAATCTGAAAATTTTGCATAAAATACTCTTAAATACAATATTTAATTTTTTTTTCGTATTTTGGGTAGTTTCACATGCAATAATGGAAATCCAAATGTTGTCGATTGCGGGTATTCAACTTACAACACGTCACGAACACTACATAGTGTTAATAACATTGTGGCTTATTATACCACTTGGACATTCGTGCACTTAAAATATATTTAGCACTAATGAAATAATGTTACGCGAAAGTAATCCTCTTCGTTTCCCGTGACCCCTCCACGGTAACGCACGCCGAGGATTTTAGTGGGTACGGGGCCGACTCACGACCCAAGCCCCACATTCCCGGCCCGCAAGCCGGCGGGGCGTCTGTAACTTGGAAAAACAAAAAAAAGTGAAATAATGTGAGAAAGTACCTTAACATAATACGGCAAGTTATAGAACGACTGCATCGGACTACTAGCCGGCGCTGTAGAGGTTTGTGGTGCTTGTATTACGACTGGCTCCGTCTCAGTCGCGGCTTGAGCCAACTTCGCCCTTGTGATCGTAGCGATCTCCGCCTTGGTAGCCCGATACCTACTGTCTAAGTTCAGAAGCTTGATGATAAACTAGAAAGAGGAACATGGTGTTAAAATGTGTTATTTCATTTAAAAATATTATCTTGGTAATGGATGTATATTTGCTTCCTTTGTGAAAGTAACAATATATTTGCTATTTTCAGAAAGCTAGGTTGCATACAGGAATAATAAATAAGCTCTTAAATATCATCTACCGCTAAATAATCATTAAGACAGTTCATGATTGGATTTAAATAAAAAGTACTGTGTATCATGGTTTATGAGATATACATCTAGGTAACAGACGAAAGCCAGCAGTCTTAGGTACGGAACCCTGAAGCTAAGAACTCATGGAGCTGTTTTTACCCGCACCCAGCGCGTTTGCGGGCCCGCAGGTTCTGTAGAGTGCAGATGTATATGTAAAAAATTAAAGCACATTTCATGACGCGTTTTACGGCCGCCGTTTGCGCGTTTGTTTGCGGGGCCCGCAGCACTGGCGGGCAACTAGTAGAATCGCGCGGGCCGCGGTCACCCGCATCCTCGGCGGGTTGCACCCGCGCGCTCTGCGGCCGGGACAAATAATCCATAACGATCATTATCTAGAATCAGTGGATGCACCCAGAACCTTTTGGGCCTTTTTTTAATTCTTCTGTGAAGTATAACGCAACAGCTCGTTTCTGGTGTGTGTCCATGCAAGTTCGGACTTCAACTGATCGTTAACTGTCCGTCTTGTGTCTTGCGATTATCACCCGCCACGTTTGCGGGCGATAATCGCAACCGCGCATATAACCGGTCTCGTGAGTTAAGAAATAAAAACGGCAGTTCCACCACCGCGGCGGCACGGTACAAAATTGCTTCGTGAGTTCTTAGCTTACAATAATAAAATTTACCGGTAAATGTTTCTTCAAGAGCCGCGGTAAGTAGCGTCGCACTTCGCGCAGCTTTATATTGGTCTCCAAGAAGCGCTGGTATTCCTCAGTGTCCTCAGCGGCCTCGTGACCTTCTGGAGCAGTTGGGTTTCCCTCCGTCAATTCAGCATCAGGGTTCTCTTCTTTGTATATTTCTTCAAGCTGGGAGTTAAAATTTCACCATTAAAGATTAATAAGTTCTAGAAGTTTGGCAAACAGTAATTTTTGGTGTCAACTCTAAAATACCCTAAATACTGAAGATTTGGAATCAAAAACTGATACAATTACATGTCGTCATAAATCGTCACTATTATTAAATCCAAATTAATTAATTTTGACTTCAATTTAAAAGTATCTAAGGTTTAGCCACTTACTTTATCAAACATTTCAGTTAGCCGACATTCAAGAAGGTAAGACATGTTCTTCTTGAAGAAGTCTTCGGGATTATCTGTAAATAACGTAATACTATTATTGTATCTAATAACAAAATAATCAAAAACATTAAATATTTGAAAAGGTTAGTATCACACATGCATAAATATATATGTTTTGTTATAATCATGATTAGTATGATTTCAGCTACTACACACTGGCATCTTGAAACAAATAATTGATGAAACACATTTTTTTTTTCCTCTTATTCATAAGCTGAAATCTTTGATTATTCTTGTCCTTTACTATAGTATGCCAAAAACATGCAGACGAATGTAAACCACTACATGTATTGTTGAAGTGTCCGGATCACTTTATACGGTTTTGACAACTCAATCAGGAGTAACGTTTAAACAATTACAGTTTTAAAACTGTAGAACAGTTTCAAAACAAATGTACAAGGAGTCTCAAGGAAAAGAAATAATTGTTTATGCATATTACGTTAACACTTTTCCTTTTACCGACAATACTTAATCTTTTTGTACGAAACTACGTTACTCGACCAATTGTCCAAACGCTGATACAACAGTGGTTTGATATTGCATATTTTGTGACAGATCAATAATTATAATCAAAGCCCGAAATATATGCCTATAAAATGGTTCAGAATCTTAAATAGAATTTGTTCTCAAATTCTATTCAAGTTTTATTTATACAGGGAATAATAACAAAAATGTATCAATAACTACCTGACTTAATAAACTTTTGCTTCTCTTCTTGGTTGGATGCCGGCACGCCAATAGCTTCTAAAGCCATTTTCACTATGTCGTCGTCAGTCTCTGGAGGGAATTCCTCACGGTAAAGGGCGAGGATCTCCAACATGCTGCCGACAACTTTGCCTAACATGACCTTTTTTATACGCTCCCGAACTGCTTGCTTCATTACTCGTTGTATTTCTACAGAACGTAACACGAATGCGTGCGGAGAATCTTTCATGGAGATTTCTCGTATGTTTTTCATGATAGCACCCAGAGCCAGCTCGAGGCGGCCGGTGACCTGCTGCGTGGGCACTTGGTCGGGCAGCAGCATGCGGGTCACGTCGGCCTGAGAGCTCGCCACGGTGGCCGCAGCCACCAACTTCTTGCGCTCAGGGACAGGCTGAGCCGCAAGTTTATTAGCTGGGGTTGCTTTCGCCTTTGTTACTTTGTTTTGAGTAATCGGCTTTCGAGGAGGGTTTTGCTTTTGATTCTGGTTTGCAATTTTTTGACCGACAGATTGTTTTACTTTAAGGCTCATGAGAGGCACAGCACCCCTTGGAAAGTTCTTCAGACCGATGTTCGGGTCTGGCATGGGTCTCGGGTCCCGGAAATTTGCAGGCCCAGCATTAACCGGTCTGGGTTGAACTTGTCCCACTCGAGGATTAAATGGGGGCTGAGGACCTTTCTTTTTCGGTTGCGTTCTTTTAACGGTATTCTCATATTGCCATTGAGGTTCAGCTTGGCGTTTTCTGCTAAACTGACTATGACTTTTGTCATACAAATGGGAATAATCACGATTAGAACTTTCTGGTTCGAAATCATAATTTCTCTGAAAATCAATAACAGAACAATGATAATAATTTCTATTGTAATTCTGAAGCTGCATGTGTTTTGGTCAATGATGCCTCAAGACCACACATTTTAAGGGTATCAATAAACAAATAAAATCTAACATTTTTCAAACAACTCTTTATGTTCTCTCAATATATGAATATTGCAACATAAATTCTAAAAGTTAGAAATCTACAAGAGCTTTTTAATATAACAAGAAATTCCACACACAAAATGGCAAATTCAATAGGTCATCACCAAGTAGTACTTGCATTTACAATACATAGATGAAATTAAATATGCCAGTGTCTTGTGTAGTGGTTCCGTTTAAAAAGCTAGACAGCTGTAGATTTTAAAGAATAAAGGAATCATTTGGAACATGTGATCCTTATAATTGATAACATAACTTGGTTGCTTATGAGAAAGAAAAATTGGTCTTAAATGTTTCACTTATATAAAAAACGGAGATGGTTTGGCAGAGGTATAAAATGATTTGATGAAAAATGCAAGTTTGTTGGAAGGAATGTTAATATTTATAAAAAAATGCTTTCAATTTAATGCAGTAAACTCCGACACAATCATTTAAAGAAGCGTAAATCATGTAAGGAATAATTGTTATTCTAGCAATAACATAGCAATAGAGTATGTTATTATTTTAGTGTATAAAGATATCATACCGCAGCCTGGAACTGTTGCTCCATGGCCAGCAAGTGTTGCTGCTGTTCAATCATGTCCCGCTTCCTCTTCAGTAGTTCCAGCTCCAGATCAATATCCTGAGATAGAACAGTGAATTTATTTACTGACTAAATTGGAATATTCTGCATTTGAAGCTGTGATAGCTTAGTGGCAAGACCGTAGGAGTCAAAGGTCTTGAGTTCGATCCCCACGGCGCGCACCGACTTTTCGAATGTTGTGTGCGTTTAAGGAACAAAATATCACAGCCTCCGTGTTTCGGAAGGCACATAAAAATGTGGGTCCTGCGCCTGATCTCTCTCCGGTCGTGTTGGATTACCGTCCCATCGGGCTATGAGAGTAAAATGAATAGAAAGTGCACTTGTGTTTGCGCACACGCTAGTGCACTATAATATGTCCTGTGTTGCTGGCTGGTGTCATAGTGACACTGGCCGCTGTGGCCGAAATTGGTCTGGACATTATTATTACATTATTCTACATTTAACACTTCAGGTGCTTCCTCACTGGATACATTTGCATGCATTTTAAACACATTTGCTCATTATACTTTGACTTTGAATATTTGCATTTAGATAATTCTATTATGTCAGATGCATAGATCATACAAGTTCTATTAAGATATTACACATTGTATTTACAAGTTGCACATTGTTATGCTCAGTTTTTCTCCTTTGCCAATGTAATTCTCAAATCTGTAATGTTCCAGTACATGCAAATGCTCCTGGTAAGGGAGCTCATTATTGAGCTTTTATTTCCAATAACCTCAATAAGACAGTAAACCTTATGATGTGTGCAGTTATCAAATGCCATTCCAATGGATTTGAAACTCCACAGTTCAACAACATTCTCTAAAAAACTTTAGATTCAAAACTGTCTTTTTTGTTTTGTAAATTCAATATTAATTTTGTGCTCAAGATGGAGGATATGGGACACAGATATTCTGTTATCTACAAACTGATGGGTTTTTATCTTTTTATCTGGATGCTCTTTGTTTATGTGATAGGAACATTTGTGAATCTGGTAATACATTTCCTCATTGCTTTATGTAGGAGCCATTTTTATGATAAATAAGAAGAAATTACGTGTAGATAAAATATTCAATGATGAAGTATTGTTCAAAGTTAATGCTTGTATATACACATTTATATAAAAATATGGCTTGTAAATGTCCCACCACAGGTCAAAGACCTTTCCAAAACATTGTGTGAGAGGTCAAAAACATGTCTAATAATAAAGTTTTGGCTCTGAATATCTTCGATTACCAAAAGTCGAGTCAGTAATAATGGCCATTGTCACAATATTTCATAACATTTTATTAATTCGTGAATCGTGTAACACTTACGTGTAATGAAATTATTTAGCATTTTTCAAGAAGTCGTCGTGTTATTTTTATGAAGACTGTGCGACAACCCGTTAGGTGGGTTATCATTACCATTATTATATTTTATACACCTGCACTTCACCCCATTGAAGACATGATGTTTGCAATTGAATATATTGATTGCTACAGTAAAGTAGAACAAAATAATACTATACTATATGAAATCTACGTATATAATACATGATCTAGGTCGAAAGTGCTGAGTATTACCTTCAAATGATCTGTCATCAATGGTCCTCCTCCAACAGGGTTGACCATAGGACCGCGGCGGTTCCCGTTGCGACGCATACCGTACAATTTATTGTTTAACACGAACAAATAAATAACAGAATACAATTCGCCAAACTTAATAACGGTTTCAAGCGATAATTAACTTACTCCCGTCTCCGGTCTAGCAAGCGAATAAACCGTCAGTTTTTCGCTGAGTTCATTTAATATTGACGGCTGTCGTAATGTCGTATATACTTGATGTAACAAGTGAACCATAGAGCACAGCGGAGTAGGATATACGATCGTTGTGAACAACGTAGAAGATGGTTTAGTCGATTAGTGAAAATAATTACATTGTTATTGCATCGAAATACAAATATTGTACACTTATTCAAACCCATGCTATATAAATCTTTATCCCTATTCCCTATCCAATCCCAATCTATCCCGTCATATAGGTGGCACAAAAGGACGTGTATGAGATAGCTGATGTAGTGGAAGAAGAAAGGAAGAGAACTGAAGTACCGCAACAAAAAAGGAAACGCGCACAATCACTATTGCGCTCTACTACTAATATGTAATTTTGTAACTTTCAAGTCGTTGTGATGTTTCCATTGGATACTATTAGTAAGTTATTAAGTGACGTATTCCAAAAGTAGTTGTGTATTTTTATTTCTATTCGTTGCTGTAAGATATCCTTGAGGTAGTTTAACACTATTAAAGTTTTATGTATAGCAGTTCTGTGCCAGTATGGGTTTGTAAGTCCATTCTTCTTGTGTCTTCCCCTCCTACTTAGATTTAAGTATGTATTTGCAATTTTATTCTATTACCTTTTTATTCCCTGCCGGCGGTTTTTATGGAATTTATTAGTTTGTCTTTAGCTAATAATGTGGCAGTTATTAGTTAGCATATAGACTGATATAAAAACGTCTTTTATTCTAACAAAGTGTCACTATTAACAAAAAATACTCTTTACAGGTTGAGGACGAGATAATAGAAAATCAGGAGCCACCTAAATAAAAATCTCAAGTAGAAATCCAGAATACTCACTAAATACTCCGTAAATGAAAAAAATATAGCAGTAACATTTTATTTTGGTTTTATTACTAAAAAAATCAACATAACTCTACCTTACATGTCTTGTAAAACACAAAAGATCTTTTTACAAAATGTTTACGATATTACGAAAAAAGGACTATATTCTTCTTGCTTCAAAAAATTATTGCAACCCTAGTGTTGTCATTTAAGTATAGTATGTCGTGGCCGTATTGTTAATTTTTCACATCATAACATGCTCGTTTATTTCATGAAATGTTTGACTGTATTGGCCACATCAGGTTAAGGTTTACTACACTACTTAATGAAGTAGTCAACATTATTATTTTAATCATATAGTAAAAAACAGTTAAATGAATTAGCGGTAGACACGCCGGAAATGCTTTATGTATATAAATAAAATTTAAATCAGGTTTGTGATTATTGGACTTAAACTATATTTTCGATTTAATTAAAATTTTTAAAGATATTCGGCCAAACGTGGCTAAAATAATCGAAAATATTGACTTAATGATCTGATCAAAGAGTTACCCATATCATGAAATGCAATAACTTCATATAATACACGAACTTTTCCCGAAGTAAGAAAATTAACGATAAGGCCACGACATATATTTTTTAATCATCAGTTTCACTCCATTCATCAACTACAATGCCTTCAGACATTAAAGCAAGGATATCATTGTCATCTAATTCGTCGTAATCATTGTAAACTTGAGATTTATTTCCTTTTTCTGTAGTTTTTGTTTCATATTTATCTTTCAGTGGTGTATTTACGGTCTTTTTTTCAGGAGCCTTGCTTAAAACAGCCTTTGCAGTTATCTTTTCTATTGGTGACTTATTGACCGCTTGAACTTTTCCGGCTGGCTTTTTAATAACTTTGTTTATATTTGTTTTCTGTTCATCATTAGTTTCGGTTCCGGTAACTTTCGTTAGCGGAGCTTTGTCATTCTTAGTTTCAGTAACTGGCTTCTTAGCTGTGTTTTCATTTACCGTTTTATTGACAACCTTAGTCTCATTGGCTGGTTTATTCGCAGGGATATTATTTTTCTCTGTTTTGTTTGCAATTTCGTTGCTTTTAGCATTTACTTGTGCTTTTGCTGTAACTTTAAGTTTTAGAGCAGTATTAGATTCTTTTGCGACACTTTTTTCGGTATTTTGTTTACCATTTTCAGCAACATTTTCAATAGTATCAGTTTTTGCGTCATCACTCGCTTCCGCTTCCTCGTCATAGAAACTCGACACAAGATTTGGAGGGCATTTAGTAAACCGATACATGGGGTTAACATTCACTTTTATGTTACCTGAAAATAAAAATAATGACTTAACTTTAATTCATAATGATATACGATACATAATGTAAACAAGTAAGTCGAGTTTATTAACGACTATATTGATCTATATCCAGTTCGGCTCCCCGCCGCGTCAGATCATGATTAACTCCGGTTGGGTCCGAAACTAGTCGGGCTATCCCAAAAAATATGCGTGAGTAAACCGCTGACATTATAACTTTATCTATATAGCTGTTTTTTTATTGCATGAATGTTAGTTATTATTGAATGATATTATTTCTATAAACGAATTAAGAAATGTCTATCTAACTACGTTTTCCACTGACTACCAATACCGGAGACTAAAGTAGGAATATTTTTGCGTCGTATAAATCCTGTATACTTACCACATTTAACTTCCCGTTCGCTGCAAACCTTATCGAAGTCGTTGATAGTCCTAACTTGCGCCGCAAACATGTTGTCTGTGTTTTCAATGCGCTTGAAAGCAATGAAGTTATATTTCTTTAAGAATTCGCCCAAGTGCACCTTTTCGGGTTTCCCGGAAAATTGGACCTGCGAATTTATGATACATTATTATGTTTTTGTTAACAAATTAAACATACAACTATTTTATAGTACACTAGTGACCCGCCATAGCTTTTCAGGATCAATTTTGATGTATTATACAATTTCTCTTGAAACATTATATTCTCTTGAAAGATTTAAATAGATACATATGGACGGACAAGCATAGGATGCGGCTTTGTTTTATGCTATGTATTGATGCAGCCAACTAATGATGATTATTTATCAGTTAAATAAATAAAGAAATATCATTCTTTGTACGAGAGAAAAAAACTGTTGGGCGTCGTTGAAAAGAGGAGAAGAATCTGACTCGGTCAAATTATTTTTAAACCTGTATGAAACAGTTATTGTTACACATTTTTTCGAAAGCTAGTTAATAGTTACCTTGACATAAAGAGGGTTGTGGATGTTCAGTAAGCGCTTGGAGATGTTTAAACCCAATACCTGTCGAATAAAGTAAAACAATTAATGGGGATTCATTTTAAGACTGCATTAATTCTGCGTGCTTTTTAGGAATCTAACTTAATCCTACTTACTTCAATCTAATCTAACAGCAAAATCATGTGGCATTCCTTTAAATATGATTTTTTGTCTTGACAGTAATATAAAAATAAATTAACCGTCATACTGCTTGTTAAAAAGCCCATAATAAAAATTAAGTGCTCTCTTACAAAACTTACATTTTTCAGTTTGTCGCTCAACTTATTCCGGAGTTTGTCGACTACGATTTTTTCAACTTCCTGCGATGGATTGTCTGGTAGTTCCTGCCATACCTATGAAATAAGCAAAATCTTAGCTAACAATGTACCCACACGTCTTTTGTTTTGTTAAGCAGGTATAGCCAGTCTGACTAGACCAGCAGTCTATTTAGATAGAGATAGATAAAACATTTGTTCAGTACAAACAACTAACTCACAAAGAAATTGACATAAAACAAAAAAAAAATAAACAAGTGGGTACACAATACAAACAGCCATGACATTAAAGACAAACAAATAAAATGATATTATAATGTAGCCGGTCTTACTACTTGAGCAATCCATGTACGGCCGGTTCAATTACTCAAACAGCTCGTTAAAGCTAGCCTTATTCCTCAATCAGTCCACTTATGACCAATCTCATTGCCCGATCAGTCCAATTATGGCCAGGCTAACTCTTTTATCAGTCCACTTATGACCGGCCTAACTGCTGGATCACTCGCATAAGATCAATTTATATCATTGAGCGGTTCTTTAATGACCAACCTAACTGTTTAAGCGATCTATTTCTGGCCAGTCTAACTGCTAAAGATATCTATATATGTCACGCGAAGCTGTGATAGTGTAGTGGTATGTAGGACTGCTAGGTCAAAGGTCTTGAGTTCGATCCCCATGGCTCGCACCAACTTTTCGAATATTGTGTGCGTTTTAGAAATAAATATCACAGCTTCCGTGTTTCGGAAGGCATGTAAAAATGTGGGTCCTGCGCCTGATCTCTCTCCGGCCGTGTCGGATTGCCGTCCCATCGGGCTATGGGAGTAAAGGAATAGAGAGTGTACCTGTGTTTGCACACTCGCTTGTGCACTATAATATGTCCCGCGTAGCTGGCTGGTGTCATAGTAACACTAGCCGCCGTGGCCGACATCGGTCCGGACATTGTTATATGTGACGTAACTTACCTTGATCATGATATCTCGTAGTTCTGTCTCGACCATCCGCGTCATGCGTTCGTTGAGCTCGTAATGCCCTGTCGACGCCGTGGTCCCCGAAGTTACCGTTTTCTTCTCTTCTTCCGTTTTTTTTACTTCTGCTGCAATACATAAAACGATACTTACTTTTAGTAGGATAAATCTTATTTATAAAATTCCCGTGTCAATCTCAAGGAACCTACATGCCAAATTTCAGCTTTCTACGACCAGTAGTTTCGGCTGTGCGTTGTCTGTCAGTCAGTCAGTCAGTCAGTAACGGAAGAGTATTATATACACTGGCCTCCAAAAAAATCGACCCACCAAAGTTTTTTCGCAAAAAGTGTCCCTATGGGTTTTCACTACAATCGATAGATATTTGTTATGTTGATAATGAAACTGTGCAATTATGGGGTTGTAAAAAACTTAAAAATTTCGCGTGAATCAGAATATTTTCCATAAAAATGTGATAAAATAATGAAACCTCAACATTTGGAAAAATTAATGATTTTACTGTAAAGGGCAAAATTTACGTTTTTTACCATTTAAAACATTTTCACTTTACTTTAGTATGGGGTATTTCCTCCTCTTGCTTTAATGACCGCTGCCATACGCCTGTTCAGTGAACTGATAAGCTTTTTGATGTCTTCTTGAGGTGTCTGTTCCCATTCTTCCGTTAAGGCGACTTCCAACTGATCTAACGTCTCTGGAACAGGATTTCGGGCTCTAACCTTTCTTTTTATCTGGTCCCAGAGATGCTCGATTGGATTTAGGTCTGGACTATTGGCTGGCCACTGCATAACTGGTATGCCAACCTCCCTAAGATATTCGGTTACTATTCTGGCGACGTGTGGTCTTGCGTTATCATGCATGAGTTGGAAATTTTCGCCAATATATCCCGCGTATGGCATCACATGAGGTTCCAGAATATCTGTTATGTAATTTTCAGCATTAACCGCACGATTCCGAAAGAAAACCAGCTCCGTACGTCCGGTTAAAGAGATGCCTCCCCAAAACATTGTAGAGCCTCCACCAAACCGGACTGTTTCTCTTATGCAGCACTGAGCATAACGTTCTCCTGGTCTTCTCATAACGTTACGACGTCCGTCAGAGCCTACTAGGGACATTCGGCTCTCGTCACTGAACAGAACTGTCTCCCATTGACCAAGATCCCATTGGATGTGTTGCCGAGCAAATTCTAACCTTGCTTGCCGATGAGATACAGTAAGTTTTGGTCCCGTTGCTGGCTTGTGTGGTGTCAGATTTTGCTCCCGAAGTCTTCTTCTTACCGTATTCTCACTTACAGTCACTCCACGAGTTTCTCTCAGCCTGCCCTGTACATCAACAGCCGAAAGATGCCGATTTCTTAAAGAAGTCAAGCCAATAAAACGGTCATCAATAGTATTTGTGACACGCCCTCTTCCAGATCCTGGTCTCCGGCGGTATTCTCCCGTCTCTAAATATCGTTTATAAACTCGACGCACCGCTGACCGACTCAAATTTAATCTCCTTGCCACATTTCGCTGACTTAGTCCTTCGCGAACAAGAGCTACCACTTGAGCGGCTTCTGCTTCAATTGTATCCATATTTTATCAATAAAAGCAACGAATATGAGAGCTTTAACAAAGGATTAACAGATTAAACGACTACGATGCACAGAACCAAGAATATTATGTGACCAAAGTTCGAAAAACTAACCGTACAAAAATCACCAATTTTTATCAGTGCTATTAAAATGTTACAAATTACCAACAATAGCACTTGTATTCGTCTAAAACAATGTCAAGTGGGTACTCGGATGTTTATTTATAACGCATATACAAAAACATACAAATATTTCAACGCATACTTAAGATAACAACTTTTTTAATCGAAATTAGCGGGTGGGTCGATTTTTTTGGCAGCCAGTGTATATACATATACATACATATGTAGATTTTGGTAGAACTCGGAATGAGTACATAAGCTTGAATGCCTTGATAGCTGATATAAAAATTGGCCATACCTCTGGCAACTTATAACACCAGCATATAAATATCCCAAAGCTGGGCAAAGCTTCTTCTCATGTAGAGAAGAGTAAAAATAGTAATAATATACATTATTTATATAAATACATACGTTTGTTCCGAGGTGTTTCTGCTGGCGTCGCATCTGACGATTCAGAATTCTTGCTTGCTCCTTAAGATAAAAGAAAACACCATACATTACATACAGAAAAGATTATTCTTTACGTAAACCCTTTAGGTCAATACAGTTTTTTTATCAATGTTGGCACAACTTAAAAAAAGTAAAGTGAGATAGAAGAAGACAAGTTTACATTAAATAATAATAATTCTAGCCTGTAACTACCCCGTCTCGTCGGCTTACTTAAAATAAAGACAAGACCTATACGTTAATCTACTTTTATTTTTGTAACCCTGTGGAAATCCTCATAGACTGCCTTCGTCAGGGGGTTGACGAGGGGGTGTGCCGGACTTTTACCGGCTAAAACCACTGGAGCGTCCTCATCTGCCTATGGCCGGGGGTACGGGGTTCGCTTTTGCATTCACCACGCATGTGTTTATCTACTAACAAATACAGTACATGTTGCGCCGACCCCAAGTAAAATGGGATAAGGGCAGGAAGATGATGATGATGATGATGAAATACAGTACCAACCTTTAACTTCGGGCTTCACTGGTGATTTCGCAGGCTTGCTCTGATCGTATTTAACTGCTGGCTTGGGTACAGTTGGCCTTTTAGCCGCGGCTGGAGTCAGCCTCTGTTTTAGTACACCTGCAGATGGCCGATCTGTAACAGGAACCAGCATTGTTAGTATCGTTTTTAGATGTATTAACTTGTTGGTTATACAGGGTGACTTTGAAGTCGTGGGCATTATTTTAAACTAAGACACTATTAATGATACTAATTGCGTTAGGGTTATTTTTACTTAAAAAAAATAATAATAATGCAGGTAGTTACCTAGTTCCCCCCGGCGGGGCCGGGCATCCGACGCCCGGCCAGGCGCCGGAGGGGTCGCGGAAGTAATCGTCTTGGTTTCCCGTGACCCCTCCATGGTGGCGCACACCGAAAACCCGGGGGTATTAGTGGATACGGGGCCGCCTCACGGCCTAAGCCCCACACTCCACCATTTTTTTTTCTTTTTTTTTTTTGCGTAAAAGTAGCCCTAACGCTATTAGTATCATTAATAGTGTCTTAGTTTAAATTATTGCCCACGACTTCAAAGTCATCCTATATAAGAAATATTAGAAACAGTGACTTTTACATGTTTTCGATGAAAAGTTCAATTAAATTGTTCACAGTCAACATGAGTTTATTGCTGACAAGGCCTAGATGGCGTTGGCGTACATGTTGTCATCCTTATCCTGAAATGTCTTTGATAAAATGGAAACAAAAAAATGACATTTTAAAGCGAATGTAACCAATCGGTGATAGAAAATTAAGTATTTCCGTGGCACAATTCTGATTATAACAGAGAAGAACCCCTGAAATTGTAAAAAGGCCTCGGTTCGGTACTATTAGAATACGTCTGAAATAAAAGACATTTGTGGTATTGTAACGACCGACCCATGACTGTTTCCAAGTCCATTCTTGATAAATCAGATTTAAATAAAATTCTTGAAAAGTTCTGACTGAATCGTTGGTGTCCTATATCCCAGGATAATATAAAAAAAAACAATAATTCTACAATTAGTCTGGTAAAGCGGTGAAAGCCGGCCGTCCTCGACAGTAACTGACGAAAAATAATGATGACATTAAAGCAAGACGCGGTGGTTTCAACTACAAAACAACTTGAAGAATTTAGTCAAACAATAATATCACCACTCCAAATGCATTTTCATGCTAAACATAAAATAAAAAATACAATCATTTAGGACATTTTTCTTCTATAACAGCTAAGAACTCTTCGTTAGTAAGAAAACTCTGTTCTATGGCGATAGATTTTACTTAACGAAAATAAACCCATTCAAAGAAATTCAGGTCTAACCAAACGTTAGAAGAATATACAAAAAGAACGCAAGTCACACTTCGAGGAACAATTCTAAAAAACACGTTTGTAAAGTTTGTTCAAGTTACGCAAGTGTCCGATGCCCAAAGACTTCAGTATCTCACTCCATTTGCGAAACAAAACTGCTGTTAAAAAAAAGGTTTGTAAATTATTTTAATCATTTTCTTAAACCAATTAATTTGTTTATTCACCTACCTCATCTATCTCGCAGTAAGTATTGTAAGGACATCCTTTTCAGTTCTTCTGCACAATGTTATTTGCGTGTCTGAAAAATGCGTGTGTGTATGTGAAAATATTTAATATACTTGACTTGCACTAGAAGTACTAACTTCTGGATCAAATAATGAAGTACCTTTAAACATTTATCCAAGACATGACTGAAATTAGTTATGTGTCATACCTCATTTTCTACGGGAACACTCGAGAAGAAATCTTCAGTCGCAATTTCCATTCCTTTTTCTAAAAAGTTTCACCTTTTGAGACGTCTTAATTCAACTCTGCAACTCAATTTAACCCAACAAAATTAGTGTACATTTTTAGTACGTAATAACAAAGTATGTTCTTTTATTTTTTCTAACCAACGAAAAATGTATGGATGTGTAACAAATGTAGTCTCAAAACTTACCTTTATTATATTTATAAAAAAAAATACTCCGACTTTGCTTTCCTTAAAATAAGATCAACCTGTACAATTCATGTAAAATACACATTAATAAGGGCATCATAATATTGCCGCGGACGGCAAATATCAGAAATATAAAAAACAGAATACATATTAAGTTTGACATTTATTTGTCCAAACAACATAAATATAAGTGGTTAGAATTATGTTACATAATAATTCTAATGTTTATAAGTAATTATACAAAGAAACTTAATAGTGGAATAAAGTGATAGTGAATAAAGAACATCTCATTACAACTAAACTGTCTCCCTCCAATGTAATAATTGTAAGCAAAGCGTTTATTTAGCGATTGGCACGTAACCACTAATAAACCAAAGGACACTAAATAACAGTTGGAAATGTACGTCAACAGGCAACAAAAATATTCATCAATAAAATGGTTGTTGAAAGTTGTCAGTATTTCCTTGAATAACACAAATCTTATGTTAATACCAATCTAAGGCGTAGGACATGTTTACAATATGTTCCAACGCCACTCACCCAATTTTTGCTTCCGCGATTTAATCAAACTAAAACACAGAAAGATGTTCACATAGTTCAACCAACTTGGTAAAATTGTGGCTGAAATGGTTATCCTTTAATCTATAATTAAGTTTAAAAACTGTACTTTAATAATACAAAAACCGAATCTACAATACTCGTATATACCAGCCCAATAAACGGAATAAACTAACATAAGAACAAAAAACTTAATCTAGGCAAATTATGTCGTCATCAGAATCCGTGTCTAAATCCATGTTAGCTACGTCATAGCTATCCGTCATCTCTGACTTACGCTTAGAAAGAATCTCTTCCAATTTGTCCTCGGAATACTCAGACTTAAAATACACTGTGTGCGTGTTTAAATGGTCAACGTAATCCAACTGGTATTTCATTCTGGACAACGTTTCCAGAGACTCCACATCTATATCCACTTCATAGCGTGACTTTTTCCAGTCAGACACGATTTTGACCGGCTTCCACAGGTTAAAGTTGATGCCCTTTACTCCTTGGTTGCTTGCTTTCAACCTCTCAGTTATCAACAACAACTGTGCCTGCATCGCATCATTCTTAATTGGAGTTTTGTTTGGCAAGGTCACCGTCATTCTAAAGTAAGGTATGTTGGTTTCGTCGCCACCCAGAACTACTACAGAATGACGGGCAATTTTACCAAAGTTTTGAGAGTACAACCAATTCTTAGATTCCTCGTTTTCCGGTATTATACCGAAATAGTTTGGTGGGTAGAAACCGTATTTTAAGAAGTCGGTCCTGGAAGTGCCGTCGTTCCTGAGATATTTTATTAAATGGTAGCTTATAACTTCCTTGATCTTCCGTGCGTGCGTAAGTGTTAGAGTTTTGCATCCGGCGAGAGTTACTTTAACCATCGCCGAGTCGTACGTGAGAGCGGGCATCGGTGAGTTGTGTATGGCTGCCGCGATCTCGTTGGGGTCCTCCACCGAGGGCTCCTTCAGGCCGGCATCGAAGGCGTCTTTGTCCACGGCGACAATCTTTAGGAACACATTCACCTTTTGCAGGTCATAACTAAGCATCATTTTTTGTTTTTCAAGAGCTCGCGCGGACGACGGCGGCATGTCCACATACAGCCTAGTCCCCTTTCGAGTAACAATTTTTTTAACGAACTTCCACTTGTGAATGTTGATACCTTCCACTTGCCTATTTTGCATTTTAAGGTTGTTGAGCGGGCCACACGCGCTGCGGTCGGACCTAGCTATCTTAGAGTGTCCGGGCAGCCAGATGGCCGCGCGCTCGTACCACAACTCCTCCTTCGTGTACACCAACACGTTGAAATGTGTGAACTCACTAAAATCTAAGTTTACAAGCCAGTCTCTGGAACTGTCGTCTCTGGTAAGCAACTCATACCTGTGCTGGCTCTGCAGGCCCTTGAGGGTGAAGTCGGGCGCCCAGCCCTGCGACTGTGCGGTCTCGGTAAACATTTTGGTAATAATGAAGTCCTTTAGGAGGTCTGCCTGAACATCTGTAATCTGATTGAAATCGTCTTTACATAAGTAGAGCTTGTAGCATTCGTCGCTGTCGGGTTTCTCGGGGAACGGCTGGGGAAAACTGACTGGCTCAGGGGCGAACATAGGCTGCGGCACGGGATCGTACGGGTGCATGAAGGGCGCGGGCACCATCATGGGCACCATGGCCGGGTTCATGATGGGCGGCATAGCATGCGGCATGGTGGGCTGCATGGCTGGCTGCATGGGTAGCTGCATCGGTGGCTGCATGGCCGGCTGCATGGCTGGCGGCATGCCGGGCAGCGCCTGTGGGTTACCCTGCGGAACCTCGAGAATCGGCAAAGATACCACCTCCGGCGGCATTATATTCAAAGCCCAGCCTGAAATTTTTTAAACACAATTGGAAACTCTGGAAGCTTTATGAAAACGTAATGAGCAAATAGTAAGACTATGAAATTGTAAAATGTAAATGAATTTGTTGTTGGACTTACCTTGCTTCACCTGAGGGCTCGGTGATCGCCTCGCGGTCTTGGTAAGAGTCTCCGCAGGCTCTGCGAAAATATTATGCTCGTTAGACATAGTTTATTCTCAATAATATATGTTCCACAGTTCTACTAGTTAAATGTTGTATGTGATGTTTGAATTTATGAATCTCTACATTGATAACTAGTGTATGATAATATCCCGATGTTATGTTATGTTTAAAGTTTTATTCGAAAATAATCTAATAATTAAAATTTTAAGTTTAATCTAATTAATACATAATACGGGCCAAAGCAGTTAATTCCGAACATCAGGATTATACGTAACTCTACCATGAGACTTACCTGAAGCCTTCCGTTTATTACATCTGAACTGGCTGGGCAGTGAGGCCGTGACGTCTTGCAACAACTTCAGCTCATCTTTCTCGCTGTACTTCGCCTGGTACTTGATAATTATCTCTATGAAGGAGACGTCATTATCACCAAACATGTCGTTTATAATGCGAGCGACTGCAAGGGAGAGTTCCTCGTGAACGCGGGTCTTTTGCTCGCCCTTCATGTTCCTGTAGTATTCGTATCTGTTGATGATTTTGCTAGCGATTTCGTCGACAGCTTTTTCCCTTTTCGCTCTAATGTTGAAGCGCGCGTTGCGGTCGATGGGCTGCGCGTAGTCTTCTCGTGGCCTGAACTCACGCCGCTGCGCGTCATCCGGGCGCTGCTCGAGGCGGGCTCTGAGGTCACGGCGATCGTCCCGTCTGCCCAACTGCTCGTCTTCAGCGTACCTGTGGCGGTCGTCGTAACGTTGTGATCTATTATCTTCGCGATCTCTCTCGCTATGATGACTCCTGTCGACATCGTCTTCTAAAAAGTCGTCTCTCTTTTTGGAACCTAGTCTCCGTAACTCTTCCGCTTTCTTTTTAAACTGCAAAGCTCTGGAATAGATGTCTTCGAAGTCTTTATCGATGTTAGGATTAGGGACGTCTTCTTTTCTGTTATCGTGGCGCGGCGATAGTTCTCTTCTGCGACGCATTTCCTCTAGATGCTGTCTCTCCTCATGCTCCCGCGGTCTCCGCGCGGAGTCGTAGTCTTCCCTATGTAAGTTCGGTTTGCGCTCGGGTGACTCGTTCCGTCGGCGGTAGTTGTCGCGTCGTTCGGTACCCGAATACTCCCGAGGTGCAAACTTCGGTTCTCTCTGTTTGTCCATATGACTTGGATGCGGCAATAAATCCCGCTCGGCCAACACTTTAGCTGCACGACCCTTCTCATCGTTAAACGACCTCCGTTCATGGTTTTCCATACGTCTACCACGAGGGTCCATATCTTTTTCGATGGGTGGTTCCCAAACCGGAATATGTTTGTCTTTAATATTTTGATCTCTTGCGGGGAAGTTAGAGCGATTTATCCTGGAGTAATCGCCGTCGCGTAGGTTTGTTTCAGGCCAAGTGGGCGGCGGTGGGGCGTCGCGGATCTCCGGGCTGCGGCGCTTCTCCACCGCCCAGGAGCGGCTCGGCGAGTGCGACGAATGCGTCGAGGGAGAGATTCTCTTGTAACTGTCCCTGTAGGAAGACCTATCGTGACGAAGCGGCGATCGAGACTTCCTTTGCGGGGAGTGGTTGCGGGGGGTGTCAACTGGTATATCAGACATTTGACGTCTTAGTGGCATCCTTGACACGTCACGCCTGTCATCGTCTTGTGGTTTCATAGTGTTTGGCGCTTCTTCCACATCTCTCTGCCAAGGAGAATTCCGTTGTTCAACCTGCCTCACCCCTTGCATGGGATATTGAACACTCTCGTGGACGTTTGGGCGGTAACCACCTGAGTATTTAGCTTGCATTGGTGCCTGTAAATTGAAAGTTAGTTTGCAAAATCGGAGATAAATATAGATACAAACAAATGTTTTTCCTAAGTATAAAATAATAAATTAATACATTAAAACTAAACTGGAATACTTTTTGAGGTGGTCCTTTTGTAGTAAGCCGCCTCGAGGAAACAGTATTTAAAATGGATTTCCAAAAATTGTTTTCGTTTAAAATTTGTTGGTGAAACATTTGCAGATGTTTTCTTTTGAGGTTTCCGGTTGGAATATTCTAAATTTCAGATTTCTTTATCATCGTTTTATATGAAGGAGATGATGGTGAAACATCGTAGAAGCACATTTTTCTCATGAACGA
Organism: Chrysodeixis includens; assembly: GCA_941860345.1. Taxonomy (NCBI): domain Eukaryota; kingdom Metazoa; phylum Arthropoda; class Insecta; order Lepidoptera; family Noctuidae; genus Chrysodeixis; species Chrysodeixis includens. The sequence goes on from OW796116.1 coordinate 1,114,996, forward strand.
ATTTTCATGTAATACATAAATAAGGTCGTATTTATTTCCTATATTCACAATCATATATTAGATGCCATAGACTTTTTCCGTTGTGTTATAGTAATAGATATCTATTCTTACACAATATTACACATGTTTTCAATTAAACACTAATTGCGCTTTTCTGTAATTCTTTTATCATGTGTTCCTTGTTTTCCGTACAGTCACCAAATTTATGACAAAACCTAAATGATCTTATTACTATCAATGAGTTTGGTTGTTACATTTCTGTAATTCTTGCTTTCTATGAGTCTCTTTTATTCTTGATTGTTCAGTAGATAGAGTAATTTCATTTTTAGCTGCTTCGGTCATTGCTAGGACTTCCAATCCTTGGTTTCATTTTCTTTTACTCAGAGTAATGAACGTTCATTTTTCTGTAGGATTATTGGCTTTTTTCTTGCGTTAGTCATCTTCAATGCATATTCTGATTTATTTGCAGCCGTATACTACACGTAGACGGGGTTTGATGTATTAATGTTCCGTTTATTTTGTTTCATAATTTTTTTCATTTCGTTCATTCACTAGACACAAAGGGTACAATAATTTGTCTTATAGATCATGATGATAGTTAGTTTGAATTCTTAATTTTCTGCAACCGCCAAGCTGGGCCTCTTTAAGTTAAACAAAAATGCAAATAATGTGCAAGTTTTTCACGCCGTTAAAGGACCTTTCACAAGTTCCATACATATTTCATAATTGTTTTGTTTCTCATACGAATATCTATTTTAATATCAATAGATTTTTAATATTATGCACTGTGATTTCGTTTTAATATCATATAAGTGCGTTTCATGATTATTTCAATCTCGCTGCATGTAAAAAACGGAGTGGCAAACAAAAACAAAACCTAGTACCTACATAAGTCAAAAGATAATATAACATGCAGCTTATATCGTAACGCTGATCTTCCTTATAAGTTGTGTCTCTTGTATTTTCTCTGACGAACTTATCTATCTTATTTCTTATGGCTTTCGTCTAAACTATCACAGCAGTTTATGTACTATTCTTTAAATGCATGCGTCATAAGGATGACAATATTTTTTGATAATCTGAAGAAATATCTTTTTACATCATCGTCATGAAGATTCAGATAATTTCATCGTGTTACAATGTCATTACAGTTAACCAAAATAACGAATCCCATAATTAGATTTCATCAACTTTGATTAAAGGCAAGATTATAATTTCTAAAGTTTTAGCAACTTTTGACTCAATTGTCGGTCTCGCTGGTGCCTTAGTCCTGTGGGTAAGCATCATGTCACGGGTTCAGAAAAGCCCATAATACTTATTGGGATTTTCGTTTATCATTGAATCCTCGCTTTTGCAAGCACGTAAAATCACGGCGATACTGCGTCTGAGGTTTCTCAATTCATGTCGGTCTACCATTTCACCAGAATATGAGAATGAAGAAATAAGTGTGCACTTTTTTATTTCATTCTTGAAACGCCACAAGTTTGTTGGCAATAATATTTATTGTGTTAATGAAGTCACTCAATGAAGTCACCAATGCTCAAATTGGGTCGAGACATATTAGTTTCAGTTACTTTATTCCTTTTCATTACGAAATTCATGCTCCAAATAAAGATTCTTCCAAAACATCTGATTAGGTCGCCTTGAATTTTGGTAAGTAGGAAGGATGATATTATTTCTTTTCAGCAATGATTTCGCTCAGGTCCTTTTACTCTTTGTTTTAATTAAAATACTGGGCATATTATACACGAGTAGTTTTCTTGTCTGCAACCAGTTCTTTGCTTAAACCTTGAAGCTAGGAAAATATCTTAGTAAGCTGTGTTTTCAGAATTTCTGCTGAGTTCCTTTCGTTTTCTGTTCCAGTTGATGGTACTTATATTTGAATTCATTGCAGTCTAAAGCTTGACACATTTGTTAATTGGTACCTTTTCCAACAAAGTAATAAGAAAAAGCTCTTTTGACGTCCGTTTTCAAGCTTAGTCTTCCAATAATCACAAATTTGAATGTGTTTCGTTTATCTCCATTTTAAGTTATTACTTCACACGTGGTATCCAACTTGGTATAAACAAATGTCGCTAAGCATTACTCACTTATAAAAATAAATAATTACATGTAAAATAAATTAGCTCGTCTCTATAACACAAGAACACAAAACAACTAAAATCCGGATAAAACATGTCGTGCAGATAACGGATAACAACTGGAGCTAATTGAACGGGTAGCGACAAGAGCTAGGCGAGAAAATGCCAAGTTTACTTATAACTTTAAATCAAATCAGTAATCAATTTGAAAAAAGTTGACCGTAAAAACGACTTCATTGTATCTTCTGAAGGTAGTCGGTACTTATTTATCGCATAGAAAAATCTCACGAGAATTTTCACAGGATCGTCCGACTAGTTTCTGATTCAATCATGAGCCGTCGCGACAACAACTAAGAACTAAGTAAACACCTACATCAAGAAATTTATCGGTGATATGTCAAATACAACCTTAAACAAATACACATAAGAAGCATTTTCACGACTCCTCTCGCCTCGTCGTTCAAGCGTTTGACAAGATGGTTTGTTTGGTAAAATGCTACTTACATGTGCCGTGGGCTCGTACGCAGGACGCACGTGCTTCAGCTTATCTTGACCGTACTTTTCAACGAGTTCTGGCGAGTACCTTATAGAAGAATTACTATATTAATACCCGAATTTTGTTACTGTAAATTAAATGGCCATGTGATTGATGTAAACACCGGTTATGACTTATAGCACTCCTGGGTCAACAAAAAGTTACATTTGAACGATCGATAATGCTGACGAATCTTTCAAATGTATTGAACTGACAAGTCTAAGTTGAAATGTTATATTCGTGACTAAGCTAATACGATGTTTTGTGTGTGATGTATGTGCTAAGAATTGTTTGTTATAAAGTTGGTGATGTGAAAGTAGCTTATTAATAAATAAAACATAGTCACCATTCGATTTCACTCTGTTTTTACCAGTTAACTAGTAAAAACATCTAAAATAAAAACCACGGCCCCTATCGAACTTTGAAAATTAGCTTTAGTTAACGGCCATATCGACATAACGACAAAATAAATATCGTCAAAATCCGTTGAAGCTTAGAAGTTATGATGGAATACAGAAACTCACATAACTACAGAGACGAACTCTGAAAACGTTACACTCCTTTTTTCGAGCAGTCATGTAAAAAGTAACGACACATTTTTTTAGATTTTCTAAAAGCTGCATTTTAATATTTGGAAGAAAGTTAATCATGTGTAATCGCATATGCAGTTACTGAGTTATTTCATAACGTTGTCGTTTGAGGTAAGTTGGTAACATTTAATTACGAAAATCAACCTCAGTTTAAGCTTGAAACTTAGCGCGTTTTTCATTTTCCGATCCGATATTGGTATTGGAATCCAAACCCTAATGGCGGAAGTAAAATGTATATAATAATAAGTAGCTCCGATATCCGATGTCGTGTCGGACAATGTGAAAGTCATAAGCATATATCATCGTTGATTTCCTCCGATATCGGAGCATCGTCCGATACCGACATCGGATCGAATAATGTGAAAACCTACTTAAGAATTCAGATCTATGCATTTAGTCCGAGCGCAGACTGATTTTCCGACCTCTATCATCATCATTTCAAACCAAAGTCACCCACTGCTGGGGGGTAAGCCTCCCCTTTTTTCTGCCACCTTTCTCTATTTTGCGTCCCTCATTCAAGTGCCTTCAGCAAACCTAACGAAATCTTCAACCCAAAGCGTAACTTATAGCAATACTTATTATAAATGTTGTGATAGTGCATAATGACAAAATTATATTTTAAATATAAACTTACCTATTTTAGACGACAAACGGGACTTATTCGCGATAAAATTTGATATTTCTTCGGTGGTCACAGGTCACCACGGTCGGTGTAACTCGATCGAAACGTCGAGAGAAATGGATTATCGAATTTTATCGCGAATTAGTCCCGTTTGTCGTCTAAAATACGTGTACAAGTCGCGAAAGTTTAAAAAACATTAATAAACTTACCTGGTTGGTGGTCTGTGCGGTGAGTTACGGCGATTAGGCGAAGTTCTCGGAGACACCAGACGTCTGTTAGGGGACATCCTCTTGTGAGGCGAGGGGCGACGACCAGGGTGGTTGCCTTGCATACGCCGGTCTGATGAAGATAAATAAGTAAATTAATCCAATCTGGTGTGGATATGTATGGAATGAGTTTATAAGGGGAAGTTTGAAAGTAGCACCTGTTACAGAAACAATTGAAAGGATATCGTCTATCTTGGTATGGGCATGTGATGAGGACGGATGAGTCTCATGTCACTAAGAGAGTGATCAGTGTGAATGTTGATGGATGGAGGGGAAGGCCAAAGAAAAGATGAATGGATTGTAAAAGGAACGATATGAATGAAAAAGGAGTAAATGATAGTGTGACGTTTGATAGGGGATAATGGAAGAAAAAAACGTGTTGCGTCGACCCCAAGTAAAATGGGACAAGAGCAGGAAGATGATGATGGTGAATCTAATCTGGTTTGGAGTGAGATCAGGGCGTCTGCTGTCTCCTCTTAAGGTAAGACGGTAACTATTGTGGAAGAGAGACGCCGCATTACACGGTGTAAAGTTACGTCTATTTTTTACACCAGCAACTGTCTTACTGTGAGAGGTGTTGGTAGGATACCAGCTGTACCAATAGTTTGATTAAGAAAAAAGAAACATTTTTTTTAAGCTACAACTAATTTAATGTCTCATACTCGCTCGTATATATCGTCATAACTCGCAACTTTTAGTATATCATATTATTGCTTTTTCCAACTAAAATTAACTTACCAGGTGATGGTCTTCTTCTGGGTGAAGCAGGTCTTCGCCCTGGTGATGAGATTCTTCTCCCGGGCGAGACAATTCTTCTACCACTAGGGGAAACTCGTCTCCCCGGCGGAGAAATTCTCCTCCCTTGTGGAGACACTCTCCTCCCTAACGGGGAATTTCTTCTTCCTGGGGGGGATACTCGCTTTCCAAGCGGAGAATTCCTTCTAACTGGCGATACTCTTGATGGGGAAACCCTTCTTGAGGGGGAAATTCTCCGCCCAGAGGGGGAAAGTCTCCTATCAGCCGACCCCCGCCTCCTATGCGGGGACCTTCGTGGTGAAGGCCCACGTCTTTTGTCGTAATCCTTGTAACTCCTAACTTGGGCTGGGTCATTTCTTGTCCCTTGCATCTTAGGGTCCCTATTGTCGGAATCCAAGTATTTTCTATCGTCATACTGTTTCTCGTAGGCTAATGGACTTGATTTTGGGAACGGTTGTTTTGGTTGTTGCCCCTTAAAGAACGGACATCATATTGAATTAACTTTACCATTATTTTTTCAATTTGGTGTATTCTATACTTCAATTTCAAAACATTTACAGTTAATCTTACGTAGGGTAAAAATATAGTTTTGTTAGGTGCTATGTACCTGTGGCTGCCACGGTGACGACGTAGCTTGAGTCTGGTAGGGCGAGGAACGTCCCACATCGCCCGGGTGCAAACCCGCATGCCCCGGATTGTTGATATTATACACCGTCGGGCCCTGGAAGTTGTCCTTCTTAATGGTCAACTAAAAAAAACACATTTGTATTGAGTAATCTTGTCTTACTGTTGGAAAAGCCATCACCGTAGATTTTATTAGCATTAAAAGCTTTGAAAATTATATTTGTTAGTATTAAGCGAAAGTTGACTTGTATGCGTGGACAACAATGTTTGTTATTTTTATAGGTATTTTTATCGATTCAATTCAAATAACTGCTGTTACCCGCAATTTCGCCCGCGCTAGTGTTGGTTTAACTGCAACAATTACCCCCGTTAGACGCTGTCAGTTAAAAAGTAGCCCATTTGTTAATTGAGGGTGTAGGCTAACTCCACACCCAATTTCATCTAAATTTGTTTAGCCGTATAAGCGAGAAAGAGTAACAAACGAAATATCCATCCATCCGAAAAAACTTTAGCATATCTAATATTCGTAGGATAATCGAGAACAGACGGACGCTTAGTTTAACTGTAAATGTTCCAATTATGAGCAAAACCTCTTACATTCATGGAGATTGAGCATTGCTCCAACTGCAAAGATATTATGTTAGAAAGGATATCTGCGAGTCAAAGCTTATACATATAATTCAACTCATCTTTGCGCACGGTACTATGTGTGCGCACGATTGACTGCGATAACATTTTATTACAGCCTTCATTTTTGCATGAATACACAACGTCAGAGTTTATGTACAGTAGCGGTCATAAGTGAACAAGTAACAAGCGAATACGATCGTTGATGTGCTACTGGACTTTTGGCCCCAGACTGTACAAGAGTTATCCACACAGGGCCGAGACAAAAATGAGTTGAATATATGGCTATTTAAGATGTATACCGGTTTATCCTGTTGGAACGGCTGGTTCCCGGGAAAGCGGCCGTTGTCCGGGGGATGTCCGCGGTCCGGCGGGTGACTGCCGCTCATCTCAACCGTCTCGATGTTCCTCAATGCGCGAGACCGCGACTCTGACGGTCTTGTGGACTGTTGAACGAAATGACAACGTAACAAGTGTGTATGTACGAATTAGTTTCGCTGTCGCGGTATAAGGGGGATCTGGCCGAATTCCAAGCAGCGTAAATTATACAATTATACAATATGATCCTCGTTAATTACAAAAGCGTAAAAATTAAACCTTATAGAATTAAGGCCCACGTGACTTCATTATGACATTAAGCAAATAGAAATGTGTTATCGACTGCATTAACAATTTGCATGAACAATAACAGAAACTTAACATTGCACAGAAACCAGTATTTTATTCACCAGAAATGTTTGTTAACCCTCCCCTGCGTTTCTCAGTTGGTAGAAAATGTTACATTATATAAATCGAGTAAAGTATATACGGCTTGTAACTCCCATGATATATCCCCGGAATAATATTAGCGTGGTGATTAATGATTGTTTGTCTGTATGAGAGGCATTGGCAACCATACCATAAACTTCGAGGACTATTGTATACCTCTGCATTCATAATTGCAATCATTGCAACTCCGTCTACAACAGTTAATGTCGCCGAGACATTTAAGCTCGGTGTGGTCAAAAGGAATCGATCCGGGTTTTGGAACCCAGAGATCCCTCAGGTAAACGAGGCTTTTAACAGCTCTCTTTATACCAAGTCTCACAGGACCTATTACTGGCTAGGCTAATTTAATGATTTGAATACCTTGCTATTGTTCTATAAAAAAAAGGAAAAAAATATTAATGAATTAAGATTTTTTTGACTCACCTTATGATTTTTTTCTTCCATTTTAGTTACAATGAACCTAACTTCAGAATATACGCAGAAAAGTAATAGTTGTAAATTGTCAGGTTAGTTTTGTAGTTGATAAATGAGACTAGGTTACATAAGAAAAGAAGTGAATTTAAAACTAAAAGGGATAAAAAGCAACTTAATATCTAACTTAATTAAAAGTGATGGGAGTATGGTCGAGGATTAAAATTGGTTGGATTCTTTCTTAGGCTCCAACTTTGGCTTCCAATCTTGGCTGCGAGCGGTTGGTTTGCGACATTTGACTTTCGCCCAGCCACCGTTTATATTAGAGTTAGCACGATTTTTTTTCTTCTTTTTCGAACTTTTGGCAGCATTTAATCCAGACTGGCCAGGCTCAGATTTAGGTATTTGTGCGTGCTCTTGCTCTTGCTCTTGCTTTAGCACTGTGTCTGGCAAATGTATAGGATTGTCTTTTTCTGAAATCTTGCTTTTGATCCGGATTTGTATTTTTCCTAGCCCCAGAAACAAAGAGAATTTTCTGTCATTGAGTGGTTTCAATGAAGCTTCATCGATTGAAAATGTTACCATTTGACCACTAGGTTCTGGTTTTCGCCCAGAAACGGCCCACTCGGAGAAGTTCATATCTTTATTTTGGACTTTAAGAAGATTAATTAAAGCCTCTCCTTTTATTTCAGCATCGGGAACAAATGCAATTGCAATCAACTTTTTCTCTTGTTCTACGACAACTAGTTCGGCTTTGTACCAGGGTTTCATTGTAGCAACTTGCTCAATGAGCCATTCTTTAGATTTTGGGTTTGCGCATGTTAGATTTAGACCACCATACCGGTTATAGCAGCCTAAAAATCTAGGGCCATCCTCATTCTCATCGAAATTGATACGTTCTAGAATAGTTTTCTGTATAATGTCAACTTGTTCCTGGGTCAACGGTCCGTTAAAGTCCACGATGCGTACTTTAAAAGCTTTTGATTGTTTTGCGATAGCTTTGGGTGCTGTCCATTCTGCAGGATGCTTCGGTTGCTTGGGTTCGGGTTTAAGAGGTGTTTTTAGAGCTAGATGAGTTCGGTGCGTTTGTATTGCATTTCTGCGTTCTATGTACTCGGGTACGTCTTTGAGCCTAGTTTTGCAGAGGGCAAGAGCTTCTTGGAATGTTTTGCCGAACTTCATCCAGGTGAAAATCCTTTTTCGGGCACTGCCACACAACTTGCCGTCGGTGAACTTTTTGCGTAAATCTTTGATCGCGTCTCTGTCGATGGGCACGAGCTTGGTAGGATATTTATTGGGTTTGTTCTGTTGTGGCGGTGGCTTTGTTTCTTTTGCTGGATCTTGTTTGGGTTCGGGCAGGTACGACTTGTTCCAACGGTAACGGGAGTTGGTCTACCAACAAGGGGAGTATTGTAATACAGGATATGTTAACTTATTAATGTGTAAACTAAATCAAACCGAACGAAAGATAAGGTTCTAGTGCTTCTGATAATACTGAATTAACTTAATCAGTCGATCGTATAATATAATTATAATAGCTGTTTCCCGCGACTTCGCCCGCGTGAATGACGGTTATAGCTACAAAAACATCACCCCGTTTGACACTGTCGGTTAAAAAGTAGCCTGTGCTAATCCGGGGTGTCAGTTAACTCCATACCAAATTTCATTAAAATTGCTCTAGTCGTTTGAGCGTAAAAGAATAACAAACACACAACTGTCTCATAAGCATAAAACAAAGTCGAATTAGTCGCTCTAAATTATTAAGACAGAATGGTTCGTTTTGTATAAAAAACATCAAAAAGTAATAAAAAAATATCGTCTATAATTTGTACCTGCATAATTCAATGAGACATCATCTTTCGTCGGTTTGAACTAGCACTAACCGCCGATGCACAGTTGATGCAGGGCGGCGCATTATTAAGACCACTCGCAAACAGACTTTAAAACTATCAAAAGTACAGTACATAAAAACCAAATTGAACCAAGTACAGTGAATAAATCGTTTTTCGACAAACATTTGTGAACTTGATTTGAATATGTACTTTTGAAGTCAGTTTTTGAATGTCATGAAAATATCCGCTGCACTCCACCAACCATGCGCCAGTTCATACACAATCAGAATATAAATTTATTTTATCATTTATATCCACATGCCCACAGTATCAAATCATAGCAGTTCCATTAGACATCGATGTAAGATTATCAAATCATCTTTTATTTAATTTGTTCAATTTTTGATTATAATCCTTTGGTCATTTGGTCAGAGAGCTCGGGTTCGCTTTCGGTTTATGATCGAAACAGTTTCATGATTGTATGTAGATATCTTGGCTTAAATAGATTCAGCCATAGCTGTGTAATGTGTAGGCATCACGTCACTTGTCTGATGGACTTGTATTGGTCTGATGAAGTTAAAACTCCGGATGGTGGAGACAAGCTAATGAGGGAAAACCTATGCCAAGGGACTGAGTTAGGGCTATATTTCACCCAGTTCCCCCTTTCAACTAGTCGTCGCTACCAACAAAATGTATACAGCTTTTTAGAGTGTTACTCACCTGGTGTCCGCTTGGTTACGCAACCGATTTCGCGGCGCCTATACATTATGTTGGTAGCGACGACTGGTTGCGCCGCTATAGTGTGTGTGAAATATAGCCCTAAGTATATGTCGGGCTTCCACCGACTAAAGACCGCGGAATTGCGGTATAACTCACACACGCGTCATATTTTAGGCGACACCAGATTTAGTTAGGGGGCTATATTGTATAAATGTTTTACCCCTGAGAGAAATCATGATACGCACGTGACCACAACATGCTTGCATTAATCGGGATTCAGAAATATCAGCCTTTGAGACAGGCGAGCCCGATAGACCCATTTTAAGCTTGGGAATCAAGCAAGGAAGCCACCGAAATGAGGTTCCCTTTTGAAAGGTAACTGATTATTAGGTAACTGAATAATTAACCTCAATCAATAAATAGTATAAGTGAATCTGAGAGCAGACTTTAACTGCTTTATCAGATGATAGGACACAGGACTCTTTTCCCTCGTGTCACACGACACAACAGTCCCAGATACGGGCTAAGGAAAATTTTCAGAGGCGAATATTGATCACCATTTTTGCTAACGCGTACATACATTTTTTTATTTATTTTGATCATAATATACGTTCGACCTCAGCTCCCGGACACTAAACACCAAATAATCGTGCATCGATACATAATTGCATTCTTTAATGATAATTGTAATTTAAAACCTTGATATGAATATTAATAAGACAAGCTAAATTAGTATTAAAACACAATGACTCAGATTTTCCTTATTATGGACGAATTAATTTGTTCTTCGGTTATTTTATGGTTTTTTTGATAACAATAAGATTAAAAACGATTTAACACGACCTTTAGCGTCTAATCGTCCTAAACATGAAATGACAACAACTATTAATCTTTATTTATTTTTTTGTGGATATCTGTCGCCTTTAGCCTCAAAAGAGACTTTGAGTCCGTCACCGGACTAATTACCGGTAGTTCAGATGACGAAAGCCGCCAAAATACAGACAGCTAGAGCAAGTATTGATACCATAACATACATGGATAGCTTGTGCTGTCACCCGTCGCTTCTGGTTTAGTGGACCGGTCGTATGACTCGCACTCACTAGCAACTTACGTGCAACTGTTTGGTCGGCGACATGTCGCAGATCATCCTTACGTTGTAGCAGACAAAACAGTATTGTTACAGTTGGAAAACTGTCTGGCAACTATTGTGCCACTGTTTGGTCGGCGACAAGTCCTAGATCTTCCCTGCGTTGAAAGACAAGCAACTGTTCTGTTGCCAGTGAGCTAGTAACCCTTCAGTCGAACTTTGTCTAGCTATCCCTGTGTGTACCTATATAAGGCCGTGTCCAAACCAAACATACCTATAGTCAACCGCCGACATTATAGATAAATTTCACCCAGACACAGAACAAATGATCATGCTCATAACACCAACATTTGTCCTGGGTGGGGATCGAACCTACAACCGCCAGTTTACCAGTCAGGGCCACTAACCACTAGACCAACAGACCCGTCTAAGTTTATTTAGTTCCCACTTTAAGCAGTCCATGTATGGTAGGTTTTAGAGGATCTTTGTGTGAGGGCAATAGGGTAGTGTGCAATCCTCCCATCTTATTAGTCAAGGGTTTAAGAGCCCTTTTATGGGCTACATCACACTCAAACCTCATCTTTGGGACTAAGCACCCAAAATACAGAGAAATTAGCACTTTACAGCCCCCAGTAAGAAAATGTAGTGGAATGTGAATTAACAGTTAATATTTTAAATCATGGATTAATGATAAGCATGTCTTATTTATACTCAAATCTAATCTTAATTAGATTACCCCCACTATCCAAGGTAAAAGTGATTACTAGATTGAATTACTGAATGTACTTTCAATAACACTTACCGGTATTGGGGCTACATTTTTGGGGGGAAACCCAGAGGGACCTGGGGCAGATCTGTCTTGATTGAAGCCTCGAGCTTCAGATCTAGGCGGACCTTGGCTATGCTGATGTTGCTAGAAGACCATACAAGTACTAAGCTATATACAACACTATTACAAATAATACTGAGTACTTTTAGAAGATGGAATTTTAATTAAAAGATACAATGAACCATTCAAAATATTATCAACAAAGTGAAATGGATTGCTAAATAAATAAAATAAAATAAAAGTGGAAACATACCTGTGGGACAAATGACGAGTTCATATTCTGCACCTGAGAGTTATAATTGAACGTGTTTTGTGGTATCTGAGCAGCCATTGGCTGATTGTCACTCCACTGGTTTGTATTACTGCCTGATGCCCACGGGGAGGGTCTACCCATATTATCTTGAATATTTGGCTGTCCATGTTGTCCTCTTGAGGGGCCCGAAGGCCCTTGACCATAAGAGCCTGAGCTCCCTGAGCTATAGCCCCCATACCTGGAGCCCCCAGGGGCAATAGGTCCCCCTTGGCTATGAGACCCAGGGTGACCATGTGGTCCTTTGTTAGTGTAATCATTCGACGGGTTTATACTAATGTAATCACTTCCGGGCTGGTTTGAAAAATCATTCCGAGGTGTGTTGGGGTAACCAGATCTGGGGTCAAAAGAGCTTGGTTGTGGTGGGGCAGGCTGAAAATAAAACAATGTAAGATTAAGAAATAATAGCTGCAAATTAGACATGATACATTGGATAACTAAGAGTATAATTTACAATGAAGAAAATTTAAAAATATTTAAGACTTAAATAGTCATTTGAACTGTAAGACAATTCTAGTTGTAGTACAACTCAGGCACAGTATAATATTTATGTACTTAATTAAAATCACGAATTAATGAAGTACTCTGTTCACTTACAACAGCTTTTCCAACTGGAACCACCTTTAGCACATGGCTTCCTTGGATCCGAAATCCATTCAGACATTTCATAACCTTGTAACCCTCAGCATTGTCTGCCAGGCCTACTCTCACTTTCTTGGAACCCTCGGTATCACTCAATAAATTGTCAAGTATAAAATCGTTAATATTGCACTCCCCTTTTATCAACAACTTGACATCCTGATATTTTGTCTGCAAAAGCACGCAAGATGTTAGTATGTGTGCTAGTTATCAATATATTACACCATACAATATAATAATATACAACAATAACAAACATACATTATTAGGAAATCCATGAATTGTTAGCATCATCTTGAAATAATTATTTTAGAACCGCTTGATGAATTTCAAAACATATTCAATACGAGTCTCTTTAACAATGAACACTGCAAATTGCCGATAGCGCGGCAACTTTTACAATGTGCAAGTGGCCGAGTGCACTATCAATAGAAAAACCTCAAGTATTACAAGTATAGCATGAGATAAAGCCCTGATAAACAACTAATCAATCAATGCCCGGCCATTAGTAGGCGCCAGGCGTTGCATGAAGGCAAAGACATGAAATTTTCGCGACTTCAAGCAATGACATGACATTGACAAGTAAATCATAAAAAAGATGTTCTACTCTATTTTTAGTTATGGCAATCTATCGTCGATGCCGATGTCGACGATTCTGCCAATGTTGATGAGAAAGCAAGTTGTGTTTGTCGTTAACAAGGAGAGAGATGAATTGTATGAATTGACGTTATGAAGTGAAGAAAAAGAAAACTCGTGATTATTGTTGAACTTGTTGGGTTAGTAGGACGCTACTGAAACAAAAAGAAATATATTACATAAAATATTTGTTATAAATTGATAGTTTTATCAAAATATAAAACCTATACAGCATAAAATACCTACTATCAACAGTTTAATATTATTGAGACGGATAAATTTCATCAGCGCCTGGAGTAATTCAGGGGAAGAATATGTTAAAAGGAGAGGGAAGTTAATTGGTTAAAAAGAAAAGCCGTAGGACGGGGCGATATTAAGTTAATATCGCCCCGTCCTACGGCTTTTCCACTATTTTTTCGATTGCGTTAATATTATTAACGCAATCGAAAAAATGGTGGTCTAGGTTACCTTCATTCAAACCACACTCACACAATGATGAATCCCGTACGTGAATTTTATGTACAAAGACTGGGGAGTGGCAAAAGCCTAAGCAGATTCTACAAAGAATCGATATGACAGTTTTGGGGACCTCTTTGTACGGGTACTATTATTATCCAAACCACGTTGCATCAAGTGTAGTCATGACCACTCACCACCATGGTGATGGTTGCAATATTGCTGAGGCCGAAGCTTTCTCTTTACCTACTGTGCGCCGGGAATCACCTGGCCCGGCTGTACTTTGCAAGGCTTGCCCGGAGCTTGATAAACAGAAGGTTATAAAACCATCATGGCTGAAAAATCTTTGCCCTACGCTGAAGTAAGCAAAACTATCCCTGTCAACAACAAATTACAAAATTCCAACCCCAGTCATATCCAACCCAAGTTTTCCTTAAACCTAAGACCCATGCCCCTCTCTTCCCATCATATGTTAAAGCCTTCTATTATGTCTTCCACTACTTATTTATTAAATTTTAGGATACATTATACATTTTTTATAATCATAATATCCCACAAAACCAGTTTATTGGTTTGACTGTGGGTGCACCGCTCTAGTTTTTAACAAACCAATATTATTAGTATACATAATATTATCACTATTTTTTTATATTAAAGTAAGTATACATCAACATAATAAAACAGGTTAGTTACATAGAAGTTTTTAGTTTTTTACATTGTATGGAATTTTTAGCTAGCTCACATATATCGTCCAACAACTATACTCTTCTTTTAGAAATTAAAAATGGCACCTCGCCAGGTATTCCTTTAGTGGAATGTAAGGAGTGTGTGTCATACAAAGCACGCCCTCATGTTCCTCTTAAACGAACATAAGTAATTTAAATCACAATAGGTTCCTAATAATACCTTGATCTTCTGTCCCTTTCAGCGGCATGCTGAGCCGTCGGGCGTCGTCTATAGTATTATCTGTCTATGGGCAGAATCGTTGAGATAGGCATCGACAATAGATTGCCATAACCAAAAATAGAATACTTCATTTCATTACTAGAATAGAATAGAATAGAGTTGATATTTTCTGTGAATTAAACAACGCAAGTGAATTTTAGTGAATTCGTAAACATGGAGATTACGCGCACAACTTTAGGAATTGCAGTCGGAATAGCTGGAACCTTATTCCTGGGATACTGTGTGTATTTTGACCAACAACGTCGCAAGGATCCTCTTTTCAAAAAGAAGTTGAGGGAACGTAAGTTTTATGTATATGTAAAATACTGTAAGTAAAATTGTATAACAACTCGTACTAACCTTGAATATCTGAGATTCTGAGACATAACCAAAGTGTGTGTCTAAAACAACAGACATTTCATATTCTTGGTTTAACCTAAAAATGTCTCAAGGAATATGCAGCTGGTTACAACATCATGCATCAATCAATTTTACTTACTACAGTAGCGGTTAATTTCCACACGGCATACCAAGCGATAACAGACAAAGGGTATACGTTTAATTGTGTAACTTCTACAGTAGTACATATATTGCTACATAGTTATCATAAATTGTATCATCTTTGGGGTTAGGTAGTAGGTAGCCTGTGCCAAACATGCTTTTGTATGTATAAATGAGATAAAATTAGCTATACTGACAATGTAACACAATCTTAACAATTACACAGATGTAATTGTTAGGATTGTGTTTATGAATATTACAATACTAAGTTATGAATAGCTTCAAGTATAGTAAGCACTTGTAGATTTTAAGTTTTTATTATCCCAGAACTCTTTTGACAATATACTGAGACATTATGTTGTGTAGATGTATGCTGACATTGATAAAAATATTTTTCAAAAAGTTCTATCTGTCTACTTAAACACCAAAAAAAATTGTAGCAAATAATATAGAAAGATGTTTCTTGCTGAAATATCCATTTTATTATTACGCTTTTAAATTATTTTGTTAATTTGTCAGAACTACCAAGTCAAATGCCCATAGTAAATGTCTACTGTATTTTATATTTCCTATTACTGCGACCAACCCAAATTACACCAAATTCTGCAGATTTTTTAGACCAGAGATCAGTAACAGCACTACTCAACAAAAGTATGTTATGTATGGCTCCTAGAATTTATAATCACTTGCCTAAATCAATTTTAGAAGTGTCTGATATAAACGCATTCAAAACTAAAGTAAGAAACATACTTATATTGAAAAGTTATTATTCCGTTAATGATTATTTAATTGATAAATTATAATGTAATTGATTTCTTAGGCATTATTTTATTATTGTTTCAATTCCGTGTTAATTTTGTGTAGTGTTCCATATTATTATATAAAATAATTAGTTTGTTTTTAGAAATAATAATTCATGTATCTATGTACCTACTTTTGCATGCCGCTTTGACAGTTGAATATGGTGATACTATTATAAAATTGTAAGACCTGTTATTGAACACCCATATTTTCGCAAATAAAATAATTTGATTGATTGATTGATTGAGTATGGATTTGCTTTAAGAAACCTAGTCATTGAATTTCAGCGTTTAACTAAACGGATGTTATTTTCAGGAAGACAAAAGGCACAACAGAAAACGAATAAGTCACGCATTATAGATGGGTCATTGCCTGACATGAACGATCACCAGGCTATGCAGTTATTCTTTGTACAACAGGTAACTTAAAAAAATAATAATTCATGATAGAATAACACCCTGTAGACAAGTAACATTTTTCTGATTCTGATACATATTAAAAATAAGTCATGACCCGTGACAGGCATGATGTCCCCTTAAGTTTCTAAATGTTTCCTAACAGTCTTTAATTCTGGTGGAATGATGGTCTTGGCTCTCTTTATATTTAATTCCTTTGTTGTCCATAGTAATGATGGATAGACTATGCCTTGATTATATCTGTTGCATAAATTACTGCAAAGGATAAAACGGATTTAATGTCAATAAAGATTAAGAGATAATCTTGTAAATATATTTTAGACGTCAAACATGTCTTATTTGCGATATAATTCGATATTTCTTTTCTTCCGACGTTTATATCGCGAATAAGACTCAGTTGTCGTCTAAAATATGTGTACAAGCCGCGAAAGTTTATAAACATTGTTCTTGGAATGTCATCACTCATTGAATAGTCATCTCACCTTTGTTAATTTGACTGGTTCCTAACATTGTTATTGTTCATTGCCATGAGATTGCTCCATCAAAACAATAACAAAATCTACTATATGACCAATTCCTTAATATCTGTGTTATTCGCATAAGGATACTTAATTTTGAGGAATTTAGTTTTTCCATTTTTAACGACAGCATTTGAAGCTGTATTTTCAATTATTTAATTTCTGTGTAATGAATGACTCGTTACATTCTAGGTGTTTAAAAAAGTGAATATGCTTTCTAAATGAAATCAGCATGACTGCAAAAAAAATGTTATGCAAGATTGACAAACACAAGACTTGATTTATTTAGTGTTACTGCTTCGTTTAATTCTGATTTTCATAACAATCGGTTGTTTGCACTTTATTGTGTAATTACTTATAACAATTGGTTGGGGAGAAATCAATTAAACTTTCCGTTTAATTTCAGTATGAAATAGTTTTAGAGTTCCGTCCGTTCTGCTGCTGCTTGAACAACTGCATAAAGCTCAAAAACAGTCATGTAGAAGTGATATTTGTTTTGTTTTAGATTCAGCTTGGTGAGGAGCTGTTAGGAGCCGGAGACCTGGAGGGGGGAGTGGAACACCTGGGACAGGCCATCGCCGTCTGCGGGCAGGCCGAGAACATGCTTAGTGTAAGTCTAGCCATATTTATAGACCGTCTAATCATAAGTGTTGCAACCTCGCGCTCTGCAACGAATCCCCCAGCTTTGACAAAGACGCGGCCGGGAATGGGTTGGCTTAAATTGGCCTAAGCCCGACAAAACCGGGGGTGAAAAATCACTAAAAGGGTTGACAACAAAGACAAATCGCCACCATACAGTTACCAGAAAGTTCTGTACAGAGCTCATCATAAATACCTAAGTTTTGGTTTAAAAGAAATTGAACTTAAACCATTTCAGTTTTTATTACGATTTGCACTTGAGAAATCTCTTTAATGCACTGGCTATCGCTGCCGACCGTGAATTTCGATTATCACTGCTTGTCTCCTTAATAAGAGTTTAATTATAATTGTTGTAATAGAATATAGAAATTTAACTTTAGCGTACAGACATTTTCTTCCAAACCAAAGATAATTTTGTTTGTCCTTGACTTCGCCCGGGCTTTAAATATTCATGTGACGATTACCATAAACATGATGATTTCTACGGCTCACGCAAATATTCAATTACGTCTGCCCGTGGCCCTGACTTCTAGAAAGCTATCAAATCGACGAGAACGTTAAATCTATTGTACGCGCGTTATGAACTGAATCTTAGGGCCATAAACCATTTCTCTATATCTATCTCGCTTGCACTTATGGGTCTTACTGTAGGGCGTAACAATATAAGACATGTTATTGATAAGTAATGTTTATCATCATCATCTTCCTGCCCTCATCCCATTTTACTTGGGGTCGTCATTTACATTTGTCTTATTATGTAATATGATAATAAACGTTACATTTTAGTAACGTTTATTATCATATTACATAATTATCAAGTAAGTAAAAGCCTATAGTCAATTAACTACGATAAAAATCTGTCATACTGTAGTTTGACTGGTATAACAGAATGCTATTATTATGATATTATCAGTCGTATACACAAGTGATATACTATAAAATAATAGCGGTCCAGACCGATTTCGGCCACGGCGGCCAGTGTTACTATGACACCAGCCAGCTACGCAGGACATATTATAGTGCACAAGCGTGTGCGCAAACACAGGTGCACTCTCTATTCCTTTTACTCTCATAGCCCGATGGGACGGTAATCCGACACGACCGGAGAGAGATCAGGCGCAGGACCCACATTTTTACGTGCCTTCCGAAACACGGAAGCTGTGATATTTATTTCTTAAACGCACACAACATTCGAAAAGTCGGTGCGCGCCGTGGGGATCGAACTCAAGACCTCTGACTTAGCAGTCCTACGGTCTTGCCACTAAGCTATCACAGCTTCTTATACATATACATTATATTATAACATTATACTATAAAATATCACCCTTAGATCTCCCTGTGTCTTTGTCATTGTGTAGTGACATATACAAAATTTATAAGGACTTCAATTCGCCAAGTGATGTTGCGGTATACGGCCATTATTACACCTTAGATTAGATAGTGTTAATGACTAAAATTGACCAGTTTTAATATAGGTCAATGAGGGAAATAGAGAAGGATCTTGTTAAGTGATTCCCTCCTTTTAAGTTGTAGACCACTTTCTTTTTAATATTAAATAGTTGAGTCTTCATGACTATTTAGTTTATTCTTAAAAATAATATATGCTTAATGTTTGTTTCTATTCAGTCCGTTAGTCATATGCATCCCATTTGAAGGATAGATATGTTACTAAGTAGGTGTGTTGTCCGCAGGTTCTTCAACAAACCATGCCGGCCCCCATCTTCCACCTGCTTCTCAAGAAGCTGCCCGAGGTGTCGGAGAGACTGCGGCTCGCGATGAAGGCCAAGTCCAAGTTGCAAGAGGAAGACGTCGAATAAACTAGTCTACCAACAGTTGGAGAAGAGATGATGTTCATACACTTTCATTATCTCACTAATCATGGGAGCTTCCATTTTTGGTCGATAGATGCCGCTACGTTGACGTGAGGTCAAACCTTTTGATTTTATTGACATTGTATAATGTATCTTAATAGGAATATAAATTATGTTACAATGATTAGCTATAATGTATAAATTAAAAGTTAATTGCGGCTAATATTAAATTATAAAGAAAACTCCTCACGTTAATGTAGTTATTGAATGAAAATTGCAACGTTTGATTCATGTAACTTTTCTCTGACTGGGACTCTCAGAGTAGCTGTCGGTAACGCCGGCATTCTGTAGTGCGATGCATCACCATCGCGTTAGAAACACATGCATCTAACATCTGCTTAGTAGACAGTTAAGTTAATTATAAAAAAAACCCATCAAAGAAACCTATTGTTAATTTCCTATTAATTTAAAATTACTTTCGACTTGCAAAGCCTTAAATTTTCCAAGTGAGTGCATTTGGCTGTGAAACAAGATGTGCTTGATAATCGATCCGCCATTTTATCGCTGTTCATTTCAAATGGGAAGTGTATTGTGGAGTGTAATGCAAGTTCAATAATAATGTAGGTATTTGTTAGTGTTATTTAGGTTTCGTTTTGTGTTCACAACTGGTTAAGGATGCTTGTGAGTTTTGATTGAGATTTTATTGTGAAATAAAAGTATTGTACAAATTGTCGGGTTTTATTGATGTCTGTAGAAAATCTTACATGATAATATTCTATTAAACTTAAATAAAACAAATACATCCCAAGACATTGATCATTTTATTCAAATAAAATAACCATAAATAGAGACACCATACACAAGTTTCGTTACACCCCAGTTACAACCTGACGCAGGTAAAAATAACCCTGAAGCGCGTATATTGCGCAAAATGCATTGGACTGAAGACAGAAAGCCAGAAACGTTGGTAAACTTGGGCTGGAAACTTTACCGATACCTAAACCGCCTTCCAACGAGTCGGCTATTTAGCCTGCAAACTCGGTCAGCCAAAGGCACTTTCAAGATCGACGTTAAGGTGGATCGTATGATTTGGTCGACTTTTTCGAGAAGGTGTAAATGTTTCAACAGCTGGGAAGAGCGGAGAAAATGTATAAATTTTGGGCCAAAACAACAAAAGCGAATGACAGTTATGGCCGAATGTAGAGAAATTTTGAAAAGTCTATTTAAAATCGACTTAACTGAAAAATTTGAATTTTATTACCTATTAATTTGCTACGATTCTTCTTAAATTGAGGATCCTAGAAAACGAAGTGAAGAAATCTGTTTAAATACGACAGATCATGAGGGATGTTTAATAATTACACATTTATCAGTGTTCAAAGAGAGGCCAATTAAATTTTGGTCGATTTTTTATAGGTATAAAGTCTTCGAGAACTGTATTGATTCTTCTCATCTCCTAGGGTTCCGTCATCCAGATACCATGCATTAAATTTGGAATTCAAATACCTAATTATTGGGCGTAAGGCTAAGCTAAAGATTACCGACCCGTGAGGTACACCTTGTTATAATAGCAACCATCAGAGGAATTTAAAAAGTGTTCTTTAAAAACTAATTTAGGTGGGTTTCTGTAACATTGGCACAGAAAACTATACATATTTTAGGGTTTCATTTCTAACTTCTGCCAACAAGTTATCTCTGTTATTTTTATTATCAACCTTGAGAACAGCTTAATTTTTCCTGTAGGACAAGAAAGTAGACAGAGCATGTACGGCAGCCTCACAATCACCTTTTGAACCAAAACCTAATTGAAGGGACTGGAATTTTTAGAGGACAGTAGTTTACTCTATAAATTATAACAAATTTTAGCTGCCGTACGTTTGTAAGTAGATCCCACTGCAATGTAAATGCCTATATCTTTTTTACGAAGAGCACAAAGGTTGGCACCTTAAAGTGTACCAATTATGCCTTTGGACCTTGCCTGTTATGAAAAGATTAGTCAGAGCAGTAAGCTCCTTCAGGAGGGACTCAGTAACAATCACTCTGACAAGTAAATCACAAAAAAGATGCAGTTTGATCGTTTATGATTTATGAAATCGACTAAAAATTGTTTAGTGACCTCTATCTATCTATCTGTGGTAAACATCAATCGTCTGTCACCAGCGGACAGCCGGTGTCATGTAAACTTGAATGATCTTTATCTGACGAGAGTTTTGTGAGTTTGTGACTTTGCTTCGACCAAGTTGTTGTATATCAGAAGACATATTAATATATCTCTTGACCATGTTATTAACCATATTTAATTTACCTGATAGAGTAAGTGCACATTGTTGAATTCAATTAATTTTGTTCGATTATTCAGATGTTTTAAGCCATGTGCGGTTCATTTTCAGACGCGGTACCAAGATATTAAGACGTTATTGAAAGAGAAATGCGGTTTAACCGAGTTTATATTGGATAATTTGACCGGGCATACTGAGAACTCGAAACAGGTGACAGTAGGGTTACCGGAAGAGGAGGATGCAGCGCTTTTGATGAGAAAGCTGAATGGACACTACCACGAAGGATATCATTTGCGAGTGGAACCTGTAAAGAAAAAGGTATAAAGACTACTGAGCTATAAAATATGAATCAGTTTATTTCTTCCACTTAGTAAAGTTCTTGATCATTTTTTGTCTATACTAGATTGTGACTGAAGTGTCAATTTATAGGCAATTATCAGATTTCATTTTTACTACCCTCTAAAGCTCAGACTATAAATAATACTTATCATAGTTTGAAACCTATGCTCCTCTCAGTTACATTATATGGTTTGTAAAACATATAACTTTGATTTATACATTTTTATGTAATTATTATTAAGATGCAAGTTTTCTGAGCTGTATGTCCATTACTATCCACTAAATGCTATTATTAAAAAACTAGCAACCCACCCCAGATTTTCAGGAGTGACATACTGGTGTCTTATCCATATAAACCTTCCTCTTGAAACTGTAAAGATCTAAGCATACATATGGAGGGACAGACATGGGAATCGACTTTGTTTTAATACTATGCATTGAAGTTATTCAGTTCACTTATCATAGACATATTTGTTTATTTTTTTGTAACAGGTCAACAATGATGACAGGTACAAGAACCAGGTGATGTCTGCATTTCGAATGGGGAACTTGCAATCAAATCAGGTAAGTAAGTAAAGATAACTTTGGATTTCATGAATAGATTATTCTGATAAAAATAAAATGGAAAAAAAGTATTAATTTGTTATTTAAAGGTACACCAACAGCAATATGTATCACACATTATGTTTACATTTTAAATTCTATAGTAAATTACTAATGTACATGCCAATTACACAGCGTTACAGTTATCTTATAACTACATAAAAAATAACATATGAATATAAAACAAACATTAAACAACAAACATGCCTTTATTAAAAAGATAATCAGGTAAATACATAGCCTAATAAATAAGTAAGTAATAAGTTCAGAATTCGGTTTTATTCTGAACTGCTTTGGGGAACCAAAGAACACATCCAGATTCTGTATTTTGACACAGTGCTCATTGCATCAATACAAATTCTAGAAACGAGTATCAGGCCGGCCTCATACACTCTGAAATTCAGAATCTGAAAGTCTGTTCTTTATTTCAATCCAAACAACTTTTATGTTAAAGGTAGGAATGTAGGTAGGATGTGTTTGCAAATATGAAAGGACTTCATGCAGGCCTAGGATGCAAAGCTGGCTTTAGGACATCATAAGCTTAGGTATACATTATCATTCAAATATTCAGTAGATCACTGATTATTTGCTTATGATCAAATGTTATGCTTAAGACCAATTCGGTTAAATGGCGTTTGGATAATCGGTCCCAACAGCAAGGTGCACCTGGTATACCCATGAACCAATTCGGGATGAGGCAGCAACCGTCGCTACAGCAACCAGCACTGCAGCAACCGTACTACCAACAAGCACAAGTCAATATGAACTATCATCCCGGCTATGGGCAGAATAATGTTCAACAAAATCAACCGGCGCCTTTTTCCTACGGCGGCGGTAGGACTAACAATCAGGTATGTATATTAAAGATATATCTATTTGTATAAACATGTGTAGGTAACATTGTAAGTACAAATAAATGCACATGCAGATGTTAAACTGTAAAACTAGTCTCAACATGTTTTGCCATAATTGGCATACAAAACAATTGTAAAATTTATAAAACAACTAAAATTAAATTATACGAAACAATCAATTTATAACTTATAAAAAAATCATGAATACGGTTATAACAATATAAGTAAATTCTTTGGTTCATTTACCCATTGTTATTTATATATTTCAATGTTTTATTATATATTATGGGTGCCATACAAAACACATTGTTATGAAGAAGTGCTGTTTTCACAGAGATATACTATAAATTATGCTTATATTATTAGCATCTGTTTCTAACAACATTATTAGCTAAAAGAGGAAACCAGTGACGGTTATTTCAAATAAATAAAGATATTTGTATAAAATAATCATTAAAAAACAATAAGCCTGACTGCAAAAAAAAAACCGCTAACTAAAAAGATAAAACAAGCTATATAATTTAGTGTGAAGAGTATACAGTACACCATACATAATGCAGGCATGACCATCAAATTACCCTTCTTCTAGCACAGTCGGGTAAAAATCTATAGTGACTGTAGTGTCAGTATATGGTACTCCTTGAACAGTGGTTGACATCTGTCAGTACTTTTAATCTTGAACGTAGCCCGAATACAGCGTTTTATGCATTTTTAATATCATATCGATGTTGGTCGAGTTTCCCCAGAATATTAGACCGTATCTAAGTACCGATTCTATCAGTCCATAATGTGTCTCTGCTCACTGTTGACGACACATCGCATATGAAAAGCTACTTATTTTAAGACAATAGCCTTCATTAATAATATGGCATTTCCAATTGATTCTATTGTCAATTTTTAAACCAAGAAATTTGGGGTTTCCTACTTCTTTTATTACATTATTTTTATATACCTATTACTTTAAATTTAATTGAGTTTTAAGGTCTTTGAATGTAATTCATTGCATTTGTTTTATTTATATTATTCTTTAAGCTAGCTGTTGCCCGCGACTTTTCGCGAAAAATAAAATTGGGTATAAAAAATAGATAGTAGCCGATTCTCAGACCTATTGAATACGCATATAAAATTTGGTAACTATCAGTCTAGCCGTTTCGGAGGAGTACGGTAACTAACATTGTGACACGAGAATTTAATATATTAGATTATTATTGTCTAGCCATGTTATTACTGAATTTAGTGACTTATTGATGTCGCTTTCAAAAAGTTTACTAACTTTCTTTACATACAAAATCTTCTTCTAATTGTATGGTAGATGTACAAGTGTCATAGTTTAAACCACGTGGTGTGCGTAGGGTTGCCAGACGCTAAAATGCAAAGGCCGGACTGCGCACTATATAAGGCCGGACATTTTTCCCTAAAAGCCGGACATATTTTTTTATTACCAAACATAATGTTTTTACAGCTGGGCTGTTGAAAAAAGTATTTATACATGATGTAAAGTGATGATGAGATCGAAGATGGAGTCTTTCAGATATGCATATTCGATATTTATTAAAAGATGGACATAATCTATATATATAAAACTCTTCCGTTACTGACTGACTGACTGACTGACTGACAGACAACGCACAGCCGAAACTACTGGTCGTAGAAAGCTGAAATTTGGCATGTAGGTTCCTTGAGATATGTAGGGGTGCACTAAGAAAGGATTTTTGGAAATTCAACCCCTAAGGGGGTAAAAAGGGGTAATAACGTTTCTATGAAAAATCTTATTCCTTGGGTTTATAAACTTGAAACTTAGCACAAACACGTATATGGTCAAATAAATAAGTTTGGCATTATATTTTTTTCCAAACTACCCTCCAATAGTGATTTAGGGGGTTGCGATTGGTGACTGATTGACATTCGCGCAGCCATAGCCGCTCGGTGTAGGAGTCTAATATTTTGAACAAAGCTTTCTTTAATGACGGGAGTGAGCATTAAAAAAAGATTTTTGGAAATTGTACCCCCAAGGGGGCGAAAAGGGGTAAAAACGTTTATATGAAAAATATTATTCCTTAGGTTTATAAACTTAAAAATTGGCACGAACACGTGCATAGGCAAGTAAATAAGTTTGGTAATGTAAGTTTTTCCAAACTACCCTCCAATCGTGATTTCGCGGGTGCGATTTGCTGACTGATTGATTAACGCACAGCTGAAACCTCTCGGTATAGAAGTCAGATATATCAGCGGGGCGGGGTAGCCACGCTCACGCACGCCACGCACTGAGCAGCGAGCGCGATGCGCGGGCTGAACGACAGTTTGCTCTCCGCTCGCCCGCACTTCGTTGTACGAATCGCCACTCTGACAAAAAGCCTGACAAAAGCCGGACAGGCCGAACACGTACATATTTGGCCGGACGCGACCGCAAAAAGCCAAACACGTCCGGCTAAAGCCGGACATCTGGCAAGCCTAGGTGTGCGTGTACTAGTCATTCCCTTTTTTTTTTGTTTTCCGTGTTGAATCGCTAACGACTTCAACCCACGCCGAGGGGACGGTCTGGGGATACGTCGGACTCCCACCGACTAAAAACACGCCTTTTCTACTACCTAAGCCAGCGTCACGGGATCGCTCGCGCATGCTCTGCGTGACCCTGGCTGGAAGCACTAGTCACTCCTTGGTGTATGTGAGCGGTGCCACAGAGGAAGGCGCTATAGAAAACACATAGGACGTCGTAGATTGTGTTTTGTCTACCTCCTTTGTACACCGCACATCACACTTGAATTAATTCAAGACTGGTACATTGTACTCAACATCCGTATAGTAAAATTCTGTATCTACCTCTGTATTAACTTTCCAAACTTCAAATCAGTCAAGGCACTTAACCCAGGGTGCAATATAATTTGTTCGGTCTATTGAACAATAGAAAATGAAGTGATATTCATGACTTCGTATCTTTTCCGCGCGGTTATCATAAATCTTTGGTTGCTACTGAAAAGTACCTGTAGACACTTCACACTGTGGGTGTACTACACTTCGCGGTTTTCAAACGGTAGCGAAAATGTGCTGTTGTGTGATTTGTGCATGAGAAACAGCCAGGTGACTAATAAACGGAGTCTGGAATCTTAATTAGGCTCACAACTCTTGGGACGTAATATCTTGGGAACTTACTGTCGAATTGTCGCAGCAAATGTGAACTTTCATTAGTTTGAATAGGTGGTTGCGCGTTTAGTTGCCGGTTGCTCAAGCGACTTGGCAATTCAATGCGCCCGACTCACAGCGTAGTGGCGACGCACAAGTAACTGCAAGTCGCTAGAGACCAATAGAGACCAATACCAATAGCAGCTCGGCTTTAAAGGCACTTGCACAGCGAGAAACTGTGGCTTCGATCGGTTCGTTCGGTCTCCGGCCCTAGTAGTATATGATTTGATCGTCAAGCGACTGACTTACCAGCGAAAAGTTAACATTGCCTAATAACCCATATCGGGCCCCGTTTTTACAGGTAGGAATGGAATCGTTACAACAGCGGGCTAGTTTTGGTGGGCCATTTAGTCCTAGGGTTCGATGGCCTTGCCTCGACAGAACAAACATTTATGATCACATTAATGTGTATCCTACGTGGGTAACAAATCTACAGCACTAATGACTGTGGTAATTAGATGTCGTGGCCTTATCTTACACGTGTTCACTTCATAAAATGCTCGCCTATTTCATGAATTAGTTTGGGCAGATCAATGATGAAAAATCGTCTCATGTAATGTCGTAATGTGGGCTATCAAATTGTGTTACATTATACCGCTCGATAATTTTGGCGGCACGAAAAGCCGAGTGGTATAGGTCACTACGCCAATTAGCACAGTGCGCGACGTGTCTCGGGTTCGATCCCAGCGTAGGACAACAATTTGTTCGATCCACAAATGTTTGTTCGGAGTCTGGGTGTCTTTTTGTATATGAATTAAATGGTTGTGAAACCCCCCGCGATACAAGGATTAAATTCCTTAGTGTGGGAGTCGTTTTTATGAGAAAAAGAAGTTTAAGATATAAAAACGTCATCTCCGGAGCATTGCACACTAAATGCTGCTAAGCATGACTCGTTTTCTCTCTCAATTTTTATATACCACCCTTTTTATATTAATATCAATATAATCATAGAATTTACTCGCGGGTCATACGACCATTGTATGATTTTGGGTAAATTCAGTAAATCTTCCTGGTATTGGCACTCTTTGTCTACACTGTAGTGTAGCTAAAGAGTGCATGCGGAGTACTGCGTTTATTTATTGTATCAAATAACCAAGTATCAACTTAGTTTTTTACTTAGAACATTTGTTTTAATCATACCATAATGTCTTTTGCTGGCCGTTGTCTAACTTAATTAGACCTCGAATGTGTTTTGTGACTCTATAAAATTATTCCCTGCAAGATTTTTTTTCTTGTAATAATAATACATGGAGCCGTTTTAAAGTTTCTATCATGTGTAATCATTTTTCCACAGAATGTGTTTGCAAACTATGGGCATCCGCAGCAAATGGCGAGTCAGTCGTCATCGCAGCCGATGTCTCGGTCTTACAACGATTACAACCAAGAGGCGCCGCTGGGGTTCGGTCAGCTGAACACCTCGGATGTTTGGCTGCCCAAAAACAGTCAGAACTCTTCAGGCAACGCGCCTGCTAGGGACAGTTACTCCCAGCAGCGCAGCACACGATGGGCCGGGAGTGATAAAGACACGAGTCGTTCTCGTGACCCGCGCAGTCGCGATCGCGACCGGAACACTTTCTCGAACAGTTTCAGTCGCGACTCGGTTGAGGAGATGCGGCGCCCGCCGCTAGACTGGCGCGACCGCTCCGACAAGCAGCGCGCCAGTCAGCGCCGCGAGCCGCGCGACCTCCCCGGCCACGACCGCGGCTCCAAACACCCGCCGGTGGTGAGACGAGACTTATACAAGGCACCCAAGGCGCCTCAGACATTCGATAAACATGTCAAGAACTCGTTTCATCCGTCAAACGCTCCCAAGAATCCGCAGGTTCCCAGGCCGAGCCGGACTCGGAACAGGGCTAAAGAGATTCCAAAACCCCAAGCTGATGTTAAACCCAAGGCGAATAATAAACCCAAAGTAGAAAATAAACAAGTGAAGAAGGAATCTGGCCCGCCAGCAAAACGTCCTCGTGAAGAATCTACAAACTCGGTTAAAGCTGAGGGCAATAAATTCAAGATTCCTAAAAGAGAGGAGAATCCAGATTTAATTCCAGCTCGCGCCGCGACGTGGCGCGCTCAGCTCGCGTCGACCTTGGCGAAAGAAATCTTAAACGACCCCAACAATAAGACGGACCTCGACCCCGAACTGCTTCTGATCGAGTTGAAGACTGTGATCCGCAGCCGCCTGGCGACGCTGGTTGGCTCTGAGTACGACATGCGTATGCAGGCTATGACCAATCTGTACAGGTCGCGGTACAACGCTAAGTCTGACAAGCAACTCTTCAAGAAGCTAACAGCAAACATGAAGAAACTCGCAGAGTGTGTCGGACCCCTCAAAGCGGAAGAGGATGGAGGTAACATCTAATTACAATATCTTCTTTCTATTTCAGCGATTATTTGTCCCTAGAATGTTCTACACGCACATCGTGGAATGTTCGCGTTGAATGTTTGGAGATGCCAAATCCCGGTGATTTCTCACTTGCTGCCAAAAATTGCAGTTTTCTGGTCGCCATTAGAAATCACAAGACCCTTTCGTATATGATTTGTTGTATTTTTGCAACAATTTCAGACCCGCCCAATTTTCCCCTTAAAAGATCTAAATGATCATGTGCATTATACAAGTATGCAAAACGCTTGTACTTAACCAAATATTAAGCACTCTTGATGATTTCCGGAACTTATCAAGAAGTTGTATTATTTTAGTTACACTGCGTTGAGTATTTTGAAATGTTCACATCTTAACCTTTTCGAGATATTTTTACTGCTGTGGCTTTCACACCTTTAGTAAAAGGATTAGGAAACTTCGCAAAATTATGTACAGACTGTATAACGTATGAATAAATCAGCAGGTTTTTTCTTTATGGAAGACATCATTCCGGTTGAATGAGTGACTCTTAATGATGCAAGTCTTCGATTCGCGTTTTAGTCTCGAAGCGACTACTGCTATAGTAACTCATGGAAGTGGGAAAGTATATTGTATAATAATTTCGGAAGGCGTCGCTGTTAACTAATATCGTCGAGAGGCTTCCCGTCTTGTATATTATTATATATACACGTAAAACTCCACATTTCCAATGATATTGATCTGCCAAAATTGTGACATACAACCTAAAGCTTAAAGATTAACAATTTGGTCATTAGGCTGATGTTTGTCCGTATTTTGGTAACTTATACATGTTCTCATTTCGCATAGAGTTTGAACAACGACTAAAACTACTTCGGTATAGCATATAGTCCTTTACGCTACCGGTGGGAATTTCGCAGTGACTTGAACTTACTTGGACACGAGCGTAGATTATTTGTCATGTACAATTTAACTTATCAACCTCATCTTTTGACGGGCCTGCTGGTCTAGTGGTTAGTGATCCTGACTGCTAAGCCGGAGGTCGTGGGTTCGATTCCCACCCAGGACAAATGTATGTGTGATGAGCACGTGCATTTATTCTGTGTCTAAGTGTGATTGATCTATAATATGTATATATTTAGATATATATATGTAGTATATTTATCAGCTGTCTGATTACCATAACACAAGCTCTGCTTAGCTTGGGATCAGATGGCCGTGTGTGGATATTGTCCCAAGATATCTTACTACTTGCACACTTACCCCTTCCGCCTGCTTTTTGTGATTGCCATAATAGTCGTTTAAGTAGTCAATCAAGTACTAAAAC
This sequence comes from Chrysodeixis includens, assembly GCA_941860345.1. Lineage (NCBI taxonomy): Eukaryota > Metazoa > Arthropoda > Insecta > Lepidoptera > Noctuidae > Chrysodeixis > Chrysodeixis includens. Next base: position 1,145,336 of record OW796116.1, read on the forward strand.
GACTTGACTGCTCAAATAGTCTGTGTTGTGGACCATTGGCTAATCGAACAACTACACATCAACTTGACTTGATGTGTACCTTATGCTCAAACCACACCGCTGGCTTACGAGCAAGCAAGTGAGTTGAAGAGCGAAGCAAGGCTATTAAATGTGTATGGAGCAAAACCTTGGGTACAGTAACATTTTTTGATATGGCAATATTTGACAAATTGTAAATGTTATTAAGTTTAAAGGTTGTATCCATGCAAGGCCTAGTCTCATTCAGAGCAAGTGCGTGCAATGATTGTCAGGCTTATCTGTCATACAATCTACGTCCTATAACATAAATGGGCTTATATACTAGCCAAGAGCCGCGGTTTCACCCGTGTTCTTATTCCCTTTTGGTGGTAGCGAGATGTCATTTATCAGCCTTCCTCGATAAATGGCGCTTCAGCTATTTAATAGAATAAATAATGTAATTAAGTAATTATTTTATTTATTACTATTTTTAGCATTTTTATTTCAGCTTTTGGTAGTCAAATCAGGCAGCCTAAGATTTAGTTTATTGGAGAATCTTAATCTCAATTATATTCTTATTACAATAACTTCCGTGAGACTGATTCATAATTGGCATTCCTTATAAATACGCGTGAATGAACCATATAATTCAACAATTATAAATATTGTTTATCTTGTTACTCGTGCCAATAACGATTTTCAACGGATCATTAATTGGGACCGCCAGTACAGCGTATTATGGAAGTGAGTCATACAAATGCTTTTTGTAATAACTATTGTACCATATAAAGGTAATCTCATCTTTTTAGCAGATCCAACACCTGAGCAGCCAGTAAAAGAATCTGTTGAAGATGACGCAGTGGATGTGAATCCAATGTCCGTTGAAGAGACTATAGAAGAAAAGACCAAAGAAGTAGATGGTAAGTTACTGGTGTCAATGAAAAAGAAATCTTATTGTATGGAAATTAATGTAGTTTTTTCGTTGTCCGATGCTACTGTAATTCGTTTATATTCTGTAGTTTGCTGTAATGGCAAATCTACTTACTTTAAAAAGGTAGCTGGAATAATAATAATATAGCTTTACTTCAGACATAAAAATCTCTAATATTCATATATTTCTAAATACATACATACTATAGATAAATTACACCCAGACACCGAACGAATTATCGTGCTCATCACACAAACATTTATCCTGGGTGGGAATCGTACCCACGACCTCCGGTATAGCAGTCAGGGTCACTAACCACTAGACCAACAGGCCCATCAACCCAATAATGATACCTAAAACTATTCGATAAGATAATCTGAATTGAATATTCAATTCAGTTTAATTTCAAGTTTCCCTAATAGTATATTGATATATTTGCAGAAAACGCAGGCAAATACAAATCGTTGCAAGATTGGGAGCATGTGATGGGGCAGCTGAAGCCGGACGTGTCGAAGGCTATCGACGACGAGCTGGATGAGATGTTTAACCAGGTATGATGTTCATACATACAACTAATATTTTATACCCGAAAGTTTGTAAGTATGGATGGATGTATTTTAGGGTTCCGTACCCAAAGGGTAAAATGTAACCCTATTACTAAGCCTCCGCTGTCTGTCTGTCTCCAGGCTGTATCGCATAAACCGTGATAGCTAGAAAGCGGAAATTTTCACAAATGTATTTCCGTTGCCGCTATAACAACAAATATTAAAAATTAAAAAAATATATTAATGGGGGTTTCCATGCATTAAACGTGTTTTTTCCGTATTTTCTCAATATTAAAAACGGTAACAGGTAGACGCTTTTTCGCTTTCTATAGATGATAGTACGGAACCCTTCGTGCGCGAGTTCGACTCGCACTTGACTGGTTTTTTTTTACTCTTTCACGCTCCAACGACTTTTTACTAAATTTTATCAATACTTACAGGTTTTGGAAGTTTTCAAAGATGAACCGGAAGAGAAACACAAAAATATACAAGAACAAATCAAAAACAGTGTGATAAATAATCTCAAACATGTAAGTTTTTTAATTATTTTTAAATAACCGAAAATTACTCATTTCAATTTGAATTACCCTGAATTTTACTAAGTGTACAAGATTCAGGAGTCGCTCATTTAAATCTGATTCTTAAGTGCCACTTTTAAACCGTATAATTGATTCCATATAGTGCCCTGATTGGATTACGCTAAACCGCTTCCGAAGTGCTCTGGCACTGAAGAATAAACGGCGCAACAGACTCCACCACTGTATTTTATTGAAAACAAAATGAAATAAAGCTTTTTTTTGTCATACAAAATCTTGTCTCCCAGGTATTAAAGGTGAATTTCGCCAAGCGTTACCTAAACATCCAGCCGATCGTGATGAGGATATTCGCCACGCCACGGATCAGTAAGACCAAGATGGCGCCGGCCCTTGAAGCGCAGGGCGTGACCAACCTTTGTAAGACTAGTAAATGTCTCATCGGTACTTGCGGCTCTTACGACGACCTGGACAGGTTGTGTGCGATGGAAGGCCTTGTTGTTGGTAAGACTATTATTTATCTTTATTAATCATCATCATCTTCCTGCCCTTATCCCATTTTACTTGGGGTCGGCGCAACATGTTTTTTTCTTCCATTCTCCCCTATCAAACGTCACACTATCATTTACTCCTTTTTCATTCATATCATTCCTTATACACCTGCAACGTCACCGGGAACACAATTCGTGTGTAGAATTTGCGCCCGGCGCTGTCGCTCCCGTATAGGCCTTGTTAGCCACCAGCGCAAGTGCCAAAATCAAATAAATTAACACGGCTGCTGTTTCAATCATCTGTCATAGATGCTAGAGGCCAATGATGATGATGATTCCTTATACAATTCATCCATCTCTTATTATTTATCTGTATTAATAAAAATATAATATTGGCAACATTGGTTCCAAAACTACGACAGTGTAGAGGCACTTTCCTCTTAATCATGAGCTGACGCGACGGCGTGTTAAAACATTGTATATTCATTTTCCAGAGGGATCAACGATAGTAATGAAGCCTTACCATCTCGCTGGTAAAAAGGACAAAGTAGACCGGGCTGCCATCATGGCGCATCGGCAAGCCATCGCGGATGTGTTCACGCGGTTCGCTGAGAATCTGTTCGCGATTAACACAGAGGAGAGTGCGCCGGCTGAGGACAATGCGGCGAGCGGCGACGGGGGACGGGACGATGCTACTAACGAAGGCTTGGGTGAGTAACAAACGTACAGCTGAAATGTTTGATTACTTATGGAATATAGAAGTAAATGTAGTGAAGTAGGTAGATTGTGAAAAAATATAAGACATTTTTGTTTTCAATTGCCAATCCACAGTGAGCTAGCATGGTAATCAATGCTTAAAGCTTTCCTGTATGGGAAAAGGCCTGTGCCCAGCAGTAGGACGTTTATTGGACATGTATTATATTTTTTTTAATAAAAATGTAAATACTTTAGCTTTAATATACTTAAGCCTTAAAAGATTATCAAACACCGGCAAAATTATAAACAATGTTTTGATTAATGTACTTTTTTTTTATTCAATATAACTATTTAAATTACATTTGCAGAACAACCAACCGAACCAGCCACAACCAATGTCGATTTGACGGAGAATGATTCAAATAGTCAAAGTTCTCACAAATCTCTAAATGAACAAGATTCTTCTACAGCGGCTGAAGTACCCATCGCTGTGAAAGAAGAATCTGACCATGAGGAAGCAAGTAACGGTCATGTTAAAGACAGTAACGATCAAAATGAAAACAATAACCAAGAAGAAAGCAATATAAATCCTGAAACAGATCCAACAGATTCAGAGCAGAGAATCGATTTAAATGCCACAAAAATCGTAGAAGAAATAAAACCAATTGAAACAAGTGAAGAAAATCAAGTAAATATCAAAGAGGAACCGTTAAATCAATCAATAGAGACCATTGCTGTACCAGAATTGGATGAAGTTAAAAATGAAGATGAAGAGTACCCCGGTGATGATATTGATATGGATGATCTGAACGAAGATGACCTTGAAGACTGGTAGTAAAGTAATACTCTATAGTCTATGAGATGATAGATAACTTGCTGTTGTGGAAACGAGATGCTATACGTTCTAGTCCAAGTACAATATGTTAAAGTAGGACTGTTTTATTACAGTAAGTTTCGTAAGGCGTATTTCCGACTAGTTTTTGACACAACCGGAGTCCTTAATCGTGAGTTAACAGTTGTTTTCGAAACTAGTGAGGCATTCTTGATAAATACGCATGATTAAATTGAAAAAATGACTATTTTAGTTGTGGAAACACGCGTAGCTGTAGTACGCCGTCTCGCTACCATGATGGTTACGTTCTTAAGGGCTCACACTACCTTTGAACCGATTCCGTGCGGAAGTCTTTTTAGCAATCATTAGTGCCTGGCGTCAAACAAAAATTCTGTGATGCCTCTGAGGCACCAAGCGCCAGAAAGTTTGATGATTCCCCTGGGGAATCATCCGCCATGAATTGTCACTTTTAGCTTGTTTTCGTGTTTCTACTTGCTAAAATAATCATTTGACATTGTGTATCTAACGTAGGCAGTCAGTAAATTCGTTCAGTTCGTTTAAAAGTGACGATCTGTGTGTTTTTATGGAAATGGAAGGTAAGTGACTAATTTATATTAGGGGTCGTAAACCTTTTTGCATTATTTCATGGATTTATTTATTCAAGTGTTGTAAAGAATTTATACACATACCACTTGAGTTTGTCGCGAGGTGATATTTATTTATTATTATTTATAATACAGTGTTTTGTAGGGAAACAATTTTAACTTCACTCTAAACAATAATCAACCGTATACGCAAGGAAATACGGTACTTCGTAGGCGAAGGGCCGGCGAACAGCGCACTCTTTGTACGTTTTTAGGCAACAATGAACCTTATGACAAAAGCATTTGATTTTTGAGAAACATTCCAGAAAGTGGGCTGTTAGAATTATAATCAATAATAAAATGTGTTGGCAACTTGGTTTACAACCCCTGATGTCAGCTAATTTGCGAAATTACTTAAAACGAACACTGTGGGCATGATAAGGGTGACAAATAAAGACACTTTTATTTAGGGGGCTCTTTTGACGAATGTCGTTTAACCGTTTCCGTGCGGAAGTCATTTTAGCAATCATTAGTGCCTGGCGTCAAACAAAAATTCTGTGATGCCTCTGAGGCACCAAGCGCCAGGAAGTTTGATGATTCCCCTGGGGAATCATCCGCCATGAATTGTCACTTTTAGCTTGTTTTCGTGTTTCTACTTGCTAAAATAATCATTTGACATTGTGTATCTAACGTAGGCAGTCAGTAAATTCGTTCAGTGCGTTTAAAAGTGACGATCTGTGTGTTTTTATGGAAATGGAAGGTCAGTGACTAATTTATATCAGGGGTCGTAAACCTTTTTGCATTATTTCATGGATTTATTTATTCAAGTGTTGTAAAGAATTTATACACGTACCACTTGAGTTTGTCGCGAGGTGATATTTATTTATTATTATTTATAATACAGTGTTTTGTAGGGAAACAATTTTAACTTCACTATTTTGATGATAAAATTGTTTCTCTACAAAATACTGGATTACTGTAGAACATTTAACTGAATGGGAAGTCCGATTCTAAAGAATCAAAAATATTGTAGTTTTAAACAATAATCAACCGTATACGCAAGGAAATACGGTACTTCGTAAGCGAAGGGCCGGCGAACAGCGCACTCTTTGTACGTTTTTAGGCAACAATGAACCTTATGACAAAAGCATTTGATTTTTGAGAAACATTCCAGAAAGTGGGCTGTTAGAATTATAATCAATAATAAAATGTGTCGGCAACTTGGTTTACAACCCCTGATGTCAGCTAATTTGCGAAATTACTTCAAACGAACACTGTGGGCATGATAAGGGTGACAAATAAAGACACTTTTATTTAGGGGGCTTTTTTGACAAATGTCGTTTAAGCCGAGTTTTTTATGATTTAGTTTTGTATCCTCTCGGGCACCATACGCCATACGCAATAGATTTACATGGTGCCTGTGCGGCATCATCCGCACGGAAACGGTTAAAGTAATAATAATCCCTTGGTAGTTGCCCCATAACATTTTAGATTAAAGTTCTCAACAAGGTCTCTGCATATTGGACCTGTGTTCCCGTGTAAGCCTTTAAAAAGGGCCAGGTTTCTTCCCCAGAAGTTAGCCCGTGAATTAAACGAGATACAAATTATAATAATCCTTTACACAGATTTCGGTAATGGCGACCGCTTCGACTCTACTAGCGTACGTGTGCCCGTACATGATAGATATACCCTATTTTGTGCGTAAAAGTAATAATATTGTAGTTGAGGAAGAGAGACGTCGTTCAGCGTTCTATGCCGTGTAGTAACCTATCTATTCCACAACAGCTAGTGTTTAGGAGGTGGCACTAGGTATCCTTTTATATGTCAAAGTACAGGGACTGTCAAATAGTAACTAAGACTAGATGCATAAGGTGGCTAAGCTACGTAATTTGCAAAAATAACACGACAGTAACTGGTACCAAATATTTTGAAATTATTTTTTTATTTATTACCCAGTGTTAAAATTTTAATTTGTGTAACTTTATTTATGTGTGACATAACGCAATTAATTAAGCTAATTCTTTGCGTTTGCAATATACGTAATGCTGCAATGGTGTGTAGCGAACAATGATTCCGTAGAAGTAGATTAAATACATCTGATTCTGACTCATAACATTTAATTCCTAATATATAAATATTTAAATCTTTTGGTATTTAGAAGCTATAGACCTGGTGTATAAATATTGATTGTTAAGTTAGTTTTTTCTTAAGTTCATATTTAATTTTAATAAATCAGATACATTTAAACAAGACGTTACTATATTGTAATGTGAACCTAATTTATTTTTTATTGCAATAATTATTTCACAATAATTATTTTTAAGAAGCATTCAAAGCCTGCGCTTAGGCCAACTTCATAGTTTTTTTTAATATTCCGTTTTTTTTTTTATTCTGTGTAAATTGTAGTGAAACTCAATATTACTCTGTCAATTTAAATACAGATTAATTCGACAATTATTTGTTAAGAATATGATTGTCATTTGTTTTTAATTAGTATAAAGGCTTTTGTACAAATAAATACAGAAATGGGTATGATTAATGAGTTTTTTTTTACTCTCTTGTGTATTCTACTATTTTCCCGTCGATCACCAAGAAATACGTTTTTTTTTATGTCAAAGTCTACATATTAATAAAGACATATCTGTAGTTATATTTAATTAAATAAATAAAGGAAAAGAGTATTGTAAAAACATCATGTCTAAGTCTAACGTATAATAAATTTGTTAAATGTGTGGTTCCAAAAAAATAATAATAATACTAGCTCATAAAAATGGTACAACACAACTAGTATTTTCCGGTGATTCACCGCAAAATGTGTTGCTAGTTTATCTAAAATGACTACCAAATTAAATCATCATTCCCCTGCCCTTATCCCAATTTTTACTTGGGGTCGGCGCAACACGTCTTTTAGATATGTTGCTTAAAGTTTTGGCTATAGTTTTATAGTCGGCCGCCTACCTGACACTAACCCTCTTTGGGAATGCGATTGTTGGTTGCTAACCCGCCACCATTCGGGTGACCCAAGGTGCTTGGTACAGTGCACTGGGTCTTAAGGTCCATTAGTCGCCTTTTACGACACCCAATGGAGGATATGGGGTGGTGCTATTCTTTATCTCCGGACACCACACAGAATACTACTACTGTTCCCGCACGAACACAACAGCAAAAACAAGACGTTGCGGTGCGCGGCCAGCGGAAGAGCGGGCGGGGAGGAATGACTCAGCGGCTGCTTGGACCCCCGCCACACGAAGAACTCCTTTCAAATCCACCGGCGCTAACGGTCATCACAAATTTTTGCTACAACCAAATTTTGTACTAGTTTCTTTGTCTTAGTTAATAATTATACCAGTCTATTATGCAGTCCACTCGTTTTACTCATCTCCAACAAGATAGGATCCCGAACAACTACCAAATTAAATATGCTACATAATAAATGTTGGTAGTAGTTCACTAATATTTTGTGAGTAATTACAAAATGTACGATTTGTTTAAAATGTAAGCTAGGATTTATTGTACGAAATGACCATGTTGACAATTTCAAAAGGTTTATTATCATGTTTCGTGCTACATTATTTCTTTTACGAAAATATTAATTTATACTACTATAATCAACTTTTCGTTAAGTGTGGTAACTCCAGGACACGCAAATGTCATGGAAACTCCGTTTCAAAACAGAGTTACGACTTACGTACACAAGTATATTTTTTTACTTTTCCCTGATTTATTGTTATAAGTAACTTACGAAAGACTATTTAAATGTGTCTGTGCAACAAATAAGTACCTGTCTACTGCTCACGACGTGACAAAATAGTTTAAAAATAGCATATCAGTAGCAGCTAGTAAACATGACTAAAATAGCGAGTTTCGTATTTTTTGACGTAGAGACGACTGGTTTACCGCATCAGGAGAGAAACAAAACAAAGATCACTGAACTTAGTTTCGTGGCTGCTATTCGTAGTGATATAGAAGAGGCTCCTTTCGGTTCTAAACCTTACGTGAGCAAGCTGAGTCTTCTTTTTAACCCCCAGAAAAAAATCCGTCCTGAAGTCGCGCTGTTGACCGGCCTATCCAACAACACTTTAAAGAACGCGCCAATATTTAAGGAAAATATTCGCACTATACTTGCATTTCTAGAGGAATTACCTAAACCAACATGTCTAGTTGCACATAATGGTAATAGATTTGACTACAAACTACTATTGACTGAATTTTTAGATATTAATGTTCTTTTGCCTCAAAGCTTATTATGTGTTGACTCGCTAATAGGCTTTCGGCATATACTTAAAAATAGAAGTTCACCAGATGTTCCTATTGCTAGAAATCTTTCAATACCTAGAGATAGCTCATTTTCTAAGGATGACTCACTTTTAGAAGAGGACTCTTTAGCTAGAGATAATTCACTGTTCAGGTCTAGTTCACTTATAAGTGAGGACTCTCTGATAAGTGATGACTGGCCAGAACTTGATGTGAGCACTGAAGACTGGCAGGAAATAGATTCTTTATGTTCATCATTTTCTGAGATGCCATATGAGTCAGCCAACATGAGTAAAAGTATGAAAGATGAATCAAAAGAGCTGGCTGGAAAAAGTACAACAGAAAAAGTTTCTTACACCCTTTCCAGTTTGTATAGGCGGTTGTTAAAGAAAGAAGTTTATAATGCCCATAGAGCGGAAGATGACTGTCTTATGTTATTAGAGTGTGTTGTGGCTACCAAAGAATTCTTACCATGGGCTGACAAATTTTGTAAAAGTATTCAAGATATTAAACCTTATGACCGGTGCCAGTACAAGTAGTACTTCTTGCTTTGTGATTGATTTTCTTAAAAGAATTTATAGATATTTTTAATTATTATCATTGTATAGAGATATTATTTTTTTATGTCTTTTGTCTATATGACCATCATATTTTTATGTTGCTTATTGTGATTTACTTCGTTTTATATTGTTACAAGCTACAATTAAGAAATTTTATTTTTGTTTTATAATTATTTGATGACAATCATGATTATTTATTTTATAAGAGTTGGAATTATATTATATTTTTGAATTATAAGTTTTATTTACTTACTATAATTATAGGAACCTCTTGATAGATAGCCCTCTCGAGCCGCCATGGCGACATGCGGCAATATCATACTAACAGAAACCTTTTTTTCGGCTTATTTGTGGGTTCTGCCAAACTTAGGGGGCTTAAACCGCAGTAAAAGAAAAGGCACATCTACTAAAAGCCGGAATGTGTAATATTTTGTGCGGAGTCACACTGCAACTGCATATTTTCATAATTATGTGCAGTTTTACCTAACCGCGTCGCGTAATGGTTTTTCAAATTTGTTACAATATCATATTAGTTTTAAGAGATTGTTATTGATTTATTTGGTGTCAAGTATTTCGACCATTATTGAACTGTAATTCCATTTGCAGGAAGAAACAAATTTTTATTGACTATTTTTTAATAAACATTTTAATAAGTTATAAGGCCATAATGTGTTCCTAAATCATAGATATAGGATGTGAAGCATGTCTAGCCTAATTATTTAGAAATACTAGCTCATTGGAATTCATTACAGATGATAAATTGGCTAGAAGCTAAAGCCATATTCTATCGAAAACGTCAACCAACCGGCAGGCCAGCCGATGACACTGACATAATAAACACACAAACATTATTCCTATTCGCATTGCTGTGTATCAATGAATGAAAACAGTTTATTAGCGTTTAAGATTTAAACGGGAACCATTAGTTATTAACTGCAATCATGTCTGTAATTGCAGTGAAAGGGATACCCCTTCCGGTAAAGTTTAGTCACAAGTTACCCCATAACATATTACTTAGGTTATCGTACTAAAACATTTCTATTTGTTTCAGTTTAATTTAAATAATGTTGTTAAGGCTTTATTTAGAGTCATTAATGGTCACTTCGAAGCCTTGAATTTCGAGCAGGGGAAATTAAAAGGGCAGAAATTTAAAACATGTTACTTGCGGATTTCGGAGAAATTAGATCCCGTTCGCGTCGTGGAGAGGATAAATAGTTGCGGGGTTTTGGCCAAAAAGTTTAGACCGTGCGCGTTCATACCGACACATGTGCCTGATGTAAGTATTATTAGTTATTTTATTTAATATACCTATTTAACAAAACATGGACTTATTTGTGTTAGTAACAATAGTGTTAAGTTTTTAAATAATACAAGTAAGGCAATCATATCTGTGCTTAGGAAATTGCACAGAAATAACACATAATCTAAATTCTAGTGTTTCTACTATCATTGCCAGAATACTGTTGCCGCTGGCTCTCAACTTGTAGCTTCTGTGCTTTCTTATATAAATTTATATCCTTACTTGGTGCAATACTGACGTATTATATATTTAATCCTTCCTCTTAAAACATTGTATTGCGTCAAAATCCAATGCATAGTTTTAAAGGTAAAGAAGGAAAGAAAACGGAAAGCGACTTTGTTTTCAACTATGTATTGATAGCTAAAATTACTATTTTTCTCTTACTTTAATTATATAGAGTAAAATTTTGTGCTTTCTATAATTTTTTTATTAAAACTACTTAAGTTTACTTAAATTGAATTTATCATGTACCTAACCAAAATATGATTTCATAAAATAAAACTAAACTAATTCAAGTATTTTTTATTTTAGCTCCCTCTGGCGACAAAACCGAGAAAGCTGTCACAGAAAATGTCCCGGATCTTGAAAATTCCAGATGATGATTCACCAGAAAAGGTTACTACCATATACATATCTATTTTAGTTATCCCATTGCTATTATGGCATATGCTCATAATAATATCATGGGCATACTTGCCCAGACTAACACTCTTAACTGTAAAGGCATCATGGCTTTTTATGGTGGAATTTAAACAGTCTAGTTTATCACTTTAAAAAACATCTAGGTATTAGCCTATCTATCTATACAACATTGAATAATAAATTAATTAAATCTACAATATACTTCAACTTAAATTCCCTCTTACTCCAGTTCAAAATTCCAGAAAATTGTCAATTAATACAAAAAAAAAGTATTAATGTATTAATGTTTCCATATGATGACATATATGCATATCGAAACGTCGGTCGGGAGAAAAGAAACATCGAATTATATCACAAATAAGTCCCGTTTGTCGTCTAAAATATTAATGTATTATTATTTTAAGGTTTTGAACTTATCAAATAGCGAGATATTGACGGAGTTGCAAATAAAGTACCCCGGACTGTACCATCTGAGCAAGAAGGGGAGCCACCAGTTACTGAAGGAGATAGCTAAGGTAATTGATGCCAATCTTTTTTTTGTTTGATCGGGGGAATTGTCATGGACTGCCAAACCGGTAGTTGGGTCAACGGGAGCTGGCGAAAACGGGTTAGTTGAACAGAGTCTTACTTGCAAAATCTCAACTCCTGTGATACGTCATCGGCGTTTGTGTCAGTGCGAGGTTATATGTAGTAATTCTTCATATAGTCTAAGAGCCAGTGTAACCCAGACAGATTTTTAATAATATACAGAAGGTTATACCGTAACATCGTACTTTATTATGTGACGTTTTTTGATCGGTGATTGACACCTTCAGTACCGCTTACCTGTCAAAGCCACTGTAACCCAAACTCCATAATGGTCCCTCATTCTGATCTGGGTTGGAAGTATATGCTAACAAACTTTCAGGTTTTATAAAATAACGCAGGTCTGGGGTTCACCGGCTCTTGGTCTAATACTTTACTTAATTTATACCAATCTGTAATTACATGGAAAGATAAAAGCGTAACAAAACCTTTTAGTTTCGTTTAAGTTTTCATGGTCATATTATTGATTACAATAATGATGAAAAATATATTTGATAATATGTTCACAATGACTTTTAGTTTACTTGCAGAATGGTATTCCATATAACATATTATATTTATAGATGGAAACAGAATACCACGACTGATCTAAAAGAGATGCATATAAGCCGCCTTACCCATTACACATTATCTATTATTATTTTATACACAGAACGTGTTACAAATAATACAATGGAGAAATTTGAACTTCAGTCAGTTCTCGAAACTGCAAATCCTGCTAAAACTAAGCTCTACCTAAGTTGGCGAGGTCATTGAACGAGAGTTAAAAATTTTTCATCGTATTTTGTGAGGTCTTTAAGATGTGTCCTTTACACATTGTATACAACGTTGATAAAAGCGAGAGGCATTAAATGAAACCACATATTCTGTATATCATTATAAGGCTACACAACAAAAATCAAATCAATGTAAGCAATATTTTTATAACTTTCGTGAGGATGATTCATACTTAAAACGTTATAACGGTTTACTCACGCGTATTTATCGGGATAGCCCGACTAGTTTCGGACCCAACCGGAGCCAACTAGATAACTATGCCTATAAAACTTAGTCACCTAATCAGGAAGATACAGCATGTTCAAACTAAAAAAAAACTAAAAAAATATCCTGTGACTAAACTATTGCTTACATTGATTTGATTTTTGTTGTGTAGCCTTATAATGATATACAGAATATGTGGTTTCATTTAATGCCTCTCGCTTTTATCAACGTTGTATATGAAGAATATATTATTTAACTATTAGATTTCTAAAATAATATCATAATAATTAAAAATTATAGAGATAAAACACAAAAGATAGTGAAACGTATAAAGAGGGGCAGTAACATTTCAACTCATTGTATCATCTCCATTTATTGTTTAGACGATAAAATGAAATATACATCTCCAATATTTGTGAAAACTGTCTAACAGACTAGTTTAATTTAAACAAATGCCCAATTCTGACCTTAATCCATCATTGAACAGAAAATAATGGACCGTCTCAAAGAGATAGAGCGCCAGCACCCGGAGGCGGTAGATTCAGCGTTCCGTCTGACGCAGTACTACCGGCGCATGCACCCGCACTTCGGCGACTTCCAGCTCGTGCTGAGCACGCTGCACGCGCTGCAGGACGCCGCGCGCGTGCATCGCACGCAGCTGCACGAGCACGAACTGGCTGCTGTACCGCCACACCCTTACGGTATGATCACTGTTGATACTTAAACGATATAACTGTATACTTACGCGTATTTATCGGGATAGCCCGACTAGTTTCGGACCCAACCGGAGTGCTTAATCATGAGCTGATGCGAAGGCGGGGTCGCGAGTCGAACTGGTCGGGCTTTTATGATGAAATTTGTTATGGATTAAAACAATACTTTTTACCGATTAAATTATATTTAGCTTTGAATAAATTACATTGGTATTAATCATCAATGAGTTGTTAGATGCTTTAATTATTATAATTATTCATTTCAGTGGTAGAAGTTCGTTGACTATTAATATTATGAATAATAATGCCAGCCTGGGTTCCCATTCGGCATTTTCTACATTTTGCTCATTTACGTTGTTGTTGCGTACTTATTGTTTGTATAAATTGTATTTAAAGAGTAACTTATGGAGATTCTTGCCGGTTCTTCTCCATAAGAATGATATTTGGAACCGCGCAACTAGTGTCAGTAACGTTTTGAAAGTGCCTGAAAAGGCCTACTCGAAATAAAAACCTTTTTTATTTTGGGTTGTCTCATATCTAGGTCTCTATTCTTTCACAAAATGTAAACTCTTTTATGTTTTGTTTATTTCCAGTTTTCGACAACCTACCTTACGCAGAAGTGCAGAAAGCTTGCGCCAAGTATTCAGACAGAATTGTCAGCAAGGTAAGAGAAGGGACTTATTATTTTAAACATAAAATTAAAGTCCTCTTTAATAGTTACCATGGGCGCATATTTAACAGAGATACGGTATAATCTGAAGAACTCGTGTATTGAGAACTATTTACTGGTTTATAAGAGAAAAAAAAAAGTGCTGGAAAGTGCTGGACATGAATGTTGATGGATATAGGGGAAGAGGAAAACCAAAGAAACGATGGATGGATTGTGTGAAAGATGATATGGCTGCAAAGAGTCTGTATGGAAAAAGAAGACATGCTGCGCCGACCCCAAATAATGATTAGAATAAGGGCCGGGGAATGATGATGATTACTTGTTTAAAAGATAAAGCTTCAAGAATTTAAGGTCACTTGAAAATTTGTCTCAATATAACGTTGAAAATGTCAAAGTCCACAAGCTAAGTGTATAGATGTGTGTTAATACAATGTTTTTACAGATAACAGAACATGTAAAGAACTTAAAGTCGGATGTCTCCGAGAACGACACAGAGGACGAGCTCGTGAGGAAGAAAGTCAGAGAAGAACTCAAGAAGATGGCTCCGTTTATGCCACAGGTAATGAACAACCTTTAAAACATTTTGATATTTCTTTGTAATTTTCGTGTTAAATTTAAAAAGTAAATTTTTAATAACTTGAATTTATCTTTATTATTTTTACTACGCAGAAACTGTTGCTAATTAGATAATATTTGCAATTAAATATAAATAATACGATGACGCATACATTTCTCGGTCACATGTTTAGACATGACACGATACGATGAACAAATTTAAACTCTCGTACGATGAACTCTGTAGCTTAGTTGGTAAACCGACTGGCGCATTAAGTCCTGTCTAAAGTTTGTTTTTTTTTGTCTTATTATTTATATCTCTTTTAATTCACGGGATAACTTCAAGGGAAGAAACTCGGTCCTTGCACGGGGACACAGGCCCAACATGCAGAGGCCTTGTTGAGAACTTTAATTTAAAATGCATTATTTATTATTATTATTTATTTAATGTTTTTTTTTCTTTCAGATTGTGAATCAAGTGGTGTCCAAACATTTTATACCACAGAAGAGTCCGTTCTACAGGGTCAGAGTAAGTAATATTATTTTATGCAGTTCTTCTTTGAAAAAGTTTTACAAACAACAATATCGGAGTTTATAGATCATCTGTGGGTATTGATAAACATATTTTTTTTTTTATTAAGTTAAAAAAGTACATATAACTTTTAAAAAGTAACACTGGTACTTGCCTGCGCTGGGGATCGAACTTGCATCACGTGCACACAAATCCATACATAGAACCGCAAGGCCACCACGACACGATGTAATAATCTAATATATAAAATTCTCGTGTCACAGTTTTCGTTGCCATACTCCTCCGAAACGGCTGAACCGATTCTCTTGAAATTTTGTATATGCATTCAGTAGGTCTGAGAATCGGCTACTATCTATTTTTCATCCCTATTTTATTTTTTCGCGAACGAATTCGCAACAGCTAGTAATTAATAAATAAAAATAAATACGGTTGAGGTGGGTAATGGTGTAATTTTTCCAGCTACAACAGCCTAATTTACCAGTACATTGATCCACAGATATACGGCGAGCCGTTCCTACCGTCGAAGGACACGATGGCCCCGTTCGTGCGGCGCTACCAGCCCGTGCACATCATGCGAGCCTCGCGCATGTACAACTCGCTGCGGCTCAGCGTGCCGCAAGCGCATTACGCGGGACTCATGGCTATGGACGGGACTGTGCTTAGTATGTATACTATCATAGTAATAATAATATAATAATGTATTGAACGGCAGGTGCCATAGTTATTAAAAGAAACACACATAACAAATCCTATTAATAGCCCAAATTAGTTTAATCTCCATAATTTACAATAGACGTTCCATGACCAAATAGGGAAAGTCCTAAAAAAGGGTCAGGTCAGGAGTACCCTAAACCGACGGGCGTGTATGAAGCGATTGATGAGTGTGGATGGAGCTAAAGTGGTATGCCAGGATCGTAGGGAATGGAAAGATGTGACCTCTGCCTACCTCCAAGGGAAAGAGGCGTGACGTTTATGTATGTATGTATTACAATAGTCTTTATCCCCCAAAAAAAAATTATTTATCCCCCAAGTGTAATCACTCCCCTGTGTTACAAAATAAAAAGAAAACAAAACAAATAGATAGGATTAGGCAAACTTAAAAATGGGCATCCCACCCATTTGAATGCAAGATGAAGGATGATAGAAAGATCAAGTATGCGGAATAAAAGTACGAGAGGCATGGAAGCGAGAACTTGTATGACAGTGGATTGGCAAAAAACGTCTCCAATAATGTTGGAGGACGACAGTTTAGAAAAAAAAAAAAAAAAATAGTCTTGTAACCTTGGGCCGTTCATGTCTACTGTCACTAACTATAGTAATTATAAGTCAATATAAAACAGCTTGCTCAACTTTGAAACACCAGGAATGTGTTCTGAGGCAGATGTTTTAAACAACTTGGTAACTTAAAACTTTTTTTGAGTAATAATTTTAAACACGATATTCATATTGCTGTGGACAGACAAAAACTGATCACTATACTCTGTGTGACATAATTTGTGTTTTTATCTTAATTATCGTTTTATCTTCAAAAGTCTTATATGTAACTTACAATACCATTATTGACACATTATTTATTTCATTTATTTTTTTCAGATGGCGCAAAATTAGTGATTCGTTCATCTGACATACCGCTGTATAAAATCGAATCTGTTGGTAATGAAAACATGGAAGGAGACTGGGTGGAATAGTAACCGAATATAAGCATGTCCAATATAATGTGTAGAATTTTACTTTTATCCTTTGAACTTACAATGGTTGAGTGTTATACAGATTGACATGTTTACTGATTAAGTATATGTTTTAGTTTGTAACTTATGAATAAATATAAGATTTTAATAACTATAAAGTTGTGTTTCTTTGCTTGAAGTGCCTATTGTTAAGTAGGTACATGGTTGAACCTTTTTTTAGCCCTGGTTTAAGAGTTGTCTGTCAGGTGGACATTTTGGGATAAACAGAAAAATAAAGAAAAAGCAAGTAAGTATAAATGTTTTTATTTCAGATCTTTCAAAAACAAAAAAAAATAATGTCAAAATAAATATAATTATTGCGATTATAAAAATGCATTGCCAATGCAACAAAGTGCAATAAATTGTAAACGTTTAACATATTGTATATTAATTTCCACAGAAAAAGCTTTTTAGCTAATCGCACAGAACATAACACGGACGTCTTGACCATAGGTGACCATAGACAAATGCTCAGCACATTGGAATGGACAATCGGTGGTTGAAAAAAAATACTGTTTAAATTAAAAACTATTTTGCAAAAAGGACTGACTATTCGTAATATTAACACAAGACAGTTAGCGAATATAAAAATATTTTTTAGTTATTTTAATCATTACACAGATAAAATACCCGTATAGAGTGAATTAAGTCACCGTTTCACTTAAATAACAATATAATAATTCTTTTGTGACTTAGACGACATACACTTACTTGCAAGAAATTGTACTCTTGAATTTATAAAAATCTTTTTTTAGGCAAGTGTTATGTAATAATAATAATTCTTATACAATGCAACATGGAGTATATCAATGTACAGTTAGCTTAGCCTTGGACAATAAATAAGGCTTTTTGGTAGGCGTTTATGCGTAGACTGTGCGATTCAGCCATTCTTCTAGTGAGAAAGTGGCGTAGTCACCGCCCGACGATCTCATTTTGAACGTATCTGTTGAAAGAGTTTCATATTAGATGTATTGCTTAATTTGGTGCCGCAGTTAACAGTTAGTAAGCAGTGCTTTGGACATCTTACACAGTATTTTGATGTAAATAATTTGAAGATTACACATATGTGGAGTTCCTAATACATTTTTATACTTGTAAAATGCCCAGAAATGTGGAGAAGGTATTGTCTGCGAATAGTTTTGTTTTTTATTCAAAATCAAAAAAAATATATGTATAAAAATCAAAGTATATTTGTTCATATATGTACCATCGCAAACAATATTTAATTTCAAGGCTGTGTAGGATATATTTCGATTTATAACTCAAATAAATAAACTACACTTTGTGTCTGTCAAAAAAATTAAGAGGTTTCAACGTTAGTACAATCTAATTTTCACTTGGATTTTCGCTTTTCAATAATTAGAAAACCCATAATAAACAGACGCGGTAGTAAATTTCTCTGTAGGCCGTTATACAGTATGGAGCAAAAGTGACAAAACCAAGCAGTAGCCCTGTCCAAACTTGTATTCTATACTCATTGATTTTGAAGTATTAAATATTACTTTCTATTCAAGCAACGAATACGTTATTGTCAATAAATGATAGAGCCCTTTATTACAACGCTCCCACTAAGAATCTAACCCTTGTGCCAAAAAAGATTCACAATTCAAAAAAAAATACATAACGTCACCCAGACTTATAAGACACATTTGACTTGTACCAAATGGTAGTACCAATATTAAACCCCTTAACTTGTGACAGAGACTTAATATATGTTTCCTATATTACATTACTATTATCCCTATATATGTTATATATATCCCCCACAGCCTAGCAGTGTCATGGTCGGCGTGCGATGACAGTATCCTGTATCATTACATGTGCAGGCGTCGCTGCGTCGCTCATTTGTTCCACTGGAGTTCGCGTTCCAGATTCTCAAGCGGCTCGTTGTTTGCTGTTTGTTATAATATTTATAAAAAACACACACAGTATACACATAGTTATACTTATATACTAGAAAGTATATTCTATCTAATTCATACATTTTTAACCATACTAAAGAAACTTATTTTTCTCTTGTAGTCTATTAGAGATAAAATTATAAAAGTCTAAATATTTGCTGGATTTATTTAAATACTTTACTAACAGAAATGTCATGCTACATACCAATAACCTAAGCTACTAACTACCAATAATGTAATGACAACCGAAGATACATGAAGATAAATTGGATATTACTTTCATTCACAAAGCAAAATTGGTAAAAATGTCTACATAGTGCTAAATATATTCAATCAACAAATTGAGCTTTGCTATTTATGACCAAAACAACCTATACATGCTTACAAAAATACATAAAATACTTTACCTAATCTTAATTCTTTAATAAATAAATAAATATTTCACACAACGCCATCTAGTCTCAAACTAAGCTGAGCTTGTATAACGAGTAGTAGACAACTGATAAACATACTTATATATTTCTAAATACATATGTATAGATAAATTACACCCAGACATAGAACAAATGATGGTGCACATCACACAAACATTTGTTCAGGGTGAGGATCGAACCCACAACCTCTGATATAGCAGTCAGGGCCACTAACCACTAGACCAACAGGCCTGTCAATATTAATTTTAAATTATAAAAGTATAAATACTAATATTATAAAAGCTTTGCCCGTCTCTATCATAAACATTACTGCTAGTATAAAACTACTTATCTACTTTCATTCATTACATATTAATTCCTACCTACTGTAATATGAAAATATTTTATTTTATAGATATTTGCTTACCGATCATGGTCTTGAGTCGCACCGAGCACATGATGAAGTCATCGAACTGAATGTAGCCGTCCGATGATCCGTATCTGTGTGTATATTAGAAATAGAAGTATTTTATATGGATTTTTTTAGCTGTCTGTCTGTTTGTTCCCGCTATAATCACCGAAACGGCTGTGGCAATTTTAACGGTTGTTTGTTGTTGTTGGTTCTTGTTTTTGGCAGGTAGCTAATGTCATAAATAAAATAAAGTAGTAACTTAGGCTAATTCATTTTAGAAACACACCTTTATTTAAAAAATGAACAAAATAACTTTTTTTGTTAACTTTCAGGCGGATCACACTAAGTCGCAGGATTGTGTACATATGTGTGATACGTATACCCCATTTGCGTGTGGTATATCCTACATAGGTAAAGATATTGTCGTTGTGTTGGTGTATGTCCAGCAGTGGACTGCAACGGGCTGATGATGATGATGATGATGATGTTGTGTGTATGTATACTCCATTTGTTTAGGTAATTAACTAAATGTAAACAATCTTGGCGTTACTTTTTAACCAAAAAAATAATTTTTAATTTGGATATTACTACTTACAAATCAAATAACTATAGTTTTAGAAAATCTGAATGTATTTCAAGTTATAAAACGTATTTTACATTTTTCAAGATCACATTTTGTTTAAAAGACATACCAAAATTGTTTACATTTAGTTAATTACCTAAACAAATGGAGTATAGGTAGGTTACCTGTGAGCGAGTACGTTGAGCACGTGCGCGTTGACGGTGTACCCGGCGGAGTGCAGCGCGTCGCGCAGGCTGGCGGCCGGGATGGCCCCGCGGCCTTCCGTGTCGTACAGACGGAACACCGCCTGACAACACACATGGGTTATTATATCACATAAATATTGGTTTAAACTTCTACACATATTTTAGACTCCCGACGTTTCAGACTCACCATGGGTCCACCCGTGACCACGGTCTGTGCAACTCGACCGAAACGTCGGGAGAAAAAAAATCGCGAATAAGAGCCGAGAATGTCGTCTAAAATAGGTTTTAAATTCTTTTCGTTAATAGACTAGTCGTTAAGAATACAAAAATATCAGATCATCGTGCTGCGGATGTTATTTACAACATTATAATCGATCTATAAATAAACTAATTATTGACTCATTACTGACAGCTTATTTCCGCATTAGTGCATGAGACAAGGCTGTCTGTCCTGTCCAGTAGTGGAACATGAATAGCCTGGTATTAAGCACTGTTACATACTAGAAAGTTTTTTCTATCTAAAGAACACTATAATTTTAATAAATGATTTCTTGTTTTGAAAACATTTTTTTTTCTTAAGTCCCTTGCGCAACATTTTGCGAAATAGACAGTCTGCGAAAGAGACGTTTTGCGAAAGAAACATTCCGCGAAAGAGACGTTTTGCGCCTGAGTCGTCGCGCACAGTGGTAACTGGCGTGGTTTCTTGTACCACTCGGCTATCCATACATTCAAAGAATACGAATATAAAATACTACACTAGCGTATTACAATAGCACTCAGGTAAAAACTACATAGTGTACCTACCCTCCAATTACGCAGATCGATCCACAGCGCTTTAAACTCCTCGAAGCCAAGTCCCCCGGAGCCGTCCTTATCCAGCATAGCGATCATACTCCTGCACACGTCCTTCGAGAATCCCTGCCCTTGTAACTCTGAAATATCACCTTATATTACACCCTAACATTCTTAAAGTAATATCATTGCAGGTGTGAAAGAGACAGCGCACTCTCGTATAGCTGCGTCTCTTTCACACCTGCAATGATATTACTTTAAGATGTAGACCCACATATTATTATAGTATGTTGGTGTGATAGTGAAGTGAGATTTTTGAATGGTAAACTTGTTTCATAAATAAATAAGGTTTTAGTATATGGAGAATACTTGTATCTTTTTAATGTTGGATTTAAATGGTAGAGTATGTTTTATTTGTAGTGTTTCATTTTGTGGTCGTATTGTATTATATTGTCGTGGTGGCCTTGTGGATTTGTATGCACGAAGTGCAGGTTCGATCCCCAGCACAGGCAAGTACCACTGTGACTTTTTCAAAGTTATATGTATTTTCTTAATGGTTCTAAGATACTACCGACAGAAGGTAAAGGAAAACATCGTGATGAAACCTGGAAATATTGAAATCTGAAATCGCCAATCGGCAGTGAACTAGCGTGGTGATCAATGCTCAATCCTTCCCTATATGGGAAGAGCCCAGCTGTGGGACGTATATAGGCTGGTTTATTATTGTATATGTTTTGTCTGTTGCATGACGTTTTGATAGTTATTTTTTTTCAGTTATTGCGTGGAATACGTAGTTTATATAATTACTGGCTTTTATTTGGTGCGTGTCATTATTTCAAGATTCCTACAGAGTCTATACATAGTTTATCCTTTCATAAAATCTAAATTCACTGTCACGTCTTAAAAATAAAACATAACTTTTATGGAAATGGAGGTGACTTAACTATGATAACATTTAAATAACTACTTAAATCATTTAAAATGCCCATTTTCGTAACCTTTCAATGTACACATTAAAACATGCAAAAAGCGAGAAAATGTAAAAATTTCCAAAAGAAATTGGAAAACTTTACATTTCTTTATAGTGTTAGTGACGTTAAGCGGACAAAATGTAAAATATTGCTTAAAAATAATAAGCATTATTTTACAAGAAACAAAACATAAATTAAAATTAACATAAACCGTCGAGTACCTGTGAATGTGAAATGTAAAACAAAAAAGGTTTAAAATAAAATATATTTGTATAATACATAATTTGAACAAAAACAGACATTTTAAATCGTGCCCTCCATTTCTATAAAACGTGTGAATAGGTAAGCGGTGCATGCAACGGCGGCGCTGGTGACCTGAAAAATAACTTCCCTTATTAATAAATTGTTTTAATTACAACCAATATTCTAATAACGTAAATACATATTTCAATAATCCTATTGAATATTGTATTTATGTCTGTCGTTTGGGATTGGTCGATTGTCATAACTAAATAACATTTTGAATCTTTGTTTATTTTTTTCAAAGTCAAAAGGACAAAAGGTCTTTTCAAGTATTTGCAAACCGTTACTGACTTCAGCGGTGAGGTTCCAAAATGTCATTCCTATACCAGCAAGAAACTGCATATTTATAGGACGTATTGTCGAAAATTGATAGGGTACTAGCTACAAACTCACTAGCTAGCTATTGAAAACGTCTTCTATTTGAAAAATTAAAAGCTTTAGCTAAGCATAGCTGTAAGCATCTTTCAATAAGCATGTGACTTGTTCGTTTAACTTGTCCTATTACTCAGTATTATTACCAGTTCGTTAATTCATTATAGACTCTAAAAAATGCACTAAAGCAAAGTTCAAAGTAATTTAGTCAAGTCGTCAAAACCTATACTCAGATCAAACTTAATCTACCAAAACAAAATAGCTCTGTCAGGCAAAAACACTTTTTTGCATATAACTGTGTAAAAATCGTATAGTCTAATACAAACGTGTATATTTAACATTAGAATCATTTTTTTTTAATGGGGGAGGTTTGTATAGACCTTTATGAAAATCGTATAGGCTAGTCTGTACCTGTATATTTAATATCAGTATCAGTTTTTAAGGCCTTTGCCCAGCAGTGGGATTTCACACAAAAAAAATCCAGTATATCGATACATACGTGTGTGTGGTTGCGGCTGCGTAAGATGCACTTGCTCTTGATTGTTGGCTTGCATCTGTTGCAGGTCGATGCCCACCTCCTTACAGATGGGCGCGCAGAGTGCGCACAGCAGCTGCTCGAGGCAGGAGGGCTCGCTGCCGCCCGGGATAGCGCCCGGACTGCCGCCGCCGTCGTAGCCGCCCTGACGCAGCGCTAGCTCTGTAGGGGGGGGTTGCTATGCTATACCTATCTATGCTAGGTTGGCTATAGGTATCCATGTATAATGGGTACTAGGAGAATGGACTGAGTTCAGATCGAGAGTGAGTAGTGACTAATTTGGAAAGGAATTTCTCATCAAATCATCATCATCATATATATTATCATATTTCGGCGCAGCATGTCTTAAAAGTCTACTATATGGGAACAAATGAATATTTATGAGGATTTTCAAGTTATGAAAAATCTAAAGTTAATATTCTTTTTTTTGTGGACTGTAAGAAACAAATCATCTAAGTGATCACTAAATTATGAAAGTAACGATGCCTACGGACGGTTTAGACTTTAAAACCAGGTTGTACATCAACCATAAAAATAAAAAAAACAAAGAAATTAAATGTTGATAGCTATAAATTTCAGTATTAAGAATTTAAGTACCACTTTCCTTTACATTCTACATTATACATGGATATTCCTATTGAATAGTATCAGACTTTTAGTTGGTTACATTGTATTTATACAAAGTTACTTGATATACACCGTGATTTTTAGGTCGTTTTAAAAAAGTCGTCCACACAATGTATCCGTCATAAAATACCTCTAGGCGCGAATATAATTTTTTTATCATTAATTAAAATAATATGCATGAAAAAAATAAATAATACATTGGAAATATGAAACATCCTGTTAAAAATGTTTACGTATCAAACTGTTGAAGATACATGCTACATACTTACTGCGAACATTATGATTGCAATAGTAAGACAGCTGTTTTACGCTAAGGTGAATGACCTGTGATAAGACGCCGCCGCGCCGCCCGCGCGGCCCCTTTGGCACAAGGTTCGGACCGCGCTCACTACAGAGTGTTCGTAAAACTGCCTTGTGTCATAATAATGAATAATATTTTTATTCATTCAAATCTTAAAAAAAAACATATTTTTTTATTATAAACGTTTACTAGTCATTGGATACATGAACTGGGCTGCTTTTTTAAAACGACCTAAAAGTCACGGTGTATATTTTTAATACATAACTAAATAATACTGGCATAAAATATGATATCAACTACATAAAAAGCAATTCACTGTTAAAATATTATTCAACAATTGATTTTAATAACATGGCATTTTCTAATAATAAATAAAAACTATTATTGTGTTTATAAATAAAAAAAATATCTTACAAAAATTAATAAATGCAAAAAATACTAAAAATCTATAAAAATAATAGTCTATAAATATAAATAAAAACGTTAAACAATAATAAGACATGACAATACATACGTACATATACTATACCTTGTCTCGGCGTGCGAAACGAAACAAAAGCTGCGTTTAACTCGACATAAAGCGTTATCACATTGAGAAGCTCAAAAAATGGGCATTTTTGTAAACTTATATACTTTATAGTACTATATTATTATAATAAAATCATATATTCACTCGTTACACACATCATCGGATTGAAAAGTATCATATTTAATTTAATTTTGAATATAGTGTTGAATAGGCAATACAAAGTCCAATGCTATGATGTGTGATGCCTGTTTACTTATATAGCCCTCAAATTTAATCCGTTTTCAAGTATTTATTATACATACCACCTTAGTACGTTCTCACATTATCCTATACGATAACTGAGGAAGTCAATTGTATGAAATATGAGTTTGTTTTTTCATATTGTCCGACACGATATCGGATATAGGAGCTACATATTTCATACATTTTACTGTCCTCATTATTAGATCGATTGGATAATGTTTAAACGCTCTTAAAATGTTAAAGACGGTATGAGATAAGACTTAATAGCGATTTAAATTTGAGTGCTATTTGAGTGGGCATGAGTGGCGTAAAACACATTAGTAAATCAGGGACAAAACATGTTTTAACCTGTTATAAAACAAAATTGTTATAGTTTCATTATTAACTCAAGTTTAGCATGAGATTCATTAGTGGTAGTGTGTTTTTGTACATTCATGTATGTTTTTATTAACACTATTCATTTTTTTATGAATATACGAATTGTATAGAACTACAATAATCTTTTGTCACGTCGATAATATTATCACGAGGTTGTTAGTATGCAGATTCGCAACAAGAATCAACTCAACCGCTCGTCAAAAGTGTTAGTTCGTATATGACGGCATTAGTTCCAATTTCGACCACGTGCCAAAAGATCGTTGCAGCACTATACATGTATTTTAAGATCACTCTATAAACACCACCCTGTAGGCACAACTTAATAAACTCGGCACTCATTAAAACTATTGGACACGTTTTTAATGAAATGTCTTTTCAAAAACCAGGTTTACCACTACCTTTTAAATATCAAGTTATGGAAGCGTAACGAGGAATTACATGTCGTAGGGTATAAATTGTCTATCTTCTACAACAACTTTAAACGTAGATGGTAGGCCCGTCTAGTACTGATATCATAATAAATATATCGGCTATCGCTGAAAATCAGCGCTGGGACTTCTCTTTCTTTTTTGCGACTTGTACACATATTTTAGACGACAAACGGGACTTATTCGCGATATAAAACGACATTTCTTTTCTTCCGACGTTTCGATCGAGTTGCACCGACCGTGGTCAACTGGACTGATAATCAATCCACCCGTGACCACGGTCGGTGAAAAAAAATATCGTTTTATATCGCGAATAAGTCCCGTTTGTCGTCTAAAATATCATGTTTGATTGACTTAATTTTTGCTCCTTTTTATTATTTATTCACACAAGATAACGTTACGTATTTATGCGTAAACAAATGTAGTTTCTTTCTTTCAGTAATAC
Organism: Chrysodeixis includens; assembly: GCA_941860345.1. Lineage (NCBI taxonomy): Eukaryota > Metazoa > Arthropoda > Insecta > Lepidoptera > Noctuidae > Chrysodeixis > Chrysodeixis includens. The sequence continues at coordinate 1,171,882 of OW796116.1, forward strand.
TTCATTTTTGTATAACATTAGTGTACGTACCCTCCCGCATGGCGTAGTCGAGTATCTCCTTGAGTTCCTGCCAGTCCACCTCTCCGTCGGCGCCGGCCAGACGCGTGAAGAAATCGCGAACCGGGTCCGCTGGCTCAGGGCTGGGCTCTATTTCTTTTACCTACAAAGATTATCATTACTAGTTAAGGATTTATTTTAAATGTAAGAGCTTTTTGTGAAGTATTTTTTTAATTAAATATTTTTCTCAACATTAACAACAACGCCATCTAGTCTCAGGATATGCATACTTAGTAGATTGTGTTATGAGTACTAGACCACCGATAAATATACTTATATTTTTCGAAATACATACATACTGTAGATAAATTACACCCAGACACTGAACAAATGATCGTGCTCATCACACAAACATTTGTCCTGGGTGGGAATCGAACCCACGACCCCCAGTATAGCAGTCAGGGTCACTATCCACTAGACTAACAGGCCCCTCAAGAAGTGTGTATTGATTTTGTTTTGGTAAGGCTCAACCACTTTTTTTTTGGATAAGCTATTCAGTTTCTTATTACTTCCATGTAATTGGTTGAATAAATTTGGATTATATTTATGTATACTCACTCTTTCATCAACATTGCCCATACCGATGTCTTCGTCGTTTTCTCTGTAACATAAAAACAGTAAATTTATTTAAGCTGGCCAATTATCCTATCATAATTCCACACAGTGGTTTTTACTAGATTAGAATTGCGGTTTTATGTAAGAATTTGTATGCTCAAGATGCAAGTTCAATCCTATAATAATCCCAAAGTTACATATATTATGTACTTTCCTAGTTATTCTAATACACTACTGACAAACTGTGTAGGAAAACCCTCTGACAATTTATAGAATAGAATGAATGGAAAAATATTTTACAACTGAATACATAATAATTATCTTTGCCCAGCAGTGGGATAGAGGATATTAAACGTGCAATACTAACGTCATGTTGTTGCTCTTCTCAGAGAACACTCGGACCAGGAACTCTCCCTCTTCTTCAGGCTCGAAGGTGGACGGCACGATGACGTAGCTGCCCGGGTCCAACTTGAATCTGTAATTAATATATGGAGGATTAGAATATGCACATAAAGTTCAGTATTTTATTGTATTGGAATACTTTCTTAAAGAGTTTACTTGTGCGATCAGTATATCAGTATATCAGGTTTCAGATCTATGGGGGTACAAACCTACATTTTAACTAAAATTCTATAACAATTTCATTAAAATTCTGTATGTACGCAGAACGAGAAAAAAAATTGTGTGCGAGTTACATAGCAATAGAGAGCGAATAAATAAATTTGTGAGTGATTCAAGGACTAGAATTCTACTGAGGAATTTTAACTAAGAATTAATTTTTTTTTGCTACCCCAGTGTAATTTTTTATGGATTTTTGGGTTTTTTGGGACCTTCAGACTAATGGAGCAGCATTTACGCGTGTTAATCGTTACAAAATATCAAATTACTCTGCCGGAGACGTAGTAAATTAGTTTTTCTATATTATCTGTATACACGTGTACTGACCTAGCGCTGACCTCCCTGAGGTTGATGAAGGCCTGGCTGCGGCCCACGGAGGCGTTGTACTTGAAGAAGTTGAGGTCCAGCGGCTTGGGCACGCGCCCGTGGTCCGGCAGCCGGTACAGCGCGAACCCGATGGTGAGGCACTCCAGCCCCTGGTGACGCTGCGAGCGACGGTTCTTCTGCATCAGGGCCACTATTATCTGGGGAGATAACGTTCATATTTATTTAAACAAAGTCATCATTTTGAAGCTGTGATAGCCTAATGGTAAGACCGAAGGACTGCCAAGTCAAAGGTTACGAGTTCGATCCCCACGCCGCGCACCGACTTTTCGAATGTTGTGTGTGTTATAGAAATAAATATCACAGTTTCCGTGTTTCGGAAACCACGTAGAAATGTGGGTCCTGCGTCGGATCTCTCACTGGTTGTGTCGGATTGTCGTCCCATCCGGCTATGAGAGTAAAGGAATAGGAAGTACATCTGTGTTTGAGCTCACGCTTGTGCACTATAATATGTCCTATATAGCTGGCTGGTGTCATAGTAGCACTATATACATGTTATAGATAAATCACACCCTGACACAGAACAAATGATCGTGCACATCACACAAACGTTTGTCCTGGGTGGGGATCGAACCCACAAACTTTCGTATAGCAGTCAGGGTCACTAACCACTAGACCGACAGGCCCGTAGTATATAAGTAGTAAGTACTTACGGTACACTTGTTCTCGTCGTCGCCCTCGTCCACATCGGTGAGTGTGACGGTGTACTGCGGGTTGTGCCAGAAGGTTTCTAGGTAGTTCCTGCAGCCACCGGCCGTCACTCCTGCAAATGAAATAGTTATGGTTGTGAGCATACAGAACAGTGTTGACTTCTTTTATGAGACACCATAAATGGCGGATCTCGAATGTCTTGGAAGAAAATAAGTTATGATGTCATTGTCAAATCAATTTTCCGTGTAATTGGGTTCTCCTACCTTCCACCTAGCCTTGCCAGAAATAACAGTAAAATAGAGTATAATATAGTGTGGTTATTCATTAATGAATTTTAGATTTTCTGTGGAAGTCAAAGATTTACTTTTATTTAGGCCTTGTCCTTCTCATTATATCCGAAAAACTTCCAAACACTACACAAATACATCGAAAACAATTTAGCATAATTTAATAAACTGCATTGTATTGTTCTTAAAAAAACCACTTCCATTCCATATTACAATCTGCAATTAGTGTGACATCTGATAGGGGAGAATGGAAGAAAAAAAACGTGTTGCGCCGATCCCAAGTAAAATGAGTTAAGGGCAGGAAGATGATGATGATAAATATATTAAGTAATTCATCATTCCCCTGTCTTTATCCCAATTATTATTATTTGGGGTCGGCGCAGCATGTCCTCTTCTTCCGAGATAAATATATTATGTAATTGTCATTATAATATTACCTCTGACCCATTCTCCCTCGAAGACGGACATCTCCCATTTCTTGGTGCAGCCGTCCGGACACTCCTCAGGGTCTAAGGAGTCTGGGTTCAAGTTACAAATCTCCACTCTGAAACACAAATATATTATTTTTAACAACTACTACCTAATACATTTATTATTTGATATGTATGTAGACCTATAATGATATTGTATTTAAGAACTATTTATTTACCCATGAACAACTTTACAATAAATTAATTATGACCCAGTAAACAGAATTTTGCCATGTTTGATCATGGAAGGGTAAACATTGAAAGTTGTACGTATTATTCAACGCATAACTTAATAAAGTAAAAAAGATTTTCCAAAAAAAAGTATTTAGGTGTGGGTCACCCGTATCAATTCGTTTTTTTCTATTGCTATTTTTTTTTATTTATCATTCTTTCTTTCTTATTGGCTATGTGCAAAGCAAGTAGTGGCCGACAGACAAATTGCTTACATGGTCTGCTAATATTAATTTATTGCCTTTTATCTCAGTTTGTGGTTCGAAACTAATATTACGTGTAATACTTTCAAACCCGGTTTTTATGATTATATCCATTTTACAGTAAAACTATTGAATAACTCGTACTTAAATAATATCAACAATACTGTTCTACAATCTTATGTTTTATTTACATTTGCATATAAAACAATGTTTACATGGTATTATTTAACAGCGCCCGCAATTGTTGTAAACGCTACGCGACACATAGCTAATAAACTAAGCCCCACAAAACCTTAGCAATTAGATTACTCAATAAATAAATAATAAATATATCTCAACATTCACACAACGCCATCTAGTCTCAAGTTAAGCATACTAAGTAGCATATGAGTACTATACAACCGATAAACATACTTATATATTTTTAAACACATACATACTATAGATAAATTACACACAGACACTGAACAAATGATCGTGGTCATCACACAAACATTTGTCTTGAGTGAAAATCGAACCCACGACCTCCAATATTTTTATATAGTTTTTTAAATTTTTATAATTATTTTGTACGCCAATTGTGGCAAAACATCACAACATTGAGACCAGTCTTTCATTTTACCATCTGCATGTGCATTTATATATCATATGTACTTACAATGTTACTTACACATGTTTATACAAATAAATAAATATATCTTTATCCGGTATAGCAGTCAGGGTCACTAACCACTAGACCAATGTACCCGACATAGTTGAAGAGTAATAAACACTGTACCTTGAGAAATGAGTAATAAAGTCTTTGTAGGCCATCCAGAATTCACCGTCGTCGTCGAACGTGAGGCCCAACTCTTCCTTCTCCGATTCTGGGATGAATCTCCATTCCGGAGACCTGTTCAACAAAAATAACATCACTAATATTAGAAGGCGTTACACCATTATTATGTGTTTAAATCTTATGACTACATAGATTTTCTTGATAATAATATTTAATAATTATTATGATTGATATTCCAGTAACTTTTTTTTTTTTTTTATGGGATAAGGGCAGGAACATGATGATGATTCCAGTAACTTTTAACCACTTGGGTAGACTGAACGGTAACAAAAAAAAAAGTATTCCTCGTGTAAGTCTTTAAAAAGACTGGGTTTCTTCCCTAAAAGTTATCCCGTGAATTGAAAGAGATAATGTCCGGACCGATTTCTGCCACGGCGGCTAGTGTTACTATGACACCAGCAAGCTAAGCGGGACACATTATAGTGCACAAGCGTGTGCTAACACAGGTGCATTCTCTGTTCCTTTACTCTCAAAGCCGATGGGACGGCAATACGACACGACTGGAGAGAGATCAGGCGCAGGGCCCACATTTTTACGTGCTTTTCGAAACACGGAAGCTGTGATATTTATGTCTTAAACGCACACAACATTTGAAAAACCACTAAAATCGTACCCCCGTAACCACCCGGGTTTTCGGTGTGTGCCTTCATGGAGGGGTCACGGGAAACGATTACTTCCGCAACCCCTCCGGCGCCCCGCCTGGGGGAGGCAAAGCTGGTAACAGCGAGTCCTCCCCCGTTACTCTCTGGTAGGCGAGCGAAGAGAGTGCGCGCGCGCCCCCTGTGGGGTATCGATGTTCAGGGCGTGCGGTGTCCCGCGCACTGCCGCGCTACCCCTAGGTCAGGGGGAGGAGGGCAATCTCTACTCTCCTCCTCCTAACTCTGCGGCGGCGGATCATTAGAGCCGTGGCTCATCTCCGCCGCCTCCTTCTGCGAGATGACGGTCTTGCAGAAGATGCTCATAGCGCGCTAACACTCCGCGTCGCCGACATCTTAGCGCCTCGGGACGGGAGCGACAGGTCGGCGCCCAGCACGGCGACTGGGGTCGGCAGCCCGTACAGTGATAACACTTGGTCGTCGGCTCTCTTCCGGCGACTTTGTGTAGGTACTTTCCGAAGCACCCGTGGTCAGAAAGCACTTGCGTCAGCTGGAAGGTGAGGGGTTCTCGTCGCCTGTCCATCCACTCTTTTAAAACGCGACGGACAGCGGCGACGGTCCTGACTCCGGCTCCGGGACATCGGAGCCGGTCACTCCACTTTTGGAGGAGGACCTGTCGCGCTAGGGAGGCGGTAACTAGGTTATTTTTTAGGTAAAAGTAACCCTAACGCAGTTAGTATCATTAATAGTACGACCCACGACTTCGAAGTATATGTATGTATGATGTATGTGTTTACTTGTCGCTCCAGGGCCCGTTCCACTCGGCCTCGTTGCCCCAGGGGTTCCTGAGCCGCAGCAGCGGGATCTTGCCGCTGCGGCCGGGCGTCTCGATGTCCACGTACTTCACGCGGGTGATGGAGTACGAAGTCTGTCGGGTCAGCTAGTAATTAGTGTATGTAAGTTGTGTGTATTACTTGTCGCTCCAGGGCCCGTTCCACTCGGCCTCGTTGCCCCAGGGGTTCCTGAGCCGCAGCAGCGGGATCTTGCCGCTGCGGCCGGGCGTCTCGATGTCCACGTACTTCACGCGGGTGATGGAGTACGAAGTCTGTCGGGTCAGCTAGTAATTAGTGTATGTAAGTTGTGTGTATTACTTGTCGCTCCAGGGCCCGTTCCACTCGGCCTCGTTGCCCCAGGGGTTCCTGAGCCGCAGCAGCGGGATCTTGCCGCTGCGGCCGGGCGTCTCGATGTCCACGTACTTCACGCGGGTGATGGAGTACGAAGTCTGTCGGGTCAGCTAGTAATTAGTGTATGTAAGTTGTGTGTATTACTTGTCGCTCCAGGGCCCGTTCCACTCGGCCTCGTTGCCCCAGGGGTTCCTGAGCCGCAGCAGCGGGATCTTGCCGCTGCGGCCGGGCGTCTCGATGTCCACGTACTTCACGCGGGTGATGGAGTACGAAGTCTGTCGGGTCAGCTAGTAATTAGTGTATGTAAGTTGTGTGTATTACTTGTCGCTCCAGGGCCCGTTCCACTCGGCCTCGTTGCCCCAGGGGTTCCTGAGCCGCAGCAGCGGGATCTTGCCGCTGCGGCCGGGCGTCTCGATGTCCACGTACTTCACGCGGGTGATGGAGTACGAAGTCTGTCGGGTCAGCTAGTAATTAGTGTATGTAAGTTGTGTGTATTACTTGTCGCTCCAGGGCCCGTTCCACTCGGCCTCGTTGCCCCAGGGGTTCCTGAGCCGCAGCAGCGGGATCTTGCCGCTGCGACCGGGCGTCTCGATGTCCACGTACTTCACGCGGGTGATGGAGTACGAAGTCTGTCGGGTCAGCTAGTAATTAGTGTATGTAAGTTGTGTGTATTACTTGTCGCTCCAGGGCCCGTTCCACTCGGCCTCGTTGCCCCAGGGGTTCCTGAGCCGCAGCAGCGGGATCTTGCCGCTGCGGCCGGGCGTCTCGATGTCCACGTACTTCACGCGGGTGATGGAGTACGAAGTCTGTCGGGTCAGCTAGTAATTAGTGTATGTAAGTTGTGTGTATTACTTGTCGCTCCAGGGCCCGTTCCACTCGGCCTCGTTGCCCCAGGGGTTCCTGAGCCGCAGCAGCGGGATCTTGCCGCTGCGGCCGGGCGTCTCGATGTCCACGTACTTCACGCGGGTGATGGAGTACGAAGTCTGTCGGGTCAGCTAGTAATTAGTGTATGTAAGTTGTGTGTATTACTTGTCGCTCCAGGGCCCGTTCCACTCGGCCTCGTTGCCCCAGGGGTTCCTGAGCCGCAGCAGCGGGATCTTGCCGCTGCGGCCGGGCGTCTCGATGTCCACGTACTTCACGCGGGTGATGGAGTACGAAGTCTGTCGGGTCAGCTAGTAATTAGTGTATGTAAGTTGTGTGTATTACTTGTCGCTCCAGGGCCCGTTCCACTCGGCCTCGTTGCCCCAGGGGTTCCTGAGCCGCAGCAGCGGGATCTTGCCGCTGCGGCCGGGCGTCTCGATGTCCACGTACTTCACGCGGGTGATGGAGTACGAAGTCTGTCGGGTCAGCTAGTAATTAGTGTATGTAAGTTGTGTGTATTACTTGTCGCTCCAGGGCCCGTTCCACTCGGCCTCGTTGCCCCAGGGGTTCCTGAGCCGCAGCAGCGGGATCTTGCCGCTGCGGCCGGGCGTCTCGATGTCCACGTACTTCACGCGGGTGATGGAGTACGAAGTCTGTCGGGTCAGCTAGTAATTAGTGTATGTAAGTTGTGTGTATTACTTGTCGCTCCAGGGCCCGTTCCACTCGGCCTCGTTGCCCCAGGGGTTCCTGAGCCGCAGCAGCGGGATCTTGCCGCTGCGGCCGGGCGTCTCGATGTCCACGTACTTCACGCGGGTGATGGAGTACGAAGTCTGTCGGGTCAGCTAGTAATTAGTGTATGTAAGTTGTGTGTATTACTTGTCGCTCCAGGGCCCGTTCCACTCGGCCTCGTTGCCCCAGGGGTTCCTGAGCCGCAGCAGCGGGATCTTGCCGCTGCGGCCGGGCGTCTCGATGTCCACGTACTTCACGCGGGTGATGGAGTACGAAGTCTGTCGGGTCAGCTAGTAATTAGTGTATGTAAGTTGTGTGTATTACTTGTCGCTCCAGGGCCCGTTCCACTCGGCCTCGTTGCCCCAGGGGTTCCTGAGCCGCAGCAGCGGGATCTTGCCGCTGCGGCCGGGCGTCTCGATGTCCACGTACTTCACGCGGGTGATGGAGTACGAAGTCTGTCGGGTCAGCTAGTAATTAGTGTATGTAAGTTGTGTGTATTACTTGTCGCTCCAGGGCCCGTTCCACTCGGCCTCGTTGCCCCAGGGGTTCCTGAGCCGCAGCAGCGGGATCTTGCCGCTGCGGCCGGGCGTCTCGATGTCCACGTACTTCACGCGGGTGATGGAGTACGAAGTCTGTCGGGTCAGCTAGTAATTAGTGTATGTAAGTTGTGTGTATTACTTGTCGCTCCAGGGCCCGTTCCACTCGGCCTCGTTGCCCCAGGGGTTCCTGAGCCGCAGCAGCGGGATCTTGCCGCTGCGGCCGGGCGTCTCGATGTCCACGTACTTCACGCGGGTGATGGAGTACGAAGTCTGTCGGGTCAGCTAGTAATTAGTGTATGTAAGTTGTGTGTATTACTTGTCGCTCCAGGGCCCGTTCCACTCGGCCTCGTTGCCCCAGGGGTTCCTGAGCCGCAGCAGCGGGATCTTGCCGCTGCGGCCGGGCGTCTCGATGTCCACGTACTTCACGCGGGTGATGGAGTACGAAGTCTGTCGGGTCAGCTAGTAATTAGTGTATGTAAGTTGTGTGTATTACTTGTCGCTCCAGGGCCCGTTCCACTCGGCCTCGTTGCCCCAGGGGTTCCTGAGCCGCAGCAGCGGGATCTTGCCGCTGCGGCCGGGCGTCTCGATGTCCACGTACTTCACGCGGGTGATGGAGTACGAAGTCTGTCGGGTCAGCTAGTAATTAGTGTATGTAAGTTGTGTGTATTACTTGTCGCTCCAGGGCCCGTTCCACTCGGCCTCGTTGCCCCAGGGGTTCCTGAGCCGCAGCAGCGGGATCTTGCCGCTGCGGCCGGGCGTCTCGATGTCCACGTACTTCACGCGGGTGATGGAGTACGAAGTCTGTCGGGTCAGCTAGTAATTAGTGTATGTAAGTTGTGTGTATTACTTGTCGCTCCAGGGCCCGTTCCACTCGGCCTCGTTGCCCCAGGGGTTCCTGAGCCGCAGCAGCGGGATCTTGCCGCTGCGGCCGGGCGTCTCGATGTCCACGTACTTCACGCGGGTGATGGAGTACGCGTGCCCGCGGATCAGACCCACTGGGGTCTCCGCTTCTAAGATGTTTGGGTCCGGCTGCAAACAGAGAACGAATATGTTAAAGAATTGGTGGAAAATTTACTTTAAATACTACTACAATGATATAACGGTTTACTCACGCGTATTTATCGGGATAGCGGGACTAGTTTCAGACCTAACCGGAGTCCTTAATCATGAGCTGACGCGGCGGCGGGCGAGCGATATACTCACGCGTCGCGCGGACGCTGGCACGACGACGACGCTCGAAAGACGCTAGTGTGGGGGGTCTCTTAGGCCTACAGCCTGTTTTAATAATCTATTCCCGCACTAAATAATTTAATCCTTTTATCGCGCACATATACCAACATTAAATTAATCTATTATTTATGTATTCATTATACACAAACACATCCAGACTCAACCAATACAACAAATAATTTTAGCTCGCACAAATTTGTCCTACGCGGGGATCGAACTCACGACACATCGTTCACAGTGGTAAGTGTGTACTCACTCAGCCACTCAGCTACCCGTTTAGTACTGACCTCGATACTGCAGCCACTGAGCGAGTTCCGCTCGTAAGCCTTGAGCAGGATGGTGTAGAAGTTGGGCGGCAACTCGGCCATGTCGTACATTTCTGTGACGCCGCCAGTAAAGTCCTCCATAGCCTCGCATGTCGAACCGCCTTTAAGAGCCTCATACGAACCGTGCAATCTGAAATTATTGACATAATAGTTAAAAAACTGTTCTATTTAAGTTTTATTTTAATGCGATTTAATATTGTCTAGATCGTCAGAGCAAATAAAAAAATCATTAGGGAATCTGGTAGGCCAATAAACGTTTGCTAGATTTTTTTATCAAAAGGTTCATTCTTCAGCTTATCATATAATTTTCCTAAAAAAATAAGTGTATTTGCGAAATCTTGTGAAAGTGCATCTTTCTATAGGAATTGGCCTCCGCTTAGCAGTAGTACATGCCCATGCTAGTATAACATTCCAGTTTAATAAAATATGGTTTACTACCATTACATATCGTGTTAGTTCTATGTATAAGTTGTTCGAATATAATTTACGATTTCAAGGATAATCTGGTTATTGCAAAATTTGACGCTGCTTCTACATAGACTTGTAGTAGCAGCGTCATCTGCGATATAAAAACAATAGCTTAATAATAATAAGACATAGGTAGTTACTCACTTAGCATATGCCTTCTCGAGTAACGCGCTCCAGAACTCGTTCCGCTCGGAGGAGTGCAGGAACACGAGCTTGCCGCGGTACGTCGGCAGGCGGTCGTCGATCACCACGTCCACCCAGCGCCCGTACTGCCAGAAACTATGCACACACTATGTTAATACCTCTATTTTAAACAATACACCAGATATGAAAAAGATGGAAGAGAAAAGGCGAAAAACACTTTTTTTTATATACCTCTGCAATCTACATTCACACAGGGCCAAATAGTCTCAAGTTTGTCACGCGAGTTCCTACCGTGCGAACGTATGTATTTAAAGCGGTAACCGAATGTCTGTGTGCAAGTAAAAGAAGAAACAATAAAATAAAACTAACTATATAATTGCGTTGAGTTATCACAGTGTAGTTACATTTTTAGTCAACAATTTTGGTCCAGTGCAAGCTGTGTAAACTGTCTCTGGCCCGTGTTAAAGGTGAAAGTACAGTGAAATGTAACGGTTCCTGTGAAAGTGTACTACACAGCACCCAGACACAGAACAAATGATCGTGCTCATCACACAAAAAATTGTCCTGGGTGGGAATCGAACCCACGACCTCCGGCTTAGCAGTCGGGGTCACTAACCACTAGACCAACAGGTTAGTGGAACACTTGACAACAAGTAATTCATCGCTATGTTCCGGTGAGAACGAAACAATGGATAAGCAAAAGGCTCCACTACATACAAGTAATACTTTGGGTAATAATTAGAATCTTACCGGAAATGGAAGACACCAGCATATTCCTCGTCGAAACTCTGGTCATCAGGCACCACTTGGAAGAACAATCTGGAAATACAAGTAGATATTTATTAGAAGAAATTTCTCGTTACGAAGAAAAACCGGCCAAGTGCGAGTCGGACTCGCGCACGAAGGGTTCCGAACCATTACCATTAACACTGTGAAAATTCGAAGCGTTTACCTGTTACCGTTTTTATTATAGCGGCAACGGAAATATATCTTTTGTGAAAATTTCAGCTTTCTAGCTATCACGGTTTATGAGATACAGCCTGGAGTCAGACAGACAGACAGCGGAGGCTTAGTAATAGGGTCTCGTTTTACTCTTTGGGTATGGAACCCTAAAAATGGAAGGATAGCAATGCCATGTAGTAGGACAGGAACAGCAGTCGAAATGTAAGTAATCAAAACTACTGTATGTTATCATCATACATAAAAGCAAACAATGTTGTGCATAAAAATATTATTTCTTACTTCCTTACAATAAAATTGGTTTTATATTAACACTATTTACATTTTATTATACCTGCCTAGTTACTGCAAATATTTATTCTTTCTTATATACCCTTCTATTATTCTAACTGTCACTTATAATCGCAACGCTTTACTTCATTATTTCCTGCCACTTAATACCTGCCCTTCAACTCTCTGATAACTTAGTCATATAATATTTAAATAAAGATTATATATTACATCAACTTGGAACTGCATAAACCTTATCATTATTGTGACGCGTGTGGGCGCGGTCATGTTCATACACATTACACATTAAACACACAATAGAAGGACTTAGATAACATGTGTTTATGACATTGCAAATTAGATAGATAGTGAGGAAACATTTGGGTCGAACTAATTGTATGTTTTAAAGTTTTATTAGCCATATTAGTACAAATTTTATGGGTTTTCGTGAATTTTGTTACTATGAAACATCATCAATGGCCTCTAACATCTATGACAGATGATTGAAACAGCAGCCGTGTTAATTTATTTGATTTTAGCACTTGTACCGGTGGCTAACAAGGCCTATACGGGAGCGACAACGCCGGGCGCAAACTCTACATAGGAATTGTGTTCCCGGTAACGCTGGAGGTCGAATGGCACTATGAAACAATTTACTTTTATTTCATACTAATTACTAGGGTTTCTAGAAGACTTATCTATTGAATCTGGTTTCGAACTAACTTACAACGATTGCGATGGGTTACGGGTGGGAATCACAGTTATAGACAATTACTAAACTTGAAAGACGACAAACTACTTTATTTTTATTCATTGGGGAAACCACTGAACCTCTCAATACAACTGTGACTGCACGGATAGCCGAGTGGTATAGGTCACCTCGCCAATTACCACTGTACGCGACGTGCCGCGGGGTCGATTTCCGCGTAGGACAAGAACTTGTGCGTTCTACAAATGCTTGTTCTGAGTCTGGGTGTCTCTGTGCATGTGAATTGAATGTATGCTAAACCCCCCGAAATACAAGAATTAAATTTCTTAGTGCGAGAGTCGTTTAAAAAATCTAGATATAGGAGAAGGAGAAACTTGCCTCTTTACGATTTGTTTACCGTTTAAACTGTATATACAAATATACATAAAAGCTACCCTTGTCAATAAACTGGTGTAAAACGACGGTAGTACTCACTTTCTATGTAGAGTTAAGTTAGCAACGGCAGCTAAGAGCCAGCAATCACCCAGCTCGCCCTGTTGCACGTCGAAACGACTGTAGCCCTCCACGAACAGTTGAGGGTCATCGCAAATTTCCTGGAAATCAAGATTATGCAGGTAAAAGACAGCCCCAACTGATACTTACAAGGATTTAAGCATTTATTCAAACAGTCTTGATATCAAAAGTTCTGTCGGGGCTTTTTCAATTTAATATTCAAATTAAAAAGACGTTTGTTCAGATTAGATGCAAATACAAACCGACAGATCAGATAAAAATTATCGGACAACAGACTTTGTATTAATATTCTTAAAAAAACAGACAGTAATATAAATCTTTAAGTTAACTAAACACAACATTAAGTACTAATAGACGATAATAAATTCTAGAACCACCACATTTTTCTTTAAATAGCTACTGAGGGCGTAAACTTTCTTCATGAAAGCAGCCTATTAAAAAAATTGGGTCTTGGCTTTTTTTTGTTTTCCGTGGTGTAACGCTAATGACTTGAACCCACGCCGAGGGTACGGCATGGGGATATGTTGGACTCCCACCGACCACAAACACCCCGGGCCCCTTCTACTACCTAAGTCAGAGTCACGGGATCGCCCGCGCATGCTCTGCGTGACCCTGGCTGGTGGGTCCCGCATGCTATACATAATAATAAACCAGCCTATACACGTCCCACTTCTGGGCACAGGCCTCTTCCCATATAGGGAAGGTTTGAGCATTGATCACCACGCCAGCTCACTGCGGATTGGCGATTTCAGATTCCAATATTTGGAATCCAGGTTTCCTCACGATGCCTACTATAAATATTTTAAGAAATTACTGTCTTACCCCAGGTCTTAGCCACGTGATCGGCCTGTCCAACCTCTCCTTGTAGTAGAGACTGCGGTCCACTGCGGGGAACTCCGGGTCCTCGAACAGCCTGTTGTCGGCTAGGCAGCGAGACCTGATGTCCTTGAAGTCTTGGTACGTCGCCGGACCAAACGATGATGGACGGGTCTCACCTAGCTGTGGAGAAAGTGGATTGGAATCAGTTTCAGGTTGAAATAATAGGTTTACGACCAGTTTCGGCCATAGCGGCTAGTGTAACTAGACACCAGTGTCACCAGTCAATTATGCAGGATATAGGTATTATATTGCACAAGTGTGTGCGAAAACACAAGTGCACTTTCTGTTCCTTTACTCTCATAGCCCAATGGTAAGAGACGCCCGAAACTACCGGAGAGAGATCAACCTACCTTTCGAACCTTTCGAAACACGCAAAGTGCAAAGATTCGGTGTGTGCTTTGGGATCGAACTCGAGACCTTCAACTTGGTAGTCCTGCGGTCTTACTCCGTTTTATGCTAGGCTATTACGGCTTCACGACTTACGCTCTGGTTACACTTATAACTTATTATATTATTATAAAAATGTAAGATTTAAGATAAGATAAGCGGGTTGTAGGCTCGGCTCTAGCTATCGACTATATTCGCATGCTTGTAGCTTTTTGTACTGATCAGCTTCAAGCAATATGGTCGATCTAAGAATAATGTGTGCATGTTATTTTTTAAGTTTCGGTTTTCCTGTTCCACTGCATACAAAACAATATATTTTATGGAGTGGTGGTTATTTTGACCAAATGTGGGCATAACTGTTATTTTAAGGTGCATTGCCATATTGTACAAAATATAATTGATTCCACATAATATAATTTGCGTCATACCACAACAGGGTTTTTACAGTATAGATTGGGATAATTATATATTTGTGTCAACAAGGTAAATTGACTATATTGCTAAATATTTTTAGTGATAATTGTTTTTTTCGCTAACGTCTATTTTAGATAAATAATTTTAACAATGTATTATTCCTGAAACTATTTCCGGCTAGTAAGCCTAACTAGTGCTCTGTAATATAAATCATACAAATATATCTATACACTAGCATTTGTCCGCGGTATCCCCCGCATAGATAAGTGGGTTTTAGGGCCATAAGAGGAAGTTTGTTTAAATTAATTTTATCACATTATACTTGAATACCATTTAGAATCCATCTGCCATAATTAATTTTCAACCACTTCAATAACATTCGTCTTTCATATAAATTATCACCCCGAGAAGTGCAGAATGTTCCTTTACGCTTTAATTTCTTGCTTGCAATTCTGTATTTCCTTGAGAGCCTAACGAAGCCGTATTTTAATGTAATTCTAGTTTGAGAACTTAGTAAGGATTCAATCTTTAAACGAACTTATTGTGTATACGGCATGCCATATACAAACACTGTTAACATTTCAATACTCGAAGAAATACGAACGAAACGCCTATAATATCACAATCAGGTTTTACTGAATTAAAAGTCTTACTTCAATATCAATAGGGCTGAATTTATTGATTTACTTGAATGTGAACTACAGTCTTGCGTGTTACGTAAGATCTAGAGATAACAATAATAACTTACTACTTTTCTGGCAGTTTAGGAAGTCGTAAATAAAAGTGTCTTAGTCCAAACCTAGATGTGACCTATTTGGCAATGTTCCGAAATTCTGAAGGTTTTAGGAAGAAGTGGATCAATATAAAGCAGTCAGATGAGAATTTTAGAATATATAGTTTACGGAAATCCAAGCTAAGCCGAATTCGGGTGATAAACCAGTTCCCGAGGGCTACGGGATGTTCGTGAGAGTTACCGCGACCCCGGCACCCAAAGGGCTCCAGAAGGTACATAGTGGGTTTTAGTCAGTAAAAGTCTGACACTCCCTCTCGTTGCACCCACAGCGGGCGGGGTTATTAAAAAAAAAAAACAAACGGGCGATCAAGAAAGAAATACTAGGATTTTCATTTTTGGGACACTCCTCGCTATAATAATATTGAAATAGAAATAAAATCAGACGCAATAGCTAAATGTTTTGTATTACTACGTGATGCTTCAGCAACCATAAGTTTAAAAACAATAGGCTTTATAATAATTAATTTAATTTGGAAACGTATCTTCGTTCTTTATACGCTTAGAGTAATAAAATGAATCAATATCTCCTAGTCCATTAATGCTTTGCACAAGTATTAAGATTAAGATTAAGGCCTTTTGTAGTCATCGAGTTAAAAACTCAATGACTCTAGTTTACAATCAACTACCGCCATACAAACACATAGGTTTGTTGATAGGCACTTATTGGAAAATAAAGTCATCGGAGACTTGAATGCACTAGAGTATAAAGTAAAGGGTCTAAGATAAGATTTTAAATAGAATAGAACAAAACGAACCCAATACAGCTGTTCACCAGTAGGCATATACATTTCACTTCCACAATATGATTCAGGGTATTTCAACCTGTTTATTTTGTGATGGTCAACACAAGACAGCTTCCTGAACGGAGTCGATTCTTTCGAGCCATCTTTACTTTTAATATCAGTCAAAGTCACTTTAGGAGATCCGATCACTTCCTTAGCAAATATTATGCTTTTGTTTTTAACGAAATTACTCTGTTCGACAGTTTCGATGTTCTTGACTGTGCAATCTGGTTCATCTGTATTTGTTTTATCAGTAGAACTCGTGACTTTCGTTGCCCAGAAAGGTTTGTAAGAACTGTTTCTCCGAACGTTGGATTGCTGATAGGTGTAGTCGGAAACTTTGGCTTTCTTGAAATCTTCAAACAATCTTTTAAAAAATCCTGTCGAATCCTTGCTACTTTGTTCCGTTTTCCCTGACTTTTCTGGCTTGTTCTGTCGTAATATTCTTCCCGATTTTGGGGACACTATTGATACAGATTTCTTTTTCCATACTTCCGCAGCGTTAGACGCAGATTTATCAGAATAAAACGTTTTCAGATAGCCAATTTCTTCTTTACTCAGTTTAACAAAGTTATCTTCATTTATTTCGTTGGCCATCGTGTTTTGTGATCATTAGTCGGGGTTTCAGCAGTAACTGATCAACTGATTTATTTAAATACACCGTATTTAGTTAATGAGGAACTTAAATTACTAGGTTTTCCCAGTATTCTGGTGCAAGGTCTAATAAATCGTTTAGAGGATAATTAGTCGATTCTTTGTTGTTTGCATGCGAACTAAAATAGAAAATAATACGGATATCTATATTGCCTAGTGTGAAACCTATTATTTTCCTCTTAGTGTTGTTATTTGCGACAGTAATGTACCGAATAATATTATTTCAACCGAGTGTATACGTCAATTATAATTATTAGTCTTATTAAAAATTAAAATGTTCTCCATAATATGTCACTCGATAATCAAACGTTGGATGTGAGAAGAATAGAAGAGTACTAACTAACAGCGCAATAATATCAAATCTATATGTAAATAGTAAAAGAGAAAATATCATTATATCATTTCTTATTTGGTCATGAAATCTAAGGATTGAGTTTAGACGAATGATTTATTCAAATAACTCTGATTGACGTGGTCCGTCCTTGAAAGAATAAATTAATATCGATTTCAGTGAAGACAATAAACTCTTATTAGGTGATGTAAACTTCTATCTTTTCAATTTAAAACACATCTTTGCCGACTAAACACTAAATAGATAGTCATATTCAATTAATTTTTCAATAACTGTGTATTAACCGATAGCTAAACAATTCTTCAGGTAATATTTAAAAGCATACAAACAACAAAGTTCAGACAAAACTAATCCACTTTTATTTTAAAAGCTTATCACACATTTCAACTGTTTTTGTAATAAAAACTGTCACAACACAAGTTTAAACGTCCACAAAGCTCACTGTCCACACTATGTATCTGTAATAACTGAAAATATTGACTGCCGGAGTGCCGCTGATAACACTATACATATATAGTTAAATGTGGTGGCATAAGGACAACTCGGACGAGTATGTGTGGCGGAAACCCATAGAGAATTGTGGTGACAGCGGCGTACTGGAAGCTATGCGATAATGGTAAATATTATGAACACTACTGTTATTATTCTATTGTTCTTTTTGTTGTTTTAATGGGATGCCAATTTATGTATGTTTAATGATGTATATGTAACCTATTAAGACTGCTTTCTATAGAATTGAAGACGGCTTATTACATTTCTGATTGCGTATTAAAACGGGATTTATCGTGATTGTTTTCCTTAACAAGATGACAATCTAAGATATCTAAGTAGTTTTGATTGATAAGCAAGACACCTTAAAATATTGCCTGTAGTCAGGATGTGGGATTCAAGTATATTTGTTTATCAAGATCTAACAATAGCAGTTAAAACTACCTCATAATTGCAAAATAGGTATAGGAGATACTATCATTTTTGGTCGTATGACCTTCCAAAAATAAGCTTATCGTTAAAGTAAAGATTTTATGGATATACAGCGGTACCAAAGCTATGTCTCGCTAGACTAATTAAATTATTAAAGTTAGGGCTCTAACGATGATCCCTGAGGGACACCTCGTCATTGTTAAGGTGTGGTGTGCGACAGCCCCATTTTTATCAACCCATCGAATCTACAGTGACGTAAAAGATAATTACTACGTTATTCGTTGTTGGAAACAAAAGGGCTTTTAACTTAATAAGGTAAACATGTATGATCAACAATATCAATTGCTTACCCTGTTAAACTAACAAGCTTAGTTGCATATTGACTATGTGTGACCGATTACTTAAGAGCTCGTATTCACATTGAAATTCTTAGTTGTAAACGCCATACGGGCTTGAAGTAAACGTTTTTAACAGGAAATTTCGGATAAAAAGGTGAGTTTTATCAACTGTAAGTAGAACTCTACTTATGTGGTAAAGTTGTTTATAATATGATAACTTTAAAAGACTCATGCATGGTATATTGATAAGATAAGCTTTTTGTAATTTCAAGGTTAAAAATTGGTGTTATTAAACTAGACGAGTAATTTATGTATGTGTGAGTAATTCTAAGCCCTCTATGTTCAAACGAAATTTACACAAATGCTTCGATACCAAAATTAGATTTAGTATTTTTAAATAGTTACACGATTTAATAAAAATCATATAATAAATTTGCATACTAAAAATAGGTCCTTATTGCAAGTTTGTATAATATACATACTTGCAATTAAGACCTAAATTATATTATGAATAGTTTGTAAACAACAAACTGCAAATCACATTCTATTGTTATTATTGCAATTTTATCCTTGACTCCCCACATAATATATAAACACAAGTAATTAGTTTATTAAATCATATGGCACTAATTGGCTTTCAATTTATGTTTACATAGGCAAGTAACTACCAAACAACAAAACATCCTTAAAATGCGACAGTTTTGGATTTTCCAAGACAGACAACTGTAAATAATAAAATTTATTCCATTTAGTTGCTGACAAATTGTTTAAAAAGCATGATTCAGCTGTCGCTTTCACAGAATTCGTCACACTTTGAATTTTACTAAATAATTACTGTTTCGCCCCCGACATCATAATGTAATACCATTAAATTTCAGTAGCGATCAACGCGGGGGCGAGAAAAGGTCAGCTGGTCTAGACTGGGGAGCTACCCCACGTCTGGGTTTTGTCTGCTGACTACTATCTTGTTTTGAAAGCTTGCACGCATTACTCAACTGAAGCGTTTCTGGTATAGGTAGTGATATACTATATGACATCACAAACTAAAATTGTCGATATAAATATTACAAAGAATCAACGTTTGATACGCAGGGTTTTCTTCTGAATCGATTTTGGAAATTATATAACCAATTAAAACCCACGTTAATTGTGAGTTACAAAAGGCTATATTATTAAGTATATTAACCCAAAAAAATCACTAACTAGGTCAACTAGTACTCAATATTTGATATTTCTGAAACGATGAAGATTTTAGCTGACTAAGAAAAGAAGAGATCTATGTAGTCTGATAGATAATAGAAAATATTACTTATTAACACATCTACTTGACGGACATAAGAAAAGTTAACATGCCTATTCACAAAGATAAGCTGTAAATTTAAATGAGTAAGTTTCAGTGCTAACAGTATGACGAGCAAAATAATAACTTACACTGTCTATACTACACAGCATGCAGCACTAAACATTTTTGTAATTGAACTCATTACTGCCCGACAAAATTAATTATGCAAGATTTCTTAGATTTCAACGTGGCAGGCCAGTTCAAATAATATTTACATTTCAAGTATACCGTACATCTAGTCGTTAAATGTTGGAGCTTTGCCAAACAGACAGACAGACCTATTCGATGTCGTTGTTGCTTCTCACTACCCGGATTAATGATTTAAATTTTCTTTACCTTTGTTTGTCAACTAAAAAATACGTGACAGGTTTTATGAATAATAGTATTTGATTGGACATTAGTGGTTCGTTTACAAGCATTTCTCTGGCAGAGTGTTTTGTGATCAGTCATTTTACGATTTTGTTTATGTCGTTGCTCTTTCATCGACGCGAAAACATGCTTACATATCTTTGAATAACCATCGCGATCGTGCGTTTCCACTCTACTTTTACCTTGTCACATAATTGATTAAGCTTTTGAATGATGCTTTATTTTCTACCTCATCAATGAATCTTTTAGACGTCTTAAAAAAAGATGTCTTAGTTCCCACATCGAAATGTTTACTTTTATTATAATTTCTTACTTTTTTCCCTGACAAAAACATACTAATAATAGTTTCTGTACGTATTGTTATCACGTTAAATATCAGCAACAAAACATTAGAAAATCGTCGGTATTTTCACGAACAATTAAGTGCTACCGTATGCTGTGATCATAAAAGCTGAGATAATTTTAGCTCATGTCATTAGTCTGTTGTGCTTGCTGGCGCCGCGAGAATGATATTTCTAGTCTAACATATTTCGCAATTTTGTTGTCTTGCAGTTGTGTTATGTTGATCTGTGAGTTGTTACAAAGTTTTGAAATGAAATAGTATTTGACCTAATGCGGAACAATGCTGTCGCCGTTAAAATGTCCTCTTTTTGACCTCAGGAACTGAAAGTTAATACCATCGAAAAATAGAAACCAAGTATGCCTTTTTTTCCGTGGTGAAATGCTAATGACTTCAACCCACGCCGAGGGCACGGCGTGGGGATATGTCGGACTCTCACCGACTAAAAACACCCCGGGCCCCTTCTACTACCTAAGCCAACGTCACGGGATCGCTTGTGCATGCACTGCGTTCTCGTGACTATGCCTTGCACCATACACGAACAGACGTCAGATCCAGATAGACGTAAAAGCTTGTCTTTTTACCATTCTAAATATTATACCAGCTTGTAATTGTAACAACGCCAACGCCAAAGTTCCTTATAGGAACTGATTGACTACGTCTTGTTTAATATTAATTACCTTAGATATCCACTGACACTTATTCAAGTATAATGTTATAAAGATTAATTATCCGTTCGAACTCTGTCGCTTTGTACTAACGCATACCATAACATCGTAAAGTGAACGGCCTTATAGTATTTTCGATTCATGACGTAAATCTTAAATCGAAACGTGTAAAGCCGCAAGAAAATCATGACGGAATCACTTTTTTTATTGGTTATGACGTTATGTTGGATATGATTCATCTATCAGAATAATCAGTGGAGACTGAATTATATAAATCTTATATCTACAAGCATTTAGTTCTACCATCGAGTTTGGATGAATATAGTACGCCAAACTTTCCGCCTATACTTGTGCTATTAGATCCAAAAACTAAAAATTTTAGATGAGTAATTGCCTAGTTTCTCAATTGAGGTTCTTCCAAAGATACGGAAAAATAGAAATATTTCACATTTAGGTATCTTAATTCACCAATTTTACTTTTTAAGTAATAAGGGATATGCGGGATTAGAGTAAAATGCATAATTATGGCCTACTGAACCGAACCATGACTAGGTATTTGCATACGCATACGCATGCATACGGATGTGGATTTTTACCCAAATGACGATAAGTTGGGAGAGAAGACGTTGTAGGTAGTCCCGTTTACTGCTCTAATAACCACAACCAATTTGACAAGATTAAAAGGAAGGAAGAAGACTAAAGTGCATTGTCACTACTGAAATCAGCCGCGTTTCAATATAAATAGATTGATAAAATACCTATCTTATCTCATTCCTGAAAATAGACACTTCAATTTATATGTTTAACTAATATTACAAGTGATAAGTTTGTAACATACCGATAACATAAGGTAATCTTTACCAAGTTCAATGCCAGATAATGACCTTATTTTGTTGCGAATCGCTTCTCATTTAAATAACCGTCTGTTTCTTGTTTGTAGTGGGCAGTAAATGTAAAGTATTTGTCCTTTATTGGTATAGACGACGGCGCCATTACTGTGGACGAGCAAATAGAATAATTTGCAAGACTCGATGAATACCGCATAAAGCTACAATTATGGAGACACATCAATGTTGAATTGGTTTTGATTACAATAAGTGACCGTATTTATTCACACTACATTCGAATATTTTTAACTGCGATTTATTACATTTCATTCACAAAATGTTTACGATTATTGATTGCGTCTGTCAGGTCATTGTTCGCAGGTCTTTCAACTACAACAGTGGTCCTAACACAATTGATTTTTCCATTCTACGAATTTCTATTCATCGTAAGTCTACGAATTAGCCTTCAAAGTGTTAATACACTGCGATAAAATTCGTTGCTAATGGGAAAAAATCGCGGAAATATTAGACCACAACCGGTTTCACTCAAAAATATCATTCGTTTTATAATCTTATTCGTAAACGCATTGATCCGGGTGTCAGAACGGTAACAAGTAACATCAATCATATTTCCTCGAGTATTAACAATTGTACACGAGTTGAGAGTTTGGCAACATTTGGCAGTTGATATATAGAATTTGGTTTTGTCAAATGAATAATGGATATTGTAAAAACCGTGGGAAAATTACCTGTTATTCTTGGACATCTGTTTTGAAATCATTATCTCTGTTGTAAATGTAGGATCTTCTTTAAATATAATCAGTGTATGAAATTTTCAAGATAATTATTTTCGAAAATTATAAAGACGTATTTGTATGTTAAGAATCTCGGTTTCTTTGAAATAGATAATGAAGCGACAACTTTACCAGGGACACCTGACAATTTGTGCATTTTTAAATATTCTAAACAATTTCGGACCTATTATCATACTATTATCTAACTAATTAATGCCTGTGTTATATGTATATAACTTAAACTTCAATGAACGTATCAAGAGAAAACACATATTGTTATGTGCGGTGGACATACGTGACTCAACAGCAGATCAAATGATAAGCCGTGGTTCTAAATTGGACAATTGCAAGACTAGTAAGGTCATGAGAGAATTGACTAGTTGACTTAGTGAAACGCAAGTGACAAAACAAGATACGAAGTCATAATATATCAACGTTAAAAATGTAGGGCATGCGTTGTGATGCTAGTAGAAAGGGTTTAGTTGTACATGATATTTGTTTATTGGGTTGGGAACCTTGAACCTTCATGAGTTTCGTTAGAATATCAAAGTATCATAGATATCTAAACATTTGGTTAGATGGCTTAAGACTACATTGAAAAATTGTTTAATAAACAATCGCTTTTTAATTTTAGTCGTTGAAATAAACGAACAATAAATTAAAAGAGTTGGATTTCAGAATTTGAAGCCATTTTGATGATGACACAGAAAGAGGATTTAGTTTGGGATTTAATTCTTAACGAATAAAATGCAAGATTTCATTAAGAGGACAAAAACCTAGTGCCCAGAATCTAGCATTACGACGAAAATCTAACATTACTCTTCAACGCGCAGTTCTAGTAACAGTTAATATTCCTAAGTAAGTAAATAAACTACCGGTCATTTATGGTAGCCGCTTCCTGTCAGCGTACAAATAAATTTCACGGACTATTTTTGGAAGCGAGGGCGCCCCCCACTTGACTCACTGTTCATATCGCACCCACAGTCAATAAGCCGAATTCTTTTGGGTTGTTAACAAAGCATTGAATGTGGAAAATTCTGAAATAGCTGTAAATATTAGATTACAGTAGATCTTACTGAGAAAACTAAGTTTAGGTTTTTTTATAATAACTTTCGTGACAATGATTCATATTTAAGAGATATATAACGGTTTACTCACGCGTATTTATCGGAATCATGATTAAGGACTCCGGTTGGGTCCGAAACTAGTCGAGCTATCCCGATAAATACGCGTGAGTAAACCGTTTTTATATCTCTTAAATAAGTTTAGGTTGCTAAAAAACAATACACTTGATTGATATGGAGTTCTTCGAAGCACCACACTTTATAAAACCAGTTCGTACTCTACGTTAAATCGGCTCTGAAATAGTCTGTTCTACGTAATCAATTCTGCATACATCACACCGATACATCGCAACGCCAGAAGACCTGAGATAGGGTAATTAAAGTGGAAACGATGTCGCTAGCATACCCTAACTATTCGGATCGTAAAGAGAAAGAAGACCGATCAAATTGACATCCCTTTTTACGTAAGTATGGTCAGCTTAAAACTTAAGCCAACGAGACGGATGTTTGATTACATTCTGTAAATTCTTACACTGCTTTTATGTTAACTAGGTAATAATAGGCTTGAATATCGTAAAACTATGGTGATATAACATATGTAAGCCAAATATAAAGATTCCATAAAATTACGAAGAAGCTATGTTAGGAAACCTAATAGCATATACATATTATTGAGTAAATAGGCTAATGTACCAGAAAAACCTTATTGTTTTAAGTTTTGCCTTACTAATTAGAACTTAATAATACCAATTATAAGTCTTTAGGTAATATTATAAATATATCATGTTCAGTAATTAATAGCGCTAAATATAAATATGCGTAAGATGTACATTCATTTGATTATGATGCAAAACATTGTTTACAATAAATAGGTACTTATAAAGTAATATTTTCCAGTTGAAAATATTTATATAAGTCAGTTTGAAGACGATTTAATAGGAAAAGCAAAAAATAAAGTACATAAGATACTCATAACGTTATAGTAATTCTGCCATGTTAGATTTATTAAAATCTCACTCTATTTACTCTAACCCTTTAATTTATTAAACAAATATCTCATTTATTTGTTACCTTCAGCCAGAAACTATCTCTGTTCACTTCACTGTTTACTTCTCTGTTTATATTGTTAATTAGTAATTGAAATAAACAATTAACATAGTTAATTCTGCATGTAATAGCAATGCCTTACAACTTATTCTTAAATTGTTAGTATAATAGAAAATAAATTGAAAAACTGATTAAATAGCAATGTAAATAAACAAAGCCTATTCCTTTTATAATAGGAAGATTGTAAATATAACCGGTTATGCAAAACAGTTATACACAGTTGCAAAAAACATTAAAATGACAGATGCATCCTTTGAAATGATGTGTCTAGCAAATCATGTGATGATTAATGAATCAGAATTGTATATAATGTAAGTGGTATTACAATTTAATTGGTCTAGTAATATTGTTGTAATTTAATAATGCTATAAGATTACATTTTAAAGCTTATGAGTTGTGTGCTCATAAAACTTGAACTAAACTTAAATAATTAAGTTAATTTATGATTCGGATTCCAATGTAAATTAAACTTGTTATTTTTCTCGATGATTGATTTAGTCAAAATATAACTCATATATTAAGCTGTAAAAAGCCCCGTAATGCTTCATCTTACAGGTGAACAAACTGCGTGGGTGGATGACAAAACTTATTGCCAAGTCCCACACAGCAAATAATAATCATGTTAGACATAATTACACATAATTTAGCAGTACTTGCACCTTAGATGATGAATATCGTGTGTGTTGGTGAACCTTTAATAAATAAATACTTAATGTTCTGTGTATTTTATGTTTAGTTTAAATTTTAATATGGTACATAATTAATTAGTATATTTTTAATTGATAAATAGTCTTCTTGTTAACAAATTGACATATTATAAATTTACTGTAAAGAGTGTTTACTGGGTCTCAATGCTAACATCTACTAGATAAAGAGATGTATTTTGAATGAACAGGAAAGAGTCAATTGATCAGCTTTAGAAGTGTATATTACCTATTTATACATTAGCCAGAATCTATGAAATACACATACCACTTTGTAGTTCTTAATGCTTGGTAAGAATCTTTTCTGTTCCACCTCCTTTTTCTGGAAAACCTCATTGATGATGTTTCCGAGGGCCTGGGCACCATATTGCATGAGCGCTTGGCCACCTTGGTTTAGTAGCTGCTTTCCCGCGCCTTGCAGCATGGCGCCAAAATCCATGCCGCCATTTTGCCCCATGATGGGAGCTCACTCACTTTTTAACTACTCTATATAGTCACTTCACTAGGACATTTTGGGGGTAAACTGTATGGGAAAATGCCATAATGTTAAATTTTATTGTACTGTGTGATCTTTATTTAATAACATTGTTTTTTGAGCTCAAACCAACTTTGGTCAATCATATTCTTTTACACAATTCAAATTCAAATCTCTACCAATATTTAAAAAAGAAAAACAGGCATTGAACACAGCTATTCATCCAAGAGTTAACACAGTACTAACTTGTAGGAAACTGTTTGGAGGCCATAGATGTGATTACAACTAGTGATGTCATCTGTATAGCTACTGAGGCGTGCTAATTAACCACCTGAGTAATATTGTTTTACATGGCTATGAGAAAAATTATAAACATTCAGATAATTTTAATTCTCATGTATCTACATGTTTAAGTACCTACTCTTGGCTTTTAAATCAAGGCAGTTGAGTAGTATAAACTGAGTTTTTCAAATAATAACATAAAGTAGACCATTTATTTTCTTTTCTGCTTGTCTTATTTCTGTGACACCTAATAAAGCTAGTCCAGTTCCAATGAACCAGATTAATAAAAAATAATAGTATCATTTGAGTATCTACTAATGAATAAAATTACAGACTAGTTTTTTGGACCAGTTTTGGGTCATTATTTTTAAAACAGACACATTGCTTTTAACCTTAGCAAGCATATAGACAATAAATTACAATTATCTTAAAAACACAGGATTAGATAAACCGGCTGCGTCAATATTTAAATCACTTGAACCAGATGCAAAAAGTATGTAGGTCACTGGTGCACTTTCAAACTATTTCTATTCTGGAAAAAGCAATACTTCTAACTTTAACTGCACGGTTATCACTTTATTACAATATTAAACATATTTCACGACACCTAAATCGGTGAGGTCATCGTCAAAAGACGAAGTTCACTTAAAATCGCGCAAGAATCTAATGTATCTACGGAATGTTCTATCAGAATATCAAATATCACAAACAAACATTAAATCTAAACTAAAAGCGTAACAATAAACTACAACACACACAGTACAACAAAATATTTCACAGCATTTCACGCGTAATTTGCGCAATATTTGCTTCAATAAATTTAAAATAATAAGAAAATCACAGAGAGCAACTGTACCCAAATGTGTCTCACGGAAACTCTGACAGAAACACAACCGGCTATATTGAAGAGCTTTCTGAGCCGTCAGAATACATTCAAGTCGTGACCAACTCAAATTAGTCGGTTTGTCTATATGACTATTGCCAGCAGAGAGAATGACGTCAGCTGCTAAATTGTGGAACATTGATTTTGTTACATTTTTGGTGTCTAGTACTTAATAATTTATAATTAAAATATTGGATTTAATTAAAAATAGGTAATTACACAAGCTAGCTTGATGATCTTGATAATACTTTAAATGATTTTGTTGATTTACTGTAGCAACATTCATCAACAGGAACAATGGCCATGAAAAAATAGGTCCCGCATTAAAAATATAAGTTTAGTTAATATTTTTTTCGGTACATAGTCATGATTCTAAAATATTATGTTTAAAGAATCAACATACAACGTGTAACGGAAATAACGCACATCCACAGACACCCCAAAAAGAATATCCTTTTTTATCCACAATTAATGTATTGAAACATTTTTATCATTTTCTTAGATATTTGTTTTTATTACATATTGTCAGAATAATTTGTACAAATAATTGGCAAAACACGTGGGCGCCCTATTGCTCAATACGTTACTTATAGCCTATAGCCTTATAGCCTTATTGCATCGACTTAAGGCTCATTTTCGTTTACTTCAAGTGCTTTATGAAAAAAGTGTCTACAATTTAATTATTTCTAAATAATTTTTTGGTAAAAAAAAATATTTATTTTTATTAATGAAATGGATTCTGTTATCGATTCTGAACAAAGTAGTTTCAGGATGTGCGTTAATTATGTTACACGGTGTATATTAGTTCATAATAATTCATATACCCACCTAACAGAGTTAGTAATGAACTCATTAAGGGCGTAAACTCTATCCTCATTCCTTTGTAACATTATCCCTTTAAAACCGTTCTTGCGGTTAGGTAACTATGTAATGAGGAAAGCCTAATTTACTTTATATGCAACCGACGCAACTACTTTACAGTTTACGACTACAAACTAGACATATACCTATTTACTTTTCCGAATGTGTCTGCACGTTTTCCTAGCTGTATACTCATGTTACCATCTGTACCTAAAGCTTTCCATTTAGTATTTAGGTACTTAAGTTTTCTAAAGAAAACACTACATGGAAAAGATGTTAAGAAGCATGTTGCTTGGTAGCAACAATAAATAGTGGATGTAATGTCAAACACGAATATCGTTTCAAAGAAATGGCTTGACTGGGAGACACCCAGCGTGTTTATTGGATATAGCTGTTGACAGCTAAAGTTATAAATACTGGATATTGAGAACGAAAATTTCATGTTAACTAGCATGGCATTGGGGGCCACAACCGCTTACAGAAATATTTTTGCAGTTGTGGAAGAGAGACGCCACTCTACAGCGTGTAGTGCGTTATCACGTTTACACCAGCAATAATATTGTTTTAAGAAACAGCGGTAGTCCACTGGGTCATCTACGAAATAGTCCTTGTAGCCCAGTGAAATTAGGGGTTTCACCTCGGAATGAAAGATAATAAGCTGAAAATTGGTGGGAGCCTTTGTTTGGTCGCCCTAAATATTGTCTCAAAAGTCACAAGTTCTATCGTGTGCGCGTCTTAAGATATTCAAGGTCAAAGGTCACGAAAAACCATTTTTCGCGAATATCTCGGTTTCTATTGCTTAAATGATATTTTCACCAATATCAAAGTTGTAGAGTATAAAATTCTCTACAACTTTTGGCTGAACTTTTTTTTTATACGATCAACCGTTTTTGAGGTAGAGCGCGACGAGTGCACAGCGTACAGTCATATAATATATGAGGTAATGCAGGGTCAAGCGTGAGTTTCAGTTGTATAAAGTCAATTATTGTCAAAAAAAATATAATTATTAGGCAATGCGCATTATTTCTGTACGTAATAGGTTGGGGAAAAAGTCTTTTCGCATTATAATATGTATGAACTTGTAATATTTTTTTTTTGGCTATAGTATTTGTATCTGGCTGGTTTTGGTACAATTGAAAGTTAAAATTTTAAAGAACATAATTCCAAATTCTAATTTTATTAGAGAGAGAAAGATTTTATTACAAGTTCGTACATACTATAATGCGAAAAGACTTTTTTCCCGACCTATTATTTGCAGAAATAATGGGCATTGCTTAATAATTATATTTTTTTTGTCGATAATTGTCTTTATACAACGTACTGATTACCGAAACTCACGCTTGAACCTGCATTACCTCGTGTATTATATGACAGTACGCTGCGCACTCGTCGCGCTCTACCTCAAAAATGGTTGTACGTATAAAAAAAAAGTTCAGCCAAAAACTGTAGAGTATTTTATACTCTACAACTTTGATATTGGTGAAAATATCATTTAAGCAATAGGAACCGAGATATTCGCGAAAAATCGTTTTTCGTGACCTTTGACCTTGAATATCTTAAGACGCGCACACGGTAGAACTTGTGACTTTTGAGACAATATTTAGGGCGACCAAACAAAGGTTCTCACCAATTTTCAGCTTATTATCTTTCATTCCGAGGTTGACCCCTTATTTTACCTAATTTGACTGGGATATTGTAACTGACGTTTTCAATGACATTATTGTCGACTGAAATTGAATCCAAAAGACAAATGACTGTCCGCCATATTGGCTCTACGTAAACATGGCCATTAATTGTCACCTTTTGCCCAAGGTAATTAATTACAACCCTTGGGTCGTACACTGGCTACGTAATTATCTGCTTTAAGCTTAAATCTTATTATTTCAAAATAATATTAAAACAAGTGTAAAGCTATAAAACCCATCGACCTTCGCACGTTTCCGATTATGGCCGAAAATAACCGGCCGAAATGTCCAAATGCTCTCAGTTAATCTACAACTACTGCGTTTTAAGGTTAACTCGTTTTGGTATTCAATTTGATGACAGGATTGACAAATTAACGTAATTGTCTCGTCATTAACTCATCTTAAGGTCAGTAGGTAAAGTAGCGACGCCAAAAATATTTCGTCATTTTTCTATATCATAGTAGTCGGTTCTCTTTAGGCTTCCATAAATTGAAACAAGTTCTAGAGTAGTCTGACACCAGAAATCATCTAGAATTAACACGAGAGAATCTAGAACCTAAACCCTCCTTTTTCCAGGATTAGAAAAGTTCCTACCTTTCCACTTTGTCAAAACGATATTTTGGCGACATTAATGTTTGGTTGCTAATAGTTGCCATCGTATTTTAACCGATTACACTACTACTTCCTTTAAATACTTTCGACAAGTAGTAATAGAAACATTTCAGTCGAATGAGGTCAGGTTTATTGCGCAATCTTCGTCATCTCATGGACAATTTCCATTGAATATAAATTTGGCACCAGACCAGACTTCCATACTCCATAGAAGTCCCACAACGGGCACAAGGCCACGCTTGTAATGGGCTGGTAAATCATTGTTACTAAACGAAGAGAAATTGTTCTATTTTCCCCTTCTTTACATGGTCGATATAGGTACAGAATGGGGTCAGAGTTTAGGTGGTTTCGTCACAATGTTTTCCTTTATCAAGTGATAATTAGTTTTTTGCGTGCCGGGATTTGAATCTACGAGCATGACCTTCAACTTGGCAGTCTAATGGTCTTGCCATTAAGTTAAATTTAAGCAGCTATTTATCAGTATATAATTATATCCTGTCCTCCTGGCTCCTAATATAGTAAAATGATAGCAGTTGTGGAAAAGAAACTGCTCTACGGTGTATACCGAGTATAGTGCCCTATCCCGTTCCTATAACTGCAACATTTTTATGACTAGTATATTACCATATGATGAAAAAAAGAAAAATATATTTTATTATTTATTAAAAAAATATAGTGCGTATAAAAAAAAAAGAAAAAAATGGTAGTGGCACAGCAGTGGACTGAGACAGGCTGATGATGATGATGATAATAGTGCTTTTAGTCAACACATAAAACTTGAAATAAAAGTATTACTAACTACATTAAAATATGCGGTAAAACACTTGATATTTACTAGAAGCAAAATTATTGCGAAGGAATTCCTACCAAATTGTACTGGAAAACCAAAGCAACAAAATTTGAGGAAAAATAAAATTTATGTAGAAAGTATAGGAAAGATTGAAAATATATTTGCTGTTTTGTTTTTATTTGATTTAGCTGTGTTTTACTTTGTTTAATATAGTTGTTGGCATAACATTGTTAAGAATAACTAAAACTTCGTTTTTAGTAGGTGCGATTTTCCGGTACGATAGATAGATTTATTTGGTTTTGCATTTAATAACATACTACATCCGCAAGTCGCAACAAGGGGAATCTCAAACATATGTAATTTACCTGTCTTGGTTCTTGATGAAACAGAGTTCAAATACGTTGGCATCGTAAATGTACAGACAGCAAGAAAAAAGAAAACATGAATCATAAACACTAACAGATTTGCAAGAAACTTTAGCACAGAAATTGTATGAAGCTAATGTCCGAGATAAATAACTTTAACACTAAGAATGTATTGTACAGACGGCTGAGAATTTATAACGGATTGTTGATTTGATTTCGATCAACGACTTTCTTTGCTAACTTTACCTAATGAAAAGAATGCTCCTGCGAACGAAATATATCTATGAGTCTCTGTAGACAAAAGCGTATAATTCGTTATGCCTTTTAATACTAGAAATTTTGTGGAATAAGTGGTCTTTGTGGTTTTCTGGCAAAAAAACTTTGGGTACGGGGCTACGAGAAAACGATTACCTACTGGAAAGAGTGCTCTAGCGAAAGATATCTGTATTGTCTGTTAATCTCTGTAGACAAAAGCTTATACGTTATGATAACTAGTACTATAAATATTGTGGTTCTTGTGGTTTCCTAGCAAAAAAATCCTTGGACACGGGGCTACAGGAAATATGGGGATACGCGAAAACACGTGTTTTCCATAGTAACCTACACCTCAGTATTGGCACGAGGCGGCAAAAACTAAAGTTAAAAATAAATTCCCTTTAAATTTCGCCGGCATTCTTTACGTGTGATGTCAAAGCCCTGTGTTTATGATGAGAGAAAAGTTTTACGATTCTTCCTGGTTTTTTGTTCTGTTGCTAAAAGTCAATTGACGAAAATACTAAGTGATTTCGATGAGACTGAAAAAAGAGTCATTAGGTAAATGTATGTTATGTCTATGAAGACGTCTTTAAAATTCAACACAAGTATCTAATTACTAACGATTTTAGTCAACAAGCTACTAACGCCATAGTTAACCTCCTAACGCCTTAGTGAAGCTCATAGGCGCTCTTATAATAATAATATGCCCTGACCGATTTAGGCCAGGGCGGCTAATGTTACTATGACACCAGCCAGCTACGCGGGACATAATCGTATTATAGTGAATAGGTGTGTGCGCAAATACAGGTGCACTCTA
This sequence comes from Chrysodeixis includens, assembly GCA_941860345.1. Lineage (NCBI taxonomy): Eukaryota > Metazoa > Arthropoda > Insecta > Lepidoptera > Noctuidae > Chrysodeixis > Chrysodeixis includens. The sequence continues at coordinate 1,204,465 of OW796116.1, forward strand.
TTTCTTTACTCTCATAGTCCGATGGGATGACAATCTGACACGACTGGAGAAAGATCAGGCGTGGGACCCACATTTTTACGTGTTTTCCTAAATACGAGAGTTCTTATAGATACGTAATTGAATATTCTTTCTTTAGAGTTCTTATAGATAATATGTAATTGTAACGGACATTGTAATTAAAAAAGCCGACCCCAACACAGGGCTAGACTCAATAAACTTTTTATGAGTATTATATGCGAAGAGGACTGATTAAAATAATTAAATTTACAAAAAGTATTTTAATCTTACATCACACACCCACATAATAATATTACGCTGGTTATGTCATGCGTCCATGGCATAAAAACGTATAAGTAATTATTATTTTTGCCGTAAATAAGCTAAAGTTCACTTGTTTTTAAAAACTGGTCTGTTTCGTCACATACGGCCAGTGATACGGGGACATCTGGTACAAGAAAACGAAGATCGTTTATGGCTAAGAAAATAGGGATAAAACCTATTTGGAGCCAACATTTGTAGGTCAAACTATCAGACAAATGCTTGCGCCTTTTTGTATTTTGGAAATGGAATCTTTGAAAGATGGCGTCGTGATAGTGTTTTGTTTCGCTTTAACGTAAATGTTTTAAGCTTACTTCCTACAAGAATAAATACTTGAAAAACATCAAAACATTTCTAAATATATTTTATTACCACAGGTTGTTGACCTCGTACGAAAGTGACCGATCGACCTTCGTGCGTAAGAGAGAAAGAGTTTAGTATAATCAGGTTTCTGTGTAAACAATGTCAATGTCAGGCCGTGGTCCTAGACCCACTAAGATTATGTGATAAATCAGAGAGCACGAAAATTATATACAATGTTATGATTAATTACAATAGCGTTAGTTCCAAAAATTCTTACAGTGACGTCAAATATCCGAATACGTATAATTCGTTTGTCAAGCGCTGGTGAACTGAGATCTAGACATCTTTTGCTGCTTTGCCTTTTTAAGACCGTTATCAACGCACTAAGTCAAGGCCCGAACCTCGCAGGGGTACCCTAAGTGAATGTTGTGAAGAGCAATAAAGTATTGAGTATGTTGCTAACGTAGTTTTAATCTTTCATCTGGCTGCTTAAAAAGTGTCGCCAATAAGTCCAGTGAAGCAGTTAAAGCCTCCACTCTATGAAAATAAGAGCTGGTAAACACAAAAGTTAGGTCGATTTCTATGATAAAACTATCTACTTTCTGTGTATCTACTTTTCACGTTAAAAAGAATCATCAAAATCGGTGCACCCAGTCAAAAGTTATATGGTAACAAACATAAAAAACACGCAGTCGAATTGAGAACCTATTCCTTTTTTAAAGTCGATTAAAAAGCTGTAATTACTAATTAATTGACTAGTATGTCTTGTCATCAACTAATAGGTCGGTACACCAAATAATCAATCGTTATTAAACTACAGATTCCTATTCAGGCCGAGTGCTAGAGCCTATGAGTGGATAATGTGACAATAACTATCGTGAGGCGGATTCATAATTGTTAAATTATACTATAGTCAATATACTAGTCTTCTCATTTCAGAATATTTCGGACCCGACCGGAGTCCTCAATCATGAGCTGACGCGGTGGCGAGGTCTTAGGTCGAACTAACGTTGGCGGCCGCGCATCTAGCAGCTAGTCGGGCATTCCCGATAAACAATTGACGGACCTGTTGGTCTAGTGGTTAGTGACCCTGACTGCTGTACCGGAGGTCGTAGGTTCGATTCCCACCCAAATGTTTGTGTGATGAGCACGATCATTTGTTCTGTCTGGTTGTAATTTATCTATAGTATGTATGTATTTAGAAATTATAAGCATCTATGTTTATCAATTATCTAGTACTCATAACACAAGGTATACTTTTACGTTCGAACCGCGCGCTGGAGCGATGTTCATGAAATTTGGTATGGAGTTAGTTGAATTAACACATAGGCTACTTTTGAAGAATATGGGTCCTTTGTCATTCTTCAAAAACTTATGTTCTGATATTTGCCCTAACCCACACCTACTACATACATAAAATAGCTACAGTTTATGTTTTATCCGAAGTCAGAGTACCCGTGTATACTTAGAATACACTCGTCGGTGTTAGTCAATCCCACGCGCTAGCTACTAGCTACTAATTTAAATAAACTTCGTTTAGTTCAGCGTAAACATCTGGGAAATACGAAATAATGATGCACACGGTCGATTTGACCTTTGCCGTGTTTCTAGTAAGTGTTTATGAATGTGAAAAGAAATCAGATCATATGAAATATATCATATGAACTGTGAAATACAAGAATACTGTTTTGAGTAATTTCCGTGTTACCTACTGTTTTCCTACGTTTGTATTGGATTAAAATGATACTTTTCTCATCCATTATGCATTCATAATTCCTAAACATTCCTTCACATTTCCACAAGGCCATCTAGTCTCAAATAAGTACCTAACAATTATCCATCCATCCAAACTCAAACTTTTGCATTGAGGAAAACAGCTTAAAACGTATAACAACTACGTTACTTTTTGAAAACATGGTTTTCCCCACTAAAATGTGTCTCACTTAACAAGACACTGAGTATATTGCGTGGGAGCTAATCAAATCACCTACAGATCTTCGGCGTTTAATCAGATACGTCACAGCCTCACAATTATGATTCATACAATTTTTAGCGCAAAACCCGTGTTAGTCAGAGGCAATGACTGATTTTAACGGATTGTTTGTTAATGATATCAAAGTATGCCTTGTATTATGACGTAGCTTCTAAAGCTATTGTGTAAGCGGGACGGCGTTACGCGTGGTATATAGCGTTGTCTCCCTTTCGGGATATTACATTAATGGGAACAGAGGGCCCAACATATGGAAGAGAGACGCCGCTCTACAGAGTGTAATGCGTCATCTCTCTTCCACAACGGCTTCTTCTTATCGTATGGCATACGTACAATCTGGTGTCAAGTATGGTGGTTTCTTGACGATTTCCATAACAGCAATGGTTTCCTTGATGATTTCCTAACTAAAATCTGGCAATTATAGACCTGTCCTACTGCTAAGAGTATATAGTAAGTGCATTGTTCACCATAAATAATCCTCACATAATCTTGCAAAAAGCAATCTTAGCACCTTAGCAATAAAGGCGTTTTGAACTACCTAGATTTTATCACGATGTATGACTGTTTGATCGTGTGACTATGTGTAATAAGTATAATTAGTGTTATTATTTGTTCCTGTGCAATCAAGAATGATTAAACATTTGATACGCGAATTGTTCTGCAATTCCTAATGTTTACTGAGTTGACGCTAATTAGTCCACTCATAGACATAATGCTCTACTAGGTCCAATATATGAATCATGCCTCTATTACTTGTACTTATTATTCTGTGCCTATATACATAAAATCATAATAAGACCAGTTTGTCTCACCGCTGTAAGTGATTTGTTATTTCATCATCATCATCATCAGCCCGTAGCAGTCCACTGCTGGACATAGGCCTCTCGCAAGGTACGCCACAGAGCCCGGTCTGCTGCTTTATTTCTTATTTGTTATTTATTTACTTATTTACTACTACTACTTAGATTATCGAGAAAAGATTTAATGAATGAATCTAGATAACAGAAGACTAAGTAAATTTGTATAATAGAAAAAAAATAGAAATCACATTTTGGAACTGACCTTCTACAAAATTGATATGGAGATAACGCGAATAAGCGTATTCAATTCGCGTTTTCGACCACAAAATCAATAAGGAAATGAAGTAATTTGGCATTAGCTCCGATTTTTCTGTAGATAGATCAAAAACCCTAGGTTTTTAGTGCATTACGTCAGACACTAATTTCATTGTATATTGTGTTGGATTGATCTCCATCCGTTGGTTTAACGTCATGAATTGTAAAAACGTCTAAACATTCGAGCTCTGACGCGTTAGACACGAGAATACGGGTTAGGCTAAATAAAACATGTGTTTTTGACTTATTCCATACTGCATATATACGGCCGGTAATGTTTTAGATATAACTATTAACATCTAAGCAGGTCCTATCCACAGATATCTTTGGTCCTATCACTTGCTTAGGTAAATTACGTAATTATTGACAAAATGTTGTCAGAAATATTTAGTGTTTTGTTTTTATTAAAAAAGTTTTTTTTTATACCTCACTGAAACTCTCTTTATTTTTCTTTATCGTCTATATTTCATTGCAAATAAGGCAAGGACGTCTGGCTGTAATACAATATCCAAATCCAAAAAAAAAGTCTGAATTTATACATTTCTGTATTGATCGAACTTGTATTCAAAAATGATAGTGCAATGACCTTTAGTCGAAGTGCAAGGAGCGTCAGAGTGTCCGAGGTCAACAACCTTTTGGTTTCAACCAAAACAATAAAGAAACACTTCAGTAGTTATAAGATCGATTATAAGTTTTATATATAAAATACCCGAGTCACAATGTTAGTTACCGTACTCCTCCGAAACGTCTAGACCGATTCTATTGAAATTTTGTAAATGCATTCAGTAGCCCTAAGAATCGTCTAGTATCAATTTTTCATTTATTTTTTTTCACATACGAAGTCGCGAGCAAGTGTACTTAAGTTTTGTACAATTCAGTAGAATTTACAATACAACTTAGAATTCATAGCGATATTTAACAGCAGTTTTTTGGAGTCGGGTAAAAACGCGAGTGATTCGGAATAACTGAGAAAAGGCTGTAACCTGCAGAATTAATATTTCTCGACATTCCTACAACGCCATCTTGTCTCAAATTAAGTATACGATAGTAACTTGTGTTATGAGTGCTAGACAACTGATAAACATACTTATATATTTTTAAATTACACCTAGACACAGAACATTTGTCCTGGATGGGAATCGAATCCACGACCTCCGGTATAGCAGTCAGGGCCACTAACCACTAGACCAACAGCCGCCAACAGGGTCGGCAAATTAATGTCCGGCCTTTTCCTTTTAAAAATGACTCATTCAGGAATTTAAGCGTGACGCAGAGGTTTTACAGACATTCAAACAAATACAAAGACACCCAGATTTCGAAAAAGTATTTGTGAATAGTAAAAATTCTCACCCTAAGCGGGGAATCCCCGACACGTAGCACAGTGGTAACTAGTATTCATACCACTATGCTATATTTTTGTCCTGTTTAACCAACTAAGCAAGAAAAAACACACAAACTGTCACACCGCCATTGATATGTCGATTTATCAATTTCAAATGGTCTATCACCACCATTTAAAGTAATAATAATGCAGTCGTAGAAGAGAGGTATTACTCTACTCCGTCTAGTATGGTGTCACGATTCCACAACTGTAAATATATTACTTTAAGCGGCGGTGAAAGGTCCTATGAGATCTTAGGAGCTATTTAAACGTAACATGATATCAACACAGACCCACTACGTTCCTCCTGGAGCCCTTTGAGTGCCAGAGTAGCGGTAACTCTTAGGCTGACGGCACATTGGAGTCAAGATTGTTTTAAGACAGACTATTGCTGTACAAAACATATGAAGGTGCGCATACTTCAAACAAAACGTCTCATAGACAAAATTGTCCAAATCGCACCACACGTCTGACTAACGTTTGTCGGCTTCCCTTTTTTATTTATGCGGGCGCGCACATCAACGACGAAACAGTCTAGTCAACGCAGGTATAAGGCAGACTTGTCTATGTGAGGAAAGTCTGTCTTAAAACTGTCGTGACTCCAATATGCGGTCAGCCTTACGAATATCCCGCAGCCCAAACAAGTTTTTTGTAAAACTGTTGCATGTATAAGCGATGTATAAATATAATAGAGGCCAGTTTAGGGCTTTGAGCACGTTGTACTTACCGAAACCCTCTGTGCGGTCTGTTTAACATTGGAAATGTTAGTAAACAATAATTAAATAGCTCGAAGATCAGGGATTAGTTAAGATAATAAATTATTAAAGGAATACATTTGGCAGTTTATTCTATAGATAATAAGGGGTCGTTGTCACACGCACGTGTGGGGATTTCGTGTAAAAATGATTTTACGAGATACGCACAAAGTTGTAGCTCTTGCCAACAGGAAACTGTTAAATATAAGCGTTTTCGCTGCAAATTGAATTGCTTTGTACAAAGAAGTGTTCTTTTGTGAAACATTAAAACAAACTTCAGATACAAGTTTGGAATGAGTTGGCGTATTTGTAAACACTTAGCTATGCTTCGCATAATAGTACACAAATTAAAAGAATATTATGTAGCGCATTATATTAACGCAATTATAATTTAAGTCTTATTTTTTACATTAGTGTGCCGATCTAATTGTAAACTGTTAAGCATTGTTTTAGATTATTTATATTATGTGAAGAATGTCATCTAGTTTTTACTTAATGCTACTTATTTTAATATATAATTTAATCTTAGTTTGTCATGTCAACAACTTGTTAATGTTTGCACGCCAAATGGCAAAATATGGCAGAACTTATTTATTTTATAACACCATTTACTTTCGTATCTTTAGCTATGGATAACATCTAAGGATTTCAACGATAGGTAATAAACCTAGAATCTATATCACTGCAAACTCATTCCCAGAAATTGTAAACCCAAATATAGATTTACAACATCATTATCCTCGCCAAAACCAATAAATATAAAATAGACAGATGGAAGTACTTACAACAGCATTCACATTGACTGCAGCACACGCTTCTTCTATCACCTCCTCGACCGCGCCGCTCTCGTACTCCTCAGCCGGCAGAGCTGGGTACAGTCGCATGTTGGTACTAAACATGCTGTCCTCCTCAGTAGGCAACTTCGGGTACAAACTCCTGGTCCCCACATCTTCAAGCAAAGGCTCCGTCCCTTCACCACGCTCCCCTTTCAAGAAACCCTTGACTGCAGCAGCGGCAGTACCCGGCCGATGCCACCCCCACCCGTTCGCCTTGAAATTCTTCGGGTAGTAATTCAACAACGACATCTTCACTTGTTTCTTACTAAACTCGCGCACTGATTTAGAGTTCTGAAAATAAACGTGTGCTCCTCACCGCGGCTGAAGCACGAATGATTGTTTATTCTCGAAAGTAAATCTGTAACAAAAAAGCTTGGTTAGATTCGGTATTTTTCTTATATTTGGACTGGGATTTGAGTCTGAGATTCGCTTTCGAATGAGATCAGTTGCTCATATTATACCGTGAAAAACATTTTATATTTCTCATAGGCAGTTTATAGTCTATCAATTTTAGTAGCGAAGAATACTTGAAGATGCAATAAAACATCCTTATCTATCTATTGCAAGAATACCGTGACTTTTATCTCGTTTATGGCGTAAAGAAGGAATTTTTGACCTGTGTTTAGCAGAAAACATTCTATTATAATATTTATAAAGAAACGGCTACGATTCGATGAGGATGCAAGATAGCTAATCAAAATATCATTCAATGATGATCAGTCATTTCTTTCTAAATATTTATTTAGAAAGAAATGTATTTCCAATTAGTTAAATTATATATTTTAATCACGAGTAAATCCAATAATAACTATGTAATTTAACAACAATTTGTAATTTAACGACAATAACTGGACCATAATATTTGACAAAGGCGTACAACAGTAACAGACCGGACAAACCGACCGCGACGTATTGTTTCGAACTTTGCCTAAACGTGTGAATAAGACAATAGTGACCTTGCAGCTTTATCATTTGTGAATCGTGACCTATAATTACAATCATTACGTCACAATACAACATACAAACAACTGTAATGCAAGTGATTTTATAATAAAATTTAACAGCTAAATATTATAAAATCACTTGTTTGTTTTTTGTTACATTCCAAGCGAACAAAGTCGCGGGTTAATTAATTTAATAAATGAGTTAATTAGTTTTTTCTAAAATAAAAGTAGCCTAAGTTACTTCTTATTACATCAAGACCTGACTACTCAAGAACCAGCCACCTGCCAAAAAAGTACCGTCAAACTCGGTCTAGCCTTTTCAGAGATTAGCGTGAACAAGCAGACAGATAAAAATTGCAAAAAATGTTAGTTTGCTGTATCGGTATAACGAATTTGAATATATTCTTAGAACTCCTCGAGGGGTAGGTGTAAAGAGCCCATCCCTCACTCCGCATAAGGAAGGACTCTCCTCCGTCGTCTCCTATTGGCTTTTTAGCTGATCGGATGACAGGGTGCCCCCCGTGCCATCTGCAGGTCCGACCGTTCCTAATCCCATAATCCTTGAGATGAAGCTGCAGACACATAAATGCCTAGCCCTTATGACGTATCAAAATCAAGAGGTTTTTATTTCTAGTAGGCCTTTTCAGGCACTTTTAAAACGTTACTGACTCTAGTTGCGCGGTTCCAAAATGTCATTCTTATGGAGAAGAACCGGCAAGAAACTCCATAAGTTACTCTTTTAAAAACAGAAAAATGCAGTAAGTATATATTATGTACAGTACATATTATGCACTATTTAAAACCTCATAGCAGTGACTTCTAGATACCGTTTTTGGAGTAAGGTGCGTACAAATGTAGGTCACGTCCTTGCGTGAAATGCTGGGGAGTGGTATGCAAACAATTTAATTAGGTGACAAAATCTAAAGTAAAGAGTAGGTGTGTTAGTAGACTATAGCTTACTATTGAGATTCGTAGAATACGATTTATTAGGTAATACTCGGTCGCATATTTCTAGTGGCTTACTCACAAGCGTAGCGTTTGAAGTTGTGATAGCCTAGTGGTAAGACCGTAGGACTGTGAAGTCAAGGGTTTCGAGTTCGATTCCCAGGCGCACTAATTTTTCGAATGTTGCCTGCGTTTTAGGAATAAATATCACCGCTTCCGTGTTTCGGAAGACACGTAAAAATGTGGATCCCGCGTCTGATCTCTAAAAGAGCAGGTAAGTAATTAATTTGTATAATACGACCTAAATGATCAGAGGCTAAACAAAAGATTGGTATAATAATTATGAGTCAACTAATTCTGCTGGTATATTTATGGAACTCACAGTTAATACAATATTCGGAGAACGGTAGGTACAGTTATTGGGTATCTAAATAAGGGAATCTTGTATACAGATGATTCACAAAGTTATAAATAATGAAGGAGCAGTAAACAACAAAATTTGCTGCGGTATAAAGAGTAAGCGAGTATTTTGTTAAAATATTTTTAAAAAACGTCGGGTTTAGGTTTAATTTTAGTCAGATTGCCATACCAATAACTAATTGATGGGCCTGTTGGTCTAGTGGTTACTGGCCTTGACTGCTATTCCGGAGGTCGTGGGTTCGATTCCCACCCAGGAGAGATGTTTGTGTGATGAACACGATCATTTGTTCTATGTCTGGGTGTAATTTGTCTATAATATTTATGTATTTAGAAGTATATAAGTGTGTATATCAGTTATCTAGTACTCATAACACAAGTTACTTTCGTATACTTAATTTGAGACTATATGGCGTTGTGTGTGTTACAATACAGACTGCCAAGAAAATACATAAATACTAACACGTAATGGAGAAAAACAATTTGGAGCTCAAGGCTTTCTCTGAGTAGCCAATATTAAAAGCGCCATTCAAACTAATGTTATCATTTTCTAGTAGGCTCGCACAAAGACCCATTAACGTATTCATCTAGCGTATTCATTAACGTATATATCATACATATAAATAAAATTGGAGTGTCTGTATCTTATATTCAAGTAACAATTTTTTACTACATGCATATTATTATGAAAAATATATACGGCACGTACACTAAAACATTTTTTTTTATTTTTGACAGGTTATCGGGAAATGGCTGGACCGATTTTGACGGGTATTTTTTTTCAGTTAGCTTGCAGTTAGTGATGTAATAAGGAGTAACTGAGGCTAATTTTCTTTTAGAAATCTTTCGTATCAGAAAATAAACTTTAGCAAACAGCAATTTCAAGAGGTATATTTGAATAAAACAATTCAGACGATTTGTAACAGAAAGCAGCTGTTTTCAAAATGGTAGGATAGTGGATAGACATCACAATTTTATTTTTTATTGAGTTTGGGCAATAGATATTTTAGAAATTGTTACGTTGCATTAGAACTGTCTGGTAGCCAAAAATAGAGACCTGATGGCAATGATGGCACTTTGACTTGTCAGTTATAATTAATTGGAGCAAAAGTACAAGCATTCGCGTTTGGAAAAAAGTTACTTTGGTCATATAAAGTATGTTTTATTTTCACCAAGATTTATTCGCCGGTAAATGGTTACTCTTAAGTGTATTTTAATTTCCACACTAAATATAAACGTTCATTGTTAATAAAGCTTGATATTATTATAATAAAAAAATTGAGTATCCATTTAAATTTGAAGTTAACGTTTTGTTAAATAGTTGGAATAATAAAACTAACATTTTCACAACTATATAATTTTAAGTAAAAAATAAAATAAGATGCATAAAAACGGTTTAGAATCACTAACTTTTCCTTACACTTTCACTTATTCGAACGTCCACATAAATTTACTGTACAATTAATTATAATAAAAAATAAAAACCGACTTCAAAAACAGCGACAAATATAAAAGATGACGGCAAATCGAGTATCTCCTTCTTTTTGAAATCGTTTCAAAATAGCCTTTATTAGGGAGTTACCACATCAATCGATCGAACGTTGATCAATAAATCTGTATCGATGAAAGTATCGATCGTTCATCGTAGTCGAATAATCCATTTCACTCTTATTTGATGCCATCAATCGATTGGTGTGGTAACTAACACCATTAGGGTTAAATCTTATTTTTTAAAACGGCTCCCGCACTAAGGAATTTAATCCTTGTATCGCGGGGTTTTACAAACATGCAATTCACATGCAAAGAGACATCCAGACTTCGAATAAGCATTTGCGGAAGCACAAATTCTTGTTCTACGCGGAGATCGAACCCGCGACACGTTGCGCACAGCGGTAATGGACGTGGTGACCAATACCACTCGGCTATTTGTGTCTTTTTTTACCCGACTGCCAAGGAAGGGTTACGTTTTTCGCGCGTATCTTGTATGTAGGTATGTATGAGCATAATATTCTTTATTACCTCATTTCTTCGAAACGGCTTGATGGATTTCGACAATCAGGGCATCGTTGGATTCGTCTTAATTACCCAAGTGTTCTTAGATATGTGACGTCAAAAAAAACCAACATGGCGGCCGTGAGGCGCCGTAGATAGAAGTAAAAAAAAAAAAAAATATTTGCTACAATATGGGTATCAAATTAAAGAGCTCATCATGAAGATTCCAAAATGGTATATCACTGACATATAGAAAAAAAATACTATGTGCAATTGTTTCTTTATTATCCAAACTAAATACTCGTATATTATGCGACGCGGTTGACTAGCGGTTTCTGAACTTAAAAGTGAAAAGTGATAATAAAAGTACGTCTAAACTAAATTTTTTTTTTTTTTTTTTTTATAGCCTAAATAAGATCCCACTGCTGGGCAAAGGCCTCCCCTTTCTCCTTCCAAACCTCCCTGTCTTTTGCGATATCTGGCCACGTGCGACCTGCATATCTGAATTACTATTATCTAAATTATTTACAATGAATTTATTTATAAATAAAGGACTAGCGACCCGCCCTCGCTTTGCTGAACGTTAAATAGGGAATATCTTGGTATTGGAAGTAGTTCTCTCGTGTCGCAGGTGAAATCTTGAGAAACACATAGCCGTATTATAACTAACTAAAAAGTGTTAAATAAAAATAAAAAAAAATAAAAACCCGACTGCATAAAAAACACTTTAAATAAAAACTGAAAAGTAAAAAACAAGCTTAGTCTAAAAGTGTAGATAGCAATGCTATTACCACAAAATTAAATAATTTCATAATCAATACGTGTATCAATATGTTTCGCATAAGATTATTATTTTTTGTGTATTGATTATGAAATTATTTAATTTTGTGGTAATAGCATTGCTATCTACACTTTTAGACTAAGCTTGTTTTTTACTTTTCAGTTTTTATTTAAAGTGTTTTTTATGCAGTCGGGTTTTTTAATTTTTTTAATTTATTTATTATATTTTTTAGTTTTAGTTTTTGGTATCTAATATCAATTAGCAACCAACATTAAAAACAGACAGCAGACAGACATTAAACATTTTATATTAAACAAATCTGTATACGTAATTACAATTAGTTAGAATTGGGCACAGCTGGGTGTGTTTACAAGGTACCTACTTACAAAGGAATATAGCCACTCCCTGACAAAATGACGTCATAGTATCACCACGACCACCTTGCTATGGGGTATGCTTTAATTAATGTGGGTACAAGTACAAATAGCCTTCAGTTTATGAGCCCATGGGGAGTTAGTTTAGGTGTTGTGGTGTCACTTGCATTAAAAGTATGTGAGGACAGTAGTTAAATTGTAAAGGTCTTTCCAATTTTTTTTATAAACTTGCTGTTGGCCGCGACTTCGTCCGTCCAAATTTCAGTTATTAAAATAATCTAGAGTGAGCCAAACAATAATCTAGTGTGAGCTAACTCCGGACCAAATTTTACTAAAGTTGCTCCAGCCCTTTTAGCCTAAAAAGGTAATAAACATCCATCCATCTATACTTACAAACTATCGCCCAAACTTGAAGAACTGCGTGAAATATTTCGTTTGAAACAAGGCATTGTTAATCTAGGTATGTAGCCTAAAAACGTGTCTGGATAAGACAGAAACACAGGACCAAAGGAAATGTGTAAAGAGAGACCTCAGTAGTAGGATGATAAGCGCAGTGAGTGATGAATTATAGAAACCAGATTGAATGTCAGGCATTTTTAGCAATAATATGTCCACTACGCCTTGTGCTAGCTATTTATAAGAGTGGCGCAGAAATTTAAAAATCAGACTAACAAATGATCCCCTTTTTTTAGGAGACTTTAAATTTATTTTGGCTTAGGAATATGTTTCCTACTTCGCATTCTACCAGAAAAAAAGAGTGGACGTAGAATGACGTCATCGAAAGTTTGTAAACAAAAGAAAGTAAATTGGTCCCAGTTGTATAAAAATATTCAGGTTAACAAGCAATTTGACCTATGTTAGGTCTTTAGGGAAATTCGGTAAATTAATTAAACCCTATCGAGGGAGAAATATACTTGACATTTTGGCGTAGTTGCATATCCATAGGATAGTAAAATTTTGTAGATTCTATGGTAGTTATTCGATTGTGGTGAACAACTACGATCAATGGCTTCTGTAATACCGATTAAAGAAAAGCGCCTTTTCGAATGTTGTGTACGTTTTAGAAATAAACATCACAGCTTCCGTGTTTCGGAAAGCACGTAAAAATGTGGGTCCTGCGCCTGATCTCTATCCGGTCGTGTCAGATTACCGTCCCATTGGGTTATGAGAGTAAAGGTACAGAGAGTGCACCTGTGTTTGCGCATACGCTCGTGCACTATAATATGTCCCGCGTAGCTGGCTGGTGTGATAGTACGTAACGCTAGCCGCTGTGGCCGAAATCGGTCCGGACATTGTATAGAACGTTATACAAATATCTATCGATCTAGTAAGACCACTACATTACGTTGACCTAAGCTGGCCTTAAAACGATGACGTCATGACTGTGAGGCATTTACTAGAACTTTAGTAGTAATCATCTCAGTAACCAGACGTGCTAAGCATTATAATCTGAGCGCGTCATCTGCATTGGTGCATCACCTTTGAGCCCGACGATTCACGACAGTGACGTTACTTCGTACTAATATTATAAACGCAAAAGTTTGTGAGTATGTATGTGATTCTTTGTTATTCAAATGATTCTGGAAATTTGGTATGAAGTAAGCTGAAACATTTCTTTTTATTTTCCGTGGTGAAACTTTAATGACTTCAACCCACGCGCGGCGGCGTGGGGATATGTCGGACTCCCACCGACTAAAGACACCCCGAGCCGGATCTACTACCTAAGTCAGCGTCACGAGATCGCTCGCGCATGCTCTGCGTGACTCAAGCTGGCTTCTGTCCGATAGGACTTCTTCTCGAGGGGTAGGTGTAAAGAGCCTACCACTTTTTAAGCTGAAACCCTGGGTTAAACATAGGCTTTGTAACTGGCAGCGTCAGATAGTGGTATTGGTTTTGCAACTATAATCAATATTCACGCGCGCAAAGTCGCGGGCAACAGCTAGTAATGGATAAATGTTTGCTCTATGAGTATCTGTCGATGTTAGCATGAATGAACGTTACTAGTCCGTGACTTTAATAATGGTTAAATTATAAATCATTTGTAAACGAATAGATCATTTGTTATACTTTGACTGGCCTGTTGGTCTAGTGGTTAGTGGCCCTGACTGCTATACCGGAGGTCATGGATTCGATTTCTACTCAGGACAAATGTTTTAAATTGTGATGAGCACGATCATTTGTTCTGTGTCGGGGTGTAATTTATCTATAATATGTATTTAGAAGTATATAAGTATGTTTATCAGTTGTCTAGTACTCATAATACAATCTCTACTTAATTTAAGATTAGATGGCGTTGTGTGAGGGTCGTGGAATATTATACATAGATGTGAATGCTACTCGGATAGTCAATATACGTAAAATATTTTAATAAAGAGTTCACTTATAAGGAAAAGAATACCGGTTATTAGTCGGTAGGTTATTTAGGTTCCAAGTACTGAAATATTTCCTGGCTTGACTCGCTATGTCACATAGTATATTAATAAATATTGCATATTACTTGAAGAATTAAAACGTGACATATTGTTGTCGGCTCAAACGGCTAAGTATGTTTATTTTGATGAAATTTGTTATGGGTTTAGCCTCCGTGGGTTTAGCTGACACCCTGGATTAACAATAAGGCTACTTTTTAACTGACTGCATCAGGGAGGGGTTGATCTTTTTAGTGCCATAACCACGGAGCAAATACAAAGTAAAAAGCAAATGCAAATACTTTGTATTACCTCCGTGGCCATAACCGACAATTGCGCGGGTTAAGTCGCAAGAGCGAGTAAATAAATAAATAGCACAAGTATGATAATGTTATTGTTACTGCATTTTTTACGAGACGTTGCATTTCTTATTGCCTAGATATAAATTAATTGCTATACGAACATGTAGTGAATATGTATAAGTTGTAGGAAGATGTCTCTATTACTTGCACATGCAAATGAAGCCATACATACATAAGACGCATGTATGATTCACGTTAGAAGACACGCTGTTGATCAGTTATCTAATAAAATAAACACTATAACAATCCCTTTGCCCAGTTTCCAATCATCAATTCATCAATCAATTCATTCCTTCTACTCGTCATAATATGAATGACCTCTATCTACCTAATATTATCTATTATACAATCCTAAAATATCTTCTACCTGTATGTAAATTAACTGTATCAAACCAGTCTTTAGTCGTTGCACAGGCCCCAATGTATAGTTTGGTTCGACGATGATTAGAAGAATTCGTGTGATCCACTGATGTTTATTCTAAGGATATCTTTGTGCATGTGTTTTTAGTGGGTTTAGCGGGCGCCTCCTAGCTCGCGGGGAGCTCCACATACACCTTTAAATTGGAGGGGATGCGTAAGGCATTTTCTCCAGCAAAACGATGAAAAAATGGTAGTGGAGCGGAGATTAGAGATAAATGCAGGCTAAATGAATAAACGAACAGGATCAGAGATTATATGAAGCCTCATTGAATAGTAGAAATTCGTTGCTCATCTCCGCGGCACTGCTCCTTTCTACTCGTCTAAAAAGGTCAAGCGCCATTTGAGTTGCTTTATCGCGACAAAAAAATATCCGAGTATAAATAAATTGTGTGTGTGAATTTAATTTCTGTGCGACCCCCCGCGATATTAGGATTTGCCCCATTTGGCAATTACCTACTACATTTTGCTATTGTATAGTATAGTTTGTAGTTTTCTTTTTTTAAAACATTAATTTATGGAGTTTCTTGCCGGTTCTTCTCTATAAGAATGAAATTTTGGAACCGCGCAACTAGAGTCAGTAACGTTTAAAAATTGTGCCTGAAAAGGCCTACTCGAAATAAAAAACACTTTGATTTTGATTAGATTCCTTAGCGCGGGGATAGTTTTTTTTTTTAAATGACATAAATAGTCTCTATGGAAAAATGAGTTTGAACTACACGCAAACACGCCATGCATGCGTCACAGGTGAAAAAAGGGGGCGGGATACGGCTAATCAACTCATTTGAGAACCGCGGGTTACACAATACATACCTACATACACATCAATGATTAGCGCGAGCGAATTAAGCGAAATACTTTGTTGCTGTGCAGTTTGCCAAATTGCCGCCATAATCGAGTTTTGCGCAGTTTAGGCCAAGTTTAAACCAAGTAGGTAGTGTTTGCAAAGTGATATACAAGTTATATTGTTATTTTTATGTCACTTTTTTTAAACAATATGCACTTGTAACAATTCGTTTGTTAAGACAGGTGTAGCGTACACATTTATCGACACTTTCCAATTCAATCAAATTGTATAAGAATATTATTGTATCATAATATGTGACGAAAGAAAACGTATTTACGATTCTTCTCCTAGTTTTCGGGACTGTACGTGATCTACTCAAACCGAAGTTAATAACCACTGCACCCAAAGAGTACTCATTATCAAACATTTGACAAGTACCTCTATAGATAAAATACCGGTAATAAATAGATGCTAAATTTAGTGCACGCGATAAAAATTACACGGTAATAATAGGCCTTAACTAAAGCTGGATAAAGATAAGTTTTATCTTTAAAAATAAATTGCATTTAGACACACAGTAAATAGGTAAAACCGAGACTAAATAGTGAATATGTTAGTTAAGTTTTACAAAGTTAATTTGTTGATGTCACGTGCCAACTTTTAGACATTCATAGTTCATTTGTTTACTTCAGGGACATCAAACAAAAACAGATGGTGTTTAGTTTATAATTGACATAAACCTACACTTTATATAGCACACATTTATTTAAACCATCCTAAATTTGAAGTTCCTGAGGTTATAAGTGACTCACATTATATTAAACAACGTAAATATGAGTAATATTATAAGAATTCGCAAAATAAACTTACCTCCTTTCACTACGACCACTAGTGAACGATTTCCTTGAATGAACCAGACTAAGATTTGAATTGAGTGATCTCAGGTTATTCATTCATTTAAGCTCTTTTTCGTTCAGAAATATAAATATATTCAATTAGTATGTATTCAATGAATGTTTCTTAATCTTTGATTATTTGTAATATATATTTTTTTCATTACACAGTCACCAATTGTATTAATAAAGTAATGTCTTAAAACACATGGTTAATATTTTTAACCAACGAACAATTGCGAACAAACAAGACTGGGAACTTTATAAACACGAATTGTTTCCGGACGATAGTAATTAAAAACTGTCATGTCTGTCATTGTCATTTAGTATACTGGTGGTCGCACGTGTTTTTATTATTGTTAAGAATTAGAAATAAAAATGAAGGTTTTATCAGAGGAGAGGACGCGAATTTTATTCGAAAAATTAACAAAATAGTGAGTATTTCTCGTAACTTAAGTCAGGTCTATACTTAAAACACAACATTTTTCAACAACCTGTTGAACTCTTTATCGGCGTGTTACTAAACCCGGTTTATTTTCAATTGCCTTTAATATAACCTCTTTTAATATAGTAATAACTGCTTTATTACCTAAAAAGTTATTGATATTAGCATTCAAGGCCTCATAAAAATACAAGTACTAAAATCTACATTTCATTTTTCAGTATTGGTGTGAATGTGAAACAATTGATTGACCGTGCAGACGGCACATACTGCTTCAGAGAAAAGAAAGACCGTGTCTACTACATATCTGAGCGTATCCTACATTTAGCCCAAACAGTAAAGCCTGAAAACTTGATATCTGCAGGGACGTGCTTTGGAAAGTTCACAAAGACAAATAAATTCAGGCTGCATATCACTGCGTTGTCATATGTAGCTCCTTATGCCCCCTACAAAGTGTGGGTGAAGCCGTCAGCTGAACAACAGTTTTTATATGGACATCATATTATTAAGAGTGGTAAGGAATTTCATTCTTAATTTCTTGTTGACTATTTCACCATGATTTGTAAGATGATAACAATTTTGTTTCTATATAAAATAGTTTATACAAAAATGTGTTAAACTGTCCCTTTTTATCTATGGTTGGGTGTGATAAGTGCCTTTTTTGTGCTGGTAATTGTGTTATTAATGTATTAACGGCATAAGCAAACAGAACAGAAGCTTTTAATTCATGATACTGCATACAAATACGTAATTATAATGTACTTTTAAACATTATAATTAATTTATAATATATTCCACGACTTTTACACAACACCATCTAGTTTCAAACTAAGCAGAGCTTGTATTAAATGTAAAATAAATGTATTTGTATGCAGGATCGCAGTTATTTCCTATTTGAGAACTTCTAATATTACTTATATTCATAAAAAATAATTAACTATTGCAGGTCTAAGCCGTATAACAGATAATACACCAAAACACCATGGTGTAGTTATATGCACTATGTCAGACATACCTATTGGTTTTGGAGTAGCAGCGCGGACGACCGCAGAGTGCAGACACGCAGACCCCCTAGCCACCATAGTCTTCCATCAAGCTGACGTAGGAGAGTACATACGTGCTGAAGATACACTGACGTAGATTATTGAAATAAATAGGTTTTAAAGATATTTTGTATTTTTTTTACAGTAGTAACTGACTACTGTAACTGTAAATGTGTCATTGAGAGAATGAGCGTTGATATGGTTCTGTATTGGTGTTTTTACTTTTATTACAATGTATAATAAAAGTTTATACTTAACAATGAAATTTTTACACATAAAACTAAACTTACGTACCTATGCAATAAGTGTAAGCCTCTCCTCGTGTTTGAGTATTACTTTATGTGACACAAAAACTATAAATTCAAAAGCAATTTTACCAATAGAATGGGAGTATTCATTTCGTTCCTAAAAAAAGAGATAAATATTTAGATTTTAGTTCTTTCGATAGTATCTACAAGCGCCATCTAGTTTCAACGTACCGAAGCAGGTAGTATCTGTTACATCAAGAATTTTACTTAGTTTCTATTAATTGTACTAGATGGCGCTGTTAGCTTCATCTATGCTACGTTCAAAACTTATCTTCTCCGCCCAGGATCGTATTATTTTATTTATGTTTTATGTCCCTATTTACGTCAGTATGAAGATGATTAATAGTAAACGTTCATAACTAGTTTTATTATAAGCGGTATAAGATATCGCAAAGCCACAGATTTATTACTTTTGCAGGGAAAGCGAACGAGTTTTCTCTATATCTACCTACTTGAGTATTTCATAAGGCAAAGGAAAACAGAAACTAGTCTTTCTCAACATGCATTATTTAAATATTTGATATTTGTTTAAAAAAGCGTAGGACTCAGTAAACTTTGGATGGGGTAAGTAGATAAGTAGGTACCAAGTACCTACATAGTTATCTACTAATCGAAATTAACTAATCTTGATATTACTAGCATTAGTATGTATGTAACATACCTTAACTTTAATCTAGTTATAACACAATCTCCTGCCGTTTAATATACATTAACGTTCCTTGTTACTGACTAGGCACACTGGCGTAGTTATGTTGTGAGTAGGAAACTAAGATTAGCGCGTACGGCCACTCAAGCACAGCTCGATTAAGCTAAGCTGTTCATCGGACTGTGTTGAGGTCGGATATAACAATGCCTTAGTAACAAAATATACTTAGTTATAGGTACGATCTCTAGGTACCTACATAACTGTGAGTTTTGTAAAATGCCCAAATTAAAAAAAAACCGTAAGTGTAGGTACGTTAGAACTAGTAAAGAACAAAAAAA
This sequence comes from Chrysodeixis includens, assembly GCA_941860345.1. Lineage (NCBI taxonomy): Eukaryota > Metazoa > Arthropoda > Insecta > Lepidoptera > Noctuidae > Chrysodeixis > Chrysodeixis includens. The sequence continues at coordinate 1,224,260 of OW796116.1, forward strand.
CGATTAGAAGATTTTGTTTTATTTGTTTAATAGTTGATGTAGGTATAAACGAAAACAGGGTAAGAAATCACAACATAACAAACAAGATATGCAAGAGTGTGGCTTATTTCTATAAAACCTCTCTAAAGAATATATCCATTAGGCAGTTTTTAAGATTTAAACGTATGTGTACAGGGATTAGGGACAGACGGACGCGAGAAGCGACTTTCTTTCATACTAAGTAATGTATAATTGCTATATTAGGTAGGTTGGAACGTGCCTACTTTCTACCTAAGTAGGTACCGGAATGTCTTTTATCAAACACCATAATATATCTTGCGCAAATGTTACTCCTTCAGTAGGTACCAAGTTTATCCGAAGGTCGTCTGTAAGAGATCGCTTTACGCGATAACACTGCCCATTGTGGCACCATGTTATTGTATCTTTTACGTTTGTCAAATCTGTTTCTCATGTGGTGTGCAACAAAGAGTATTCCACCTATCTATAACCTATTTTAGACAACAAACGGTTCTTATTCGCGATGTAATCCGATTTTCCTTTCTTCCAACGTTTCGGCCGAGTTGCACACATCGTGGTCACCTGGACACGAGTTACGTTGTCTAAAATATGTGTACAAGTCGCCGAACTTTAAAAACATATCTATAACCTCCACAACATCGTTCCCATACATTTTTAATTACCAAAACAAGACAGGAACACTTCTAAAAACCCCACCTTTACCTTTATTGGCCCATCTCGCAGTATAATAGCATTCTGAGGGTCTGTCCTAAAACAAAAAGGGCCTTTCAGCATCGCGTCACAATTTAAGGCCCTATTTGATATACCGCCTATTTATTACAAAGGGTTCCGTTTTATATAAGATTATGTGTGATAATTAGAAGCTTTGTGTTATATCTGTTGGGCATTGTTGAGTTTTAAAGGTAATTAAGTACATGGTAGCACTTACTATGTCGTGTTTATGGGAGCGGGAAAAAGGTAAATGCGTTAGTGTTTAGTAACTATTAGCAGCTATTTATTTACAAAAAACAGACGTAAGAACCTACTTAATTAAAAAAGAAAGTATGAACGGTCATCAGAATCAAAAATTTTATTCAAAATACAATGGACAGAACTTCATCGTCCACACTTCAGCGCTTCCTTTGCTCATAATATTATATCAACATCGGTCATTGCAATCATTCATAACAAATCACAATGACATTTCAGCAATATTTGTCAATGATTTAAATGAACCGAAAGTTATAGGCCGCTGGCAGTCTTAGAGCATTAAATGGCAGTAGTCGCAAGGATTCACTTATACAATTAATCCCGAACAATATCGCTAATGTACTTCATTCTAGATATAAAACCTTTTTTATAATTATAAAAAGTATATGCTTTATTATACATTATTCTAAGATGGGGCCGCTTGAGATAGGGTTTTAAGCAGTGGTTTACGACCCAACGGACGAGGGGATTTAAGGTCGGGACCCGAGCTTATCAACGAACCTCTTTTCTGATAAAACTTGCCCTATTAATAGCACGTCAATCATTCTACGTAACCTTTTTAGATTTTATATAGTTTCAAACTAAACTAATTTATTTTAAATCAGTGTGATATAAAACTTTACACTCGAATTCAATAAAAGCAAAAAGGCAGATATCTCGATAAGCCAATTCTCCGAACTTTCATTCTTTTTTCAAATAAACTCTTTAACACCCAACGATGTACTTTACAAGGATTTCAAATGTAGAACACGTAGTTCCTAATATGATAATTTCGAGACGCGAAGTAACGATTTATCGATAACCGTTGGCACGTGTCTAAAAACTTAGCGATTCCACCATCGATTTGAGAACCGATTACTGGAATCGAGTAGATCCCAATAGTCGTATTATGTTTCGTTGTAGAGTTGGAACGTGACACGACCGTCAAACGTCTAGAGGTCAATTTTGTATCTATGGTAGGATTATTTTTTCGAAGAAAATCGGATAATAACAGCTTTGGGCGATCAATTCCCAAAACGATTGTTTTCGATATCGAATATCGCAAAAAAAAGTTGAGATTGTTACGGATGGAGCCATTAGGTACGCTACTTATAGAGCTGGTATTAAATAGCTTAAATTCCAAGAAAATCCAAAATTATTTTTTGCAGTGATAGCCGATTTGCATACAAATGTCAGAGTTGCAAGGGTCTACCTATCCAATGCATAATTACAGTGGGTTGCCAAATTATTAGGGACACTTACGTTTTTTATCAATTTCTCACTTTGGATGCACTTGACTGCAGTTTTAAGTGGTGTAGTGATGCAGGAATATTTTATTTATGTTTGCCTGTTATTTATGACTTATTTATATAAGTGGTTTTAAAGAGTTTGATGGTAAGATTATTTTCTATAATTTTTTAAGTTAAGTGAGTGTTACAGTTCGCTCAAGACGCGCGATAGTGCAAGTCGAATTTTAATATTGTTAGCAAAGTTATTTTGGTATTTTGTGACTCAAATTAATTATAAATGTAAGTATTATTATTTTGTATTTATAAAATTCATTTAAAGTGCCTATTATTGCAATAATTATATTTTTTAATTATTTTTTTTGGGTTTCAGCATGGGTAGAGGATGTGATTTGACCCCGAAAAAGAAAAGCGAAATTAAAACACTCTTACAACACACCAGTCATTCCCAAAGGCAGATAGCAGATATTGCTGGTGTTTCTAAGTCAGCAGTAAACAAAATAAAAATTTCTTTGGACCTGGATCAGCCGATATCCCCACAAAGAAAAGGTCATTGCGGACGAAAACGCATCACAACCCCACGTACAGACCGAAAAATACGGGACATCTGTCTAGAAAATAGAAAAAAAAGTGCTGGATTATTAACCCAGATGGTTCAGGAGTCTGGAATTAATATCTCCAAAAGAACTGTGCAGCGTAGGTTGGCAGAGGAAGGCCTGACAGGACATCGTCCCGCAAAAAAACCAAGGCTGACAGATGCCATGAAAAAAAAACGTCTTGCCTGGGCTCGTGAACACCGCCATAAGAGTGTTGAGGACTGGAGTAAGGTCAGTTTGTACAATATTAGATATTTTCTTTAATTTAAAGTACCTAAATCCAAAAATATAAGCAACTTTTCATTTTTTACAGGTGTGTTTCTCAGATGAATCTTCCTTCGAAATTTTAGCCGATAAGAGCACCTTTGTCAGGCGACGCCCTGGTGAAAAATACCACCCTGACTGCATTGTAGAGAGGGTGAAACACCCTGTTAAGATAATGGTGTGGTCAGTTATCAGCGCCAAAGGGGTTGGGCGCCTCTACATCGTCCAGGGAACCATGAAACAAGACCAGTACAGGCAAGTTTTACAAACTCGCCTATTGCCGACACTTGAAGAATGGTTTCCAGACGGTGAAGACTTCGTGTTTATGCATGACTCAGCACCGTGCCATAAAGCCAGGAGCGTTACCAAGTTCCTGGCAGACCACAACATCCCAGTTCTACCTTGGCCTGGCAATTCTCCTGACATGAACCCCATAGAAAACCTGTGGGAGATCACCAAGGCAGAAATAGCCAAGGAGAAGATAACCACCAAGGTCAGACTCATCGAAAAGCTGATTAATGTGTGGCACCACAACCCCAACATAAAAGAAAGTGCAAAAAAGTGCATAGAGAGTATGCCCAGGCGTATAGCAGCCCTTATTGAGGCAAAGGGAAATGTCACGAAGTACTGATTTATTTGTTTGTATGTTTATTTATTTTTGTATAAAATTTATTTTTCGTAATTTAATTGTAAATTAATTATGTTATTATTCTTAAATAGTTGTATTATCATATTAAAGCTTTTACTATATTTAAAAATGTGTTTTTATAATTAATTTAATTCAAATACTTTATCAATACCGTGTTTTTGCAACTGTCCCTAATAATTTGGCAACCCACTGTACATAGATATTCAAAATAACTAATGTAATAATAATGTTGTGTGTCTCGTGACCGATTTCAGCCTCGGCGGCTAGTGTTACTATGACACCAGCTAGCTAAGTAGGACATATTATATTGCACAAGCGTGTACACAAACACAGGTGCAGTCTCTGTTCCTTTACTCTCATAGCCCGATGGATGGATGGATGGACGGTAATCCGACACGAACGGAGAGAGATCAGGCACAGGACCCACATTTTTACGTGCCTTCCGAAACACTGATATTTTATTTCTAAACCGCACACAACATTCAAAATGTCGGCGCGTCCCGTGGGGATCGAACTCGAGACCTTTGACTTGGCAGTCCTATGGTCTTACCACTAGGCTATGACAGCTTCAATAATAATGACAGCGGTATGTAACGCAGGCAAAAAAAAACAACTGTTTAAAAATGGAACAAAAAAGACCGAATACATTTAAATTCAATTTCTTTTTAAAATAAAGAACGTCGTCGACGTCACTCGACACCCACAGACTAAACAAAAACAATATGGCGGAACTTTGGGAAGTTGTCAAAGTTATTATTCCTCGTATCTATTTACACAGTAGCCAGTGCTGGCGGTTTAATTAAAACTCCATCGATGTTAGATAACGTGGTGCGCTGTTATTCCCCCTTGCCTAAGGTTACTCAAGTTTGAGATGCGACTTGGAGCTACGAAGATAGGTATCGTGTTTCAGAATGCGGTAAATTTTGTCTTTGAGAACTTAGAAAACAAATAAAAAAATACTTTTGACAAACTCAAATATATTTTATCCTCTATCGTGGTCTGCCGCGACACCTTGAAGTTGTATAAATCTCATTTTATAATCATCATCATCTTCCTGCCCTTATCTCATTTTTCTTGGGGTCGGCGCAACACGTTTTATTCTTCCATTCTCCCCTATCAGACGTCACATCATAATTGACTCCTTTTTCATTCATATCATTCCTTATACAATCTATCCTTCTTTTCTTTGGCCTCCTCTTCCTCTCCATCCATCAACATTCATACTCATCACTCTCTTAGTCACATGAGTCTCATCCCCCCTCATCACATGCCCATACCAAGTCAGACGATATCCTTTAATTTTTTCCGTAACCGGTGCTACTTTCAAACTTCCCCTTTAAACTCATTCCTTACTTTATCCATTCTTGTCACTCCACACATCCATCTCAACATCCTCATCTCCGCTACATGCAATCGTTTAATAAAAATACAATATCTATATACCTCCTCCAGTATTCCCAAATCGGGGCCGCCAAAGTTTCCCTATGGACCGACTAAAGTGCGGGCTAAACTTGCGGGTTATTATCCGGTAAGCTAGGTACAGCCCGCTTTATTCCGGCTAGATCTTCTGTAGACCTATCACAGTTGTATCCTATATTATAAAGTGTTAGTGTTAGCTAGAGTTAAATTGTAACAGGTCAAACGCGATATCAGTTCACCCTGTTCCTGTTCCGTAAAAATAACAGTTCACAATATCTGTTACAAAATTTTAATAACAGTCAATTATTTTTCTACGCACTGTTTGTCAGTATGATGGGGTAACATGTTGTATTAAACAACGCGTAATGTTGTATTTAATATTTTGTAGGAGAGCGCTGAGTACTGCTGAGTGATCGATATTTATAAGAACAGATGAAAGTTACTCGCGAGACCGACTGTTATCTGTTATCTGCCTGCTACCTATGATTCGGCCTGTTATGATACACACGCCTCATCCCTAGCATTATCCTCTAATAAAGGCTTTGTCGAACGATAGTTTTATTGGGATGGGCTTTAAGCGACCAAAGTGACTGGAATATTATTTTGGAGCTAAAGAATCAATTATACAATTTAGTTAGACAAGAGTCATCACTACATAGTATAAAACAAAGTCGCTTTTTCTGTCATGTGTCATGTTGTATGTCCCTATGAACGCTCAAATCTTTAAAACTACGCAACGGATTTTGATGCGGTTTTTTTTAATAGATAGAGTAACTCATAAGGAAGGTTTTTATGTATAATATCATCCATTAAATAGTGGACAAATACTGTTATTTTTGAGGTTTCTAATGTGATGTCGCAAATAATTACATTTTTTCCGCTTACATTGCAAACGCAGGCTGAATCCTACGAGATTTATCAAAATAATGTACTAAGTATTGTACACAATGAAAAGGTCCACAGAAAACTCCGCGATGGTATATGTCTATCTCTTATGGATATCCCACAATAACATTTTTTTGTCATTTACTTTTTACGACAAATATTGACTAATATTCGAAGCGATTTTAACCAATACAGCATTAATCCTTATCCAATTAAATACCTTAAATACATTGTTGATTTAATATAGATCTATTTGGCCTTTTACAGCATCTGGTTTAAATCAATATTTTTGAAGATGTACAGATTTAAAAATTCAGTGAGTTACATATTTTAAACCCGTGCAAAGCCGGAGCGGGCCGCTATGTTTTTTTATAAACAACGTTCACAGTTTTTCTGTAGCGTATTTAGTATATCAGCATTGCACCCGTGCGAAGCCGGGGCGGGTCGCTAGTATGCATATAAGACCAAATTTTACTTGGTACTTAATTACTTCTACGTAAGTGGAACCCTTAGGGCTACAAAATGATCTGTGCTCAAAATTAATCTTGAATATAAGATTCCCGTGTCACAATGTTAATTACCGCACTCCTGCGAAGCCGCTGGACAGATTTTTACCAAATTTTATAAGCGCATTCAATAAGTCTGAGAATTTTTCACCCCTATTTTTTTTTGCGAACTAAGTCGCGGGCAGCAGCCAGTTTGATATATTTCTTAAATCATAGAAGACAGAACAAAATATTTTTTACCATCTCAGATCAAAGTTATATTCAAAAAACATAGGTCCAAATACTTTTATACATTTACATCTACATAGTTCTATCTGACGAATACCGAAACAAATCTAAAAATAAAAGGATCGTCTTCCAAAAATACGTACAATCAATTTGACCCATCCACGAGAGACTTGTGTTTCGCTTCGGGATACATTTGGCAACAAAAAAGTCACTTTTTCCCAACCTTTTGTATGCGTCAGTGGTTGTCAAAGTGATTTAACTCTATCGACGCACGCCGAGTGTGAAATTAGGATGATATCTATAGATTACAGCTCTATATAAAGAAAATATGTCGAAATCTCGACGAAGTTAGGTAATGTTATAGTTATGAGAGGAGATTGAATTATCGATAGCTTACGTCAACGCTTTGTCGACTTTCAAACAGTTTGTGCGTGTGAAGTGAGAACTTGATTTAACACAAAGTTATAGAGATATTCTTATTACTTTTTGTTTTAAAGTAAAACCCGAGGCAGGCAATTTGCGGTGGTTATCCCCAGGAGACACTGAAAACGTTTTTAATTTATGAACCGGTAAAGATTGGCTGGAAATAATTTTAAATATTCTTTTTCTTTGCCATTTCTTTTCTCTTTACCTATATTCAACATAGTACTAATATTATAAACGCGAAAATTTGTAAGTATGGATGGATGTTTGTAACTCTTTTACTACTACTATATAAATTTTGATGAAATTTGGAATATAGTCAACTGACATCTTGGATTAACACATAGGCTACATTTTAACGGACTTCGTCAGCCGAGGGTAATGTTTTTGCGTTTATAACCGACATTTGCGCAGGCGAAGTCGCAGTCACAGCTAGTCTAAATGTAATTAGGACAGGAGGCTTTAGTTTACATATCAGCCTACCCTTTAACAACAGCCTCGATGTAAAGAAATGATTTGATAGACAATAGACATATCTATCGAATATCCAACAGTTAACAGTGACATAAAAGTCTTAAAAAACTTTGACTGGCTTCGTTATGCTAACGATGTCGACAGAGACTATGGGTTCAGTTGGGGGCTATAGGGAGCTTCGGACGAAAGTGAGGGCTACATATAAATAAATATCTTGGGACAATATCCAGACACGGCCATCTGATCCCAAGCTAAGCAGAGCTTGTGTTATGGCAATCAGACAGCTGATAGACATACTTATACAATGTTTAAATACATACATATTATAGATAAATCACACCCAGACACAGAACAAATGATCGTGCTCATCACACAAACATTGGTCCTGGGTGGGAATATAACCCACGACCTCCGACTTAGCAGTCAGGGTCACTAACCACTAGACCAACAGACCCGTCAACATATGAACTAACAGTGTGTTTAAATAGTTGCATTTATAGGAGTACCGCATGATAGAATTAATGGCAAAACAGTTAATGTAATCCCGTAATCTGCTTAGCAAAGTATACAACGTTTTGCTAAATTTGTAGAGTTCGTTTAGTGCTATTTAGTCTGCTATGTTGGTATTGAAATTGCTTGCAACATATTGAATAAAGAATTGTCCTCATTTATTGTTGGGTATTTGACTTAAAAATCGAATTAGTCCAATAGATAGATTAAAAAAATAATTGATCGGGTATTTTTTATTTTGCCGTTTAAGGCTGACCGCACATTGGAGTCACGACAGTTTTAAGACAGACTTGCTTCACATAGACAAGTCTGCCTTATACCTGCGTTGACTAGACTGTTTTGTCTTTGCTGTGCGCGCCCGCATAAATAAAAAAGGGTAGCCGACAAACGTTAGTCGGACGTCTGGTGCGATTTGGACAATTTTGTCTTTGAGATCGTTTTGTTTGAAGTGTGCGCACCTTCATATGTTTTGTATAGCAATAGTCTGTCTTAAAACAATCTTGACTCCAATGTGCGGTCAGCCTAAATATACTTTTATTGGCGAGTAGCTGATGTAATGAGAAGCAACTTAAGCTACTTTATTTCACGAAAAATATTTTTTTTTTTTAATTTAACGCGGTCGGAATCGCGGAAACCGCCAGTATTTATATTTCGTTTTTATGTACAAAACTTTGGTGTTTTCCTGAAAACGGTTGGTTTATATTAACGCCTGTTCTTAGAATTTTAATCTGTAAGCCATATAAATATTGACGCCGTGTGAAAATCCAGTTTGTATTCGCCAAGTGGAAAGTTGACACTTCAACCAACAAGCTTGTCAAACAGGACTGTTATCTTGGTGGAAACGAGACACCGCTATACCCAGTGTAGTACACCATCTTGCTTTCACAGTCGCCATCTTGGTTTAGGCAGTCATGGTACAGGTATTTGTCACCAATACGTCAGTACGTACAGTCCATGGCGACCTAAAAACGCCAGAGGCCACCAAAAAGGTTTTACTGCAAGTCACACCAAGGTTTTCAGAAAAAATATACTGCAACGATACATGTACAGCGTAAAGATGTTAAAAACATACACTGTAACACGAAAAATCCCCTTTTTTTATTAGGTCGCTTTAGTTAAAACTGCTTTCTAATCGTGGCCTTTTTCTAAAATTACATATAGCTCTCCAACATGTTATGCATCCTAACGTGACTATTTATTATTTGACTCAAAACGGGCTATACGTTTATAAGGTCAAATAATAGGTAATGTCATCATCATCATCATCTTCCTGCCCTTATCCCATTTTACTTGGGGTCGGCGCAACATGTTTTTTTTTTATAATCATGTTGCTAATGGATGTGGCTATGGTTTTATAGTCGGCCGTCTGCCTGACACTAACCCTCTTTGGGAATGCGATTGTTGGTGGTTTACCCGCCACCATTCGGGTGACCCAAGGTGCTTGGTACAGTGCACTGGGTCTTAAGGTCCATTAGTCGCCTTTTACGACACCCAGTGGAGGATATGGGGTGGCGCTATTCTTTATATCCGGACACCACACGGAATAATAGGTAATGTCAATGAAAAAAATGCCTTTTTAACCAACCTAAAAACGGAAGAGGTTTTTCAATTCAATCGTATAAGCTTTTTTCTGTTTTTTCGCTAATAACTTAGTCGTTTATGCACCGATTTTGATAATTATTTTTTTGTTGGAAAGTGAGACATGTTCTTAAGACGTTCGAAACGTCTGGTCACATTAAGCATACCTGTTATTTGCATGGTTACTGTATAATGTTAGTAATGCCATAATTATGTTGATGTTATGTTAATTGAATCTGTGGGAGAATATGTTTTTTTTATGTTTTTGAGCAAAAATGCTATAAGTATTTAATTAGTTTTGTTGCTTTTATATTTTATTTGTGTTTGTTCTAGTGTTATTTGTTTTTCAGGTTTCTGTATTTCTAACACCTTTGCATGCCGCATGGCTAAATATGGCTGAACTGTAACTTACTGTAAGTCATCTTATGTATCTACCCACATTTGCAAAATAAAGTATCTGTATCGTGTATCTTTAAAATTTTAAGTCTTTATTCAAACTGCGGCCTCGCAACATTCCAGCCTTCTTAGAAGGTAATACATAAGCTCGCCAAGGGATGTCATGAAACATGAGTCGTACAGAAAACACATTTGTTACTTGTCAGTTATGCGAGGAATGTTGGCAACACCGCATTCCGAACAAGTAGGTCGCGAGTGGACGAATGGATGGAGGTACTTGCCTTTTAAATGTAGTTAAAGCTTTTAATATGATATACTAGCTTTTTCCTTCGACTTTGTTCGCTTGGATGCTTGTTATAGATGCGAAATATTTGTCTGTTTTTGTGATGTCGGGTATAGAAGCCTATTTGTTAATTAACTTTTAACCATGGAGTATGCAAAAAATTGTAGACTTGGGACTAGTTTTAATATAATTATGAAGTCCCATTAAAAGACAAATATCGATTTTTTGTCCGTAAATATATGGGATTATTAAATAAAAAATAAAAACATTTTAGTTGAAAAAGGGTGTTTATTTTTTTAAATAACTACGTTTAGTTACTAATTACAACACACAATGGTTCAGCTGAACATTTTAGGTATTAATAGCAAAAATATTCAAGTGTATTATGTAAGTATGTATATTTTTGATAAAAAAACAACATTTTAGGTTAGTATTTTTAAACATTTCTTTGTTGTTGTTAATTTACTATTAAAGGGCCCAATAAACAAGCAGAGGTCAGCAATAGCTGCAAACAAGCCGATATTGCACAGATAAACAACGTGAACACAGCGGAACGTACAGGACACGACTGAGGTGCGCGCGCGCATGTAAGCATGGCAAGGGGCGAGGGTACAGTGAGATTAGACCGTTATTTTACCTATACGTCTCACGGCTGTTCTCTATCAATAGCTTTTATTATAGTTAAATAGTGTGCCTAAAATTTTTTGTACTGAAAAAAGTGAACAAGAATTGTTTTTTTGCACGTTAACCCCATGACTTACGGTGATATCGTCATAATAAAAAATGATCATGATACCATTATGTATTAAATGAGATACGTTTGAAATCTGTTGGTGGGTTGGGACGATTTTTTGCGTAGTCATTTCATCTGAATCTAAATGTTTTGAATTTGATTTTTTGAATACTACGTAAAACGTGGTGAATAGATACATTTTCGGGGTGTATGGAAACACAGTTTTTCCAAAATTTTGTAACTTAATTTCCACCCTTGTCAACCCCCCCTAATAATACGCTCTTTCAAACAAACTACGACAGTAACTCAACTCCAATCCGACCGATATCTAAATATAATCTCAAATAACTCGAACGTAAAAGTTTTGACAAATGATTTTATGTTCAGTCAAGCTTTCGAAGTCGATTCGAAATGGAAAACATCGTTTGTCGATCGCAAACAGACTCCTTAAGTTTGCTCAAGTTTGGCAAGATTGTGTCAACAGGACTGGGGTTATATTCAAGATCTTGGTTCGAAAAGTAATTAATAATAATGTTCTGACCTAATTTTTCTAAAAAGGTTTTTTTAAAAAAGGTTATAGCTAATTGAATTGCTCGAATGCATGGACGTTATGTAGTGTTACAAGGGTCTTTTGGCACGTGGTCGAAATCGAAACAAATGTGTGAAAAACTGTTTGTTCCCGTTAATCTTTGAAATGGCTGGATGGATATTGACAGGACTTTTTTTGATAGCTTATGTAATAAGGAGAAATTTAAGCTCCTTTTATCTCAGAAATTAAACTAAAATATTACATAATGACGAAGTCCTGGGTATAGTACAGTATAATATAAATTATCTCCAACCTGTACCAAATTATAGTTAATACTAAGTAATGTTTCTCGAAATAACTCCAAATTAAAATGGTTCAACGCCTGTAATATGAGCTTAAATTAATTATAATTTAACTTTAACGAACCTGGACTATTTATAATACGTACGTACTTAGTTCGGGTCCTTCCATTAATCATGTGAGGCTTAAAAGGGGAGAGAGTGTTGATACAAATCAAGAAAAGTCACAAGGGGGGAGGCTGGTAGATATCTCAGGTAATATTTGTTGTCATATCAATAAAAAATATATTTAAAATCTATATTTACAGGTAATTAGAAAAGAAAAATAAGATTGGTCATATTCGCGATGTAATTCGATATTTCCTTTCTCCCGCCGTTTCTGCCGAGCCGTTTTGCACCGACCGTGATCACGCGTGGACTATTTACATAGCGAATAAGACCCGTTTATTATCTTAAATATGTGTACAAGCCGCGAAAGTTTGTAAACATTATCTATAGGTACTCAGGAATCTTAAAGCTCACTACGTATCACCAAGGGGAGGGGAGGTTTAAAAAAATAACGTGGCTAATGGTTGGCCCCTTACTCATTTCAGAACTTTAAAGCAATTATTTTATATTTGCTGTAAGCTATTTCTATTTCGTTTAAATCTCTGAGTTAAATTAAAAAATAATATATATTTTTATAAGCCTCGGGTATTTCTTTCTTAGCCAGTGACCTGGAAATGTTTCATAGAACTAGATAACACGGTTTGTGCGTTTAATAAGATATAAAGCAGGACTGGAAGCCTACCATAACGTCTTAAAGTAATGCATTCTTTGGTGAAATAAACATGTTGCTTGATGGAAACCAGTATATTTTTACTTAAAATCAAAAATTTTATCTAAATCTAGTCAAAAATAACGTTTATCGTCTTGAACGTCTTACATATCCTTATTCCTCGTTCATTGTCATCCACTCTCAGTCACTAATACATTCTGTTCTGCTCGTTCGTACGTTCTATTTTATTCATAGTTTACTCTACAGTAATATTATTGCGGGTGCGAAAGCGAGATAGCATACTACACAGCGTCACAGCGTAGAGTGGCGTCTTTCTTCCACAACGGTAATCTTGGTTAATAAAAAGGTAGGTTTATAGGTCGAGATAAAAAAATAATTTGTATTACATTTTGTACCTCGACCAGGAAACCTACTTTTTTAAATAATAGAGGTTGTGTTTTCGCATAATTTTCTCTATTTTCTTAAATTATTTAATTAATTACGTTGTATAGACGGCACAATAGTTCAATTATCGAAATGTCAATCGGGAGAGTCCAATTTTCAAAACGTCTAGATGTCCAGTAGTATTTAAATGTATTCCGGGGTTTTGAAAATCTGATTGCATTCAACTTTTGTTGCTTACTGTAAAAGTGATAAATATAATTAAGTTAGAAACAAAGAGAATAAACAAATAGAGTCAATAACAAAGAACCATTTCATTATGTGCTCAATCGTATACATGTTCATTAATATTGAGACCTCTGTACTTCGTTTTCCACCTACATGCCACTTAGCCAGATTATCTATCTCATTGTAATAAGGGCAAAGCCAAGCCTCTTCATTTCTCTAATACGTCGCTTAGATTATTATCTCTGTATGTTGTCTGACACATTGCTAATTAGATTCAATGAACACAAATGTTAAAATGCCACGATATCATTTACATTTCTCGGCATTTCAGATTTGGAACTGTTTTTGGTAAAACGCCTACATTTTAATTAACGTTTGGAGTATATTTGTTTTAAGAGAATGAAACACTTTTTTCTTGTATGGTTGGTGTATAACCTGATGTTAGAGTTTAAAGCACTCATAGGCTCCTGATGTGGTTTAACTCGCCCTTGAAAAAAATTCAGGTGTGTTAGTTTCCTCAAGATGTTTTTCTTTCATAGTAGAATTAAAACTATGTATAATAATACAATAATCTAAAATGTGAGGGGGCCCTTGATAGGTGCCCCATCACATTTTAGATTTATGTTTTTAACAAAGCTTCTGCATGTTGGCCTTGAATAAGGGCCGGGTTTCTTCCCTTGAAATTATCTATCCTCAGATTTTCTAATTTTGTGTTGAATGACAACGTTTGAGAAACAATTGAAACATTTTTATTTTATTTGTATTGGAGAGGATGAACGCTTTTCTCATACACTAGTACTTAATTTAGTCTAATAATAAAATACAGTATCCACCCCTGTTCTTCCATAGAGCAGGGGTGGATGGCCATTGGTAGGTGCCCCATCGAATAGATTAAACTTCTCAACAAGGCCTCTGCATGTTAGATCTGTTTCCCCGTGTAAGCCTTTAAAAAGGACCGGGTTTCTTCCCTTGAAATTTGTGAAATAAAAGAAATACAGTATCATTTGCGGATATCCAGAAAAAGTTTAAATGGTACGCAGGCGGCAGAAAAGCTAATAAAAGTAATAAAACTCGTCTACAATTAATTTATTTTAACTGTAATTAAGTTTATCTGGCGCCTACTCGAAACAATCCTACATACAATCGTTAAAATAATTCTAATGTATACAAAGTCGCGGGTAGGTGTTAGTGAGAAACCCTGCTTTACCAAAGATAGATAATTTATAATTTACACAAAAGTCTTTTCATTTAAAAGGTCAGTCCAGGAAATACTCTACAATTTAAATACATTTGTACTCGTATTTATCTAAACTTGAGATGGTGGTCCCAAAGTTTGTTTCGACATTTGCCCAGCGGCCCCTAAAAATAAATTAAATAAAATAATAACAAAATTAAGATCAAAAGGTTTTTATTTCGAGTGAACCTTTTCAGGCCCTTTCAAAACGTTACTGACTCTAGTTGGCATAACAGAATAAATGATTGCATTTCCACATTTATTTCAACCTGTTATTCATCACTCAGCAGTGCAATTTCATACTTCTAAATCATCTTACAAAAATACAACAAAAAAAGAACACACTTTTACAAACCGTCCCTTTCGCCACTCCACTCTACATCTATAGACAAGCGAAAAATCCTTAAATGGTTTTGGAGATTATCCCTCAAGTCTGTGCTGAGAGATGAGTATCTTAACATCGACAGCCTCCTTGCGGCCCACTGGCTTTCTGAAGTATTACTTTAACATTATTACCTACTTACACAACGTCAGAAATATCAAGGCATCTACTATGTTTAAAGAAAGACTTGCAGTTGTGTAAAAGAGATGGCGCATTACAAGATGTAGTGTTGTGTCTCTTTCATATTTGCTGTATTATTACTTTAAGAGTTAATGGTATGTCTTAAGGGCTCTGGGGATCAGATATGTTCATTTTTTGACAGCTGTAACTACGGTGTACAATAAAGAGTATTCTATTCTATAAACGAATAAGAAAGTTTTTAAGTAAAGTAATCTTTACTTTTTGTAATAGTAGAAGTATGTTGTGGTATAGTTTTGTTCCAAAATAATAAATAACTTTCCGAGGATACATTTTTGCTTCTATTGCTGTATTTAAATGATCTCCACACTTTATCCTACCGCATTTTAGATTTAAAAGCCAAAATTAGATTAAACTTCGAAGTAGTTTCAGTCAGTCAGTAGTTTTGAAATAACAAAAACAGTATGGACATTCAATAAATAGATCAATGTGATGAATTGACGATGTTCAAATTGGTCAATAAATCGAGATAAAACTTATTGACCACAACCCAAAAGCGTCATTAAAAATATCAATAACAGTTACCGTGGCCATTAATCTTCATTTCCCGGATATATTTCGGGGAATATACCGGGGCAGGTAAATGCCCGGTAAATCCTTCGGCCAACGTGTCGCTAACTATGTCACGTGAACGCCTACCCCTGGCTTGCATAATCAACCCATTAAACAGAGATTTGTAACGAATTTCAGGCGAAAAAGGCAAAAGGTACAAGGTCTTACTGTAACATATTGTCGATTCGGTCATTTTTAAACTGGATAAGCTTAGACGGTTATGTGTGTGGAAGTAACACCTCAAAATGTCAACCAGTTTCTGGTATTCGAAATGTGACCTACAGAAGTGACAGCTATTCATTAACGACAGTAAAAAGATGATGCTCTTCATTATCACTATCAAACAAAGTGCTCTGTCGTGACTGTCTGTTTGTCTGTTCACGATAAAATCAAAAACTACTACACCAATTTTCATGCTGTTTTCACCAATGTATAGAGTGGTTCTCGAGGGAGGTTATAGTATGTAATTTGTTCTATAGTGTAAAATACGTTAGTTAAGCATCACACATCACACAAAAAATCTGTACTGTTTAAAAATAGGTCTAAAAAGTGGTCGTCTTAAAACAAGTTACTTAGAAATGTCTATCAAATTCTTTTAAAGAAATGATTTTATGAAACATTTCAATAATTCAGTAACTTTAAGTATTTCACAAACATTTTGTTATTGAGCTTTCATAATGATACCAAATATTTTTGTAGGTCAAATTGTGCTGGCTATCCTAAGTTATTTAAATATTAAATAGTTGAAATATTTGCTCTTTTTTCGGGAAAATAAGGCGACAGCCACAGGTATAAATTATTGCATTAATATAAATGAATATAAATAAACCCGCCTGTATAGGTCCCACTGCTGGGCACAGGCCTCTTCCCATATACTTTGGGTAGGATTGAGCATTGGTCGCCACGCTAGCTCACCACGCACAGACAAAAAATGTTATTGTGGGATATCCATAAGAGATAGATATATACCATCGCGAAGTTTTCTGTAGACCTTTTCAATGTGCACTAATTATTAGTGCACTATTTTGATAAATCTCGTTGGGCTCAGCCTGTGTTTGCGATATAAGCGGGGAAAAAAAATAATTAACGACATCAAATTAGAAACCTCAAAAATAACAGTATTTCTGCACTATTTAATGGATGTTATTATACTCATTTTTTTGATTTTGCACAAACTTTCCCCTTCATCACTCTATCTTTAAAAAAAATCGTATAAATATCCCTTGCGTAGTTTTAACGATTTAAGCATTCAAAGGGACATGAAGACAAAGAATGCGACTTTGTTTTGTACTATGTAGTGATTAGTAAGGATAAGACACTATTTTAACATTAAAAAAGAAACTAGCATGAAAATAAAACCAAAGTAAAGCTAAGTAGCAAGATGATGATAGCTATAATAATAGCATTCGTCTGTCGGTCTGTTGCTGCAACGAGTTACACAACACGTGCGGGTAATGTGTCTTCGCATTATGCTGATGTTGCAGTACGTGTTACACGTTGCGCTGTTATTCCGATGCACCCTTTGTTGTTTGTGGTGACATAACTTTGTTCTGAGCTTATACAGGGTGTTTCAGAAAGTGTACAGCAATTGGTGCCAGTTTTAAGCTCTTTATACAGTACTGTTTGTTTTTGGAGCTGTAGTGATAATTATAATATAGTATTTTACAATGACCATAGTGGCGTTTTTCTTATCGAAAACAGTCTTATTTTAAGAAGTGTTGCTCGCGAGATGACGTCATATAGTGTGAAACAAGAAGACATGCTGCGCCGAACCCAAATAATAATGGAGATAAGGGCAGGGGCATGATGATAGTAAACAAGCCTTAATCATTATTAATAAAAAAATCTCTAAACTTGCATGCGATTGGTAACTTTGGGAATCGAGTCGAGCACCCTAATTTTTATGACTCGAGACCTGTCTGTCTATATAATTAATAGAACAACCTGTATACACTCTTATAAATTTTAACTTAAAACATTATGAAGAAAGTACTTATACTGCTCTAATAGCACCAAAAAATAAAAAAAGGGTATCTTCTAGTTGTATGATTATTATTTGTTAATATTTTTTTACTAATATGTATTTACAAATATATAAGTATATTTATCAGTTGTCTAGTACTCATAATACAAGTTTTAATTAGTTTGAGACTAGATGGCGTTGTGTGAAAGTCTGAATGTTTGTTTGTTTTGTTTAAACACTGGGAACGTCCCTGTGAGTGGTTTAACAGAGTGGCCATTGCGGCAACGCTCTTGCGAAACACGGAATGCAGTTACAAATTGCATGTCGATCGCAGAGTCACTGTAAAATACTGTTACAAAGAGTTTTACGTACATGTTAGCCTTACATACGTTTTTTTTTTGTGATGGAGCCTTTTGGGATATTTGTGGTTTTGAGCCGATTTTGTTACTAAAGGTTTAAGAGTAGTATGTTAGGATATGTAGTTAAGTTATAGTTAAGGAAATATATTTTTAAGATACTGTATCGAATTAGGTCAAGTTATATCTGTAATGGCAAACTAAATATGTGACGTTTTAAAAACTTTTCATTTATGTATTTATTAATATTATTTATTACACATACATCAGAGTTGTTAAAACGTTAAATAGTGTGTTGTTACAAGAAAGATTCAATATGCCTGTCTAAAATTATTTCCTCTATTTTTAAGCAGTAACGAAAAATAGTAACTTGTTGAACTATGGCTCAGGTGAACTAGCAGCAAAATATACGTGTTTTGTGTAATTATTTAGGCATACATTTTTTCTCCTTTTTTTCATGTAGATTTAAAGGATTATAAAGTACTAAATAATATACTTTCTATCTCATATTTTTGAGTTAATAGCCCTCAGTATAAAAATGCCTAAAATAGGTAAATAATATTCCGTGGTCCAATCTTCACGTCGCACAAAACGATACACTTACCGTACTTTCCCGTACCACACAATTTAAATGCTACGAGCGTAGCAATTGGTACGGTTATCCGGCGTAGCGGGCTCTACGTAATAACGTAGTACATGGCAGCTTAGTTTTTGTACATTTTCAGTCTATTACGGGGAAGTCTGTTCGTTGTGGTTCGCTGAAATGAGGAGGTTTTAGTATTATGTATAGCTTTTGCCTGTGGTTTCACTCGTGTATATGTATAGTAGTTATATTATTATTAGGTTCTTTAGGGAATACAAGCTTACATCGTTGAGAGATTTTTCAAAATCTTGGTAAGTTGGTAAGTCAAAAAAAATATACTAAGAATGGATTAAAATAAAATGATGTGAAGAAAATTCCAACATTTGTTGTTTTTATTGTAATTCCCAAAGTTAAGGGTTTTGTAGCATGGTATTCGTAGCACGTATGTTTCGTAGCATAGGATTCGAAGCACGTATGATTCGTAGGATGGGATTCGTAACACGTTCATTCGTAGCACATATGATTTGTGGCATGGGATACGTAGCACGTTTGATTTATAGCATGGGATTCGTAGCACGTATGTAACGTTCCATGGGATTCGTAGCACGTATGATTCGTAGCATGGGATTCGAAGCAGGTAGGTATGGTATAGCACGTTGATTCGTAAAACATATGATTCGGCGCATGGGATTCGTATCATGAGATTCGTAGCACATATGATTCGGAGCACATTGATTCGCAAAACGTATGACTCGTAGCACGTATGTTTCGTAACACATATGATTCGTAGCATGGGTTTCGTAGCAAATATGATTCGTAGCACATATGATTCGTAGCACATATGATTAGGAGCACGTATGATTCGTAGCATGAAATTCGTAGTGCATATGATTCGTAGCATGGGATTCGTAGCACGTATGATTCGTAGCATGGGATTCGTAGTGCATATGTTTCGTAGCACATATGATTCGTAGCACATATGATTAGGAGCACGTATGATTCGTAGCATGGGATTCGTAGCACTTATGATTCGTATCATGGGATTCGTAGCGCGTAGGAGTCGTAGCATGGGATTCGTAGCACTTATGATTCGTAGCATGGTTTCGTAGCACGTATGATTCGTAACACTTATGATTGGTAGCATGGAATTCATAGCATGGGATTCGTAGCACGTAGGATTCGAAGAATGGGATTCGTAGCACGTAGAATTCGTAGCACGCATGATTCGTAGCACAAATGATTCGTAGCACGTATGATTCGTAGCATGGGATTCGTAGCATGGGATTCGTAGCATGGGATTCGTAGCACGTATGGTTCATAGCATGGAATTCGTAGAACGTATGATTCGTAGCACGTATGTTTTGTAGCATGGGATTCGTAGCATGGGATTCGTAGCACAAATGTTTCGTAGCACGTATGATTCGTAACATGGGATTCGTAGTGCATATGATTCGTAGCATGGGATTCGTAGCATGGGATTCGTAGCACTTATGATTCGTAGCATGGAATTCGTTGCACAAATAATTCGTAGCACGTATGATTTGTAGCATGGGATTCGTAGCACGATTGATTCATAGCATGGAGTTCGTAGCACGTATAATTCGTAGCACGGGATTCGTAGCACATATTATTCGTGGCACTTATGAATCGTAGCATAACATATGTATGATTCGTAGCATGGGATTCGTAGTACACGTATTTATATTTAGTTTTATATTTTTATTTTTACATACTAAAAGATATTTATTTTAATTTTTTCGACAAACAAAAACAAAAAGTTTTCTTGAAAATACAAAACCTTTTGTAACTTATCATAGGTAGGCGGCCTTTAAGTTATTTTTACCAATATTTTATCAGTAAATATAGAAGTTATCAAATAATAATAAGTAAGTGACGTCATACAGACACGTAGGCGAAGAAACATCGCTACCTCTTCAGACAACGTAGGCGTCTCAAGTAAATAATGTAAGTACTATAACATAAACAATTAAACTATACAATATACTACTATAACATAAACAATTAAACTTTTAAATGGTTTAGTTAATCAACCTTAATTTGTACCTTAGGAAATCCAAGTTTGAGAACCCTTTTTTTCCGGGGTGAAACGCTAATGATTTCAACCGACTCCGAGGGCACAGCGTGGAGATAATATGTAAGACTCCCACTGACGAAAATCACCCCGAGCCCCTTTTACTACCTAAGCCACAGTCAAGGGATCGCTCGCACATATTCTGCAAGACTCTGGCTGATATTTGAGTATCCTGCCAGCCTACCAACTAGTATTATAGCATGATTTGAGCAAAATAAAAATAAAATCCTACTACTTATATGGAAGTGAAAGTTTGTAAGTTTGGATGGAGAGATGTTACTTGTCCACGCTCGCTTAAGCGGGGACAAATTTGTTGAGCCGCTTGGCTTAACCAATTTGTATGAAACTTGGTCTAGAATAAATTGACACCTTATATTAACATATTATTCTCCTTTTCACCGACTGCGACAGAGGGGGTAATGTTTTAGTTACTGTAACCGACATTCACACGGGTGACATCGGGAGCAACAGCTAGTAAGAAACAAAGCTTACTTAAACCTATAAATCTAAAAAAAGCTCGTCCATAATTCCCATTAGGGGAAAAAACTCAACTAAACAATTTATAATTATAAACAACAAAGTTTCCATGAGAACTCAATTAATCCTCGGACGGACAACTTAAACTGATTAAAAGTATGGAATGAAGTTGGCAACACTGTAAAATGTATATAGTTTTGTTA
Organism: Chrysodeixis includens; assembly: GCA_941860345.1. Classification (NCBI taxonomy): domain Eukaryota; kingdom Metazoa; phylum Arthropoda; class Insecta; order Lepidoptera; family Noctuidae; genus Chrysodeixis; species Chrysodeixis includens. Next base: position 1,245,672 of record OW796116.1, read on the forward strand.
ACTTGCAACACTGAATGATGGATAACTCATTTCGTACTTTTTACAGAGAGATAGTATTTTATAATTTCTAGGTTATTTTAAACTAGAAGTTGCATAATTATCTGTGTGTTTTATGATATGGCTACTCATAAACGAGTATTATGTTCTCATTTCATTGACGGAGATGACGACATATTTTTTGATGCTTCATAAATGTGTTATTGTATTGTTATATAGGTATAGTTTTAAATGTAGTTAGATATTTTTTGTTTAGTAGCGCTCACACTATAATATATATACTTTTTATCACATACTATACAAATTTTAAAGTATTACTTTTTGACTTTCCTGTTTGTTTATTACTGTTAAAAAATTAAAGTACGTCATAAATATTAATTAAACATTAATGTTATGAATAGTCTGTCTGTCAGAGTTAAAATGAATCCGGGTCATTAGCGCATTGGTAGACCTCGGCATAATTAATGGCGATATATTTCTGTTTTCCGTTCCATTTATTTTAGCCAGACATGTTTAAGTCTGTGTATTTTTAGATGCTTTTTGATCTTTGTTTATTGATTTATTTATTTTTTCCTAGCCTATAGTGTCCCACTGCTGGGCAAAGGCCTCCCCCAAGTCCTTCCACGATTCTCTGTCTTGCGCCGCTTCAAACCAGTCCTGGCGGTGTATGTTGAGTTCATCCCGCCACCGCTTTCTGGGCCGGCCCCGGCGGCGCCGTCCATCTGCTGGCTCCCATTGTGTGGCGACCTTCGCCCAATGGTCACTATTCATGCGGCTGACATGAACAGTGACATGAACATTAATTGTCCAAAAAGGTACATTGTAAGTTTTATAACGTGCTACATAATGTCCAACAAAGCTGTAATTTTTTTTTTCAATTTAAACTCAATCAAAAAGAACTTCGAAACAAGCTCAGGGATATTTCAGGGGTGGTAGTTTATCTCAACATATTTTATTATATAGTATACGCCTTACTTAATCCACATAAGGCCAGTGACGTCACACCACATAAACTGTTGGCAATGATATTTACCGAGCAATCCCCCGAGTTATTGGATTGAATTTAATTACTAACGTTATTGTTGTGTGGCTTGTAGTCGCCATGACCTGTGATATTAATGGCCTATAATAATAATAAACCAGCCTATACACGTCCCACTGCTGGGCACAGGCTTCTTTCCATATAGGGAAGGTTTGAGCATTGATCACCACGCTAGCTTACTGCAGATTGACGATTTCAGACTCTAATATTCGGTATCCAGGTTTCCTCACAATGTTTTCCTTCATCGTTTGGTAGTGTCTTAGAATAATTAAGAATGTACAATATAACTTTGAAAAAGTCCCGTTGGTCACCTGCGCTGAGGATCGAACTTGCACCACGTGTACACAAATCTATACATAGAACTGCCAGGCCATATGCGGACATGGACATACCATCAACGAGTAAGTAATATGTACGTTTTATTGTAATAATTGTAGGGTGGATTCTGAATTATATCGTCTGTATTTCACCCGCGCGAAGCTTTGACTGACATTAAATTTATGACGTTGATATTGAATCAAAGATATCAATAAGCAGCTATCACTTACAAAATAATAACTATAACTCCATCACAAGCCGAAATAATATGGGCAATAAATTGATTAGGCCATTCCGTGGTACGACCCAGAGGCTCCGTAATAATAATTCCACTTTATTGCTTTATTCACTTCAGTAAAGAGATTGGGCTATCAAATTATACTGCTCTTGTTTGGATTCCGACTGTTTACAAGTTAAGGGCCACAGCTCTCAGACATGTTTGTCTCAAGATGTATTTAAGAACGATTGTCGGGAACTGAACTAAGACAAGTGTCACTCTTAGCTGTTATGCTGTGTCTATTTTATTGAGCGATACTTGTCCCTGATGACTGGCCTGTTGATCTAGTGGTTAGTGGCCTTGACTGCTACACCGGAGGTCGTGGATTTGATTCCCACTCAGGACAAATGTCTGTGTGATCAGCATGTTCATTTGTCCTGTGTCAGGGTGTAATTTATACTGAATTCTAATATTAGAATTGGCCAAATTGGCGTTTTAATACAGTTTTTCTTTGACAAACTGCTTCGTTAAACGAGATACCATTTATAAAGATAATTTAAATGCCTTTACTTAAGATCCTTTTATCATAAAAACTGTAGGTTGAGATTCGAGATAAAATTCTTTGACATCCAAACATAAATACATTTGTGCCTACATATTGCCCTTTCCATACATGATTATACGTCGAAGAGGCGACGGAAAATGCCCTAATGTATTTATCGGTAACGAAATCAATCCAAGGCAGCTATGATGATAATATATTCTATTCGCGTAATATCATTTGTAAGGGTTGACATTGGAAATGTTTTCTTGTAAATAAGTGGTTTTATTGAGTTATTTCTCTTTTTGATAAACTTATAATAAGCTGTTTTAACTGGAGAAACATGGCACCGCAAAAGTTTACTAGATTTAAAAAGAGAAAAAGACTATCCGACCTGGATGGAAAGCATGATAATCTTAAAGCTATACCACCGATAGCCTACAACTGCGTAGATGGTGTGCGTACGTGTGCTAAATGTGCTCGTACTTTTTCTAGCAAGATTGGCTATTTTAATTATCAATCACACATGCTACGAATAATAGTAATACGAATCTCATGCTACAAATCATACGTTCTACTAATCCCATGCTATGAATTATACGTGCTACGAATCCCATGTTACGAATCCCATGCTACGAATCCCTTGCTACGAATCCCATGCTACAGACCCCTTGCTACGAATCCCATGTTACAGATCCCATGCTACGAATCCCATGCTACGAATCCCGTGCTACGAACCCCGGGCTACGAATCCCATGCTACGAATCGCACGTGCTACGAATCGCACGTGCTACGAACCATACTTGCTACGAATCATAGTGCTACGAATAATACGTGCTACGAATCCCATGCTACGAACCATAGTGCTACAAATCATAGTGCTACGAATAATACGTGCTACGAATCCCATGCTACGAACCATAGTGCTACGAATCATATGTGCTACGAAGCATATGTTTTAAGAATTATATTTGTTACGAATGTTTGATGACGGAGGTTTCTTAATTTCATACAGCCAATGAAATTTCTGAGTCATGTATATTGATGCACCTAAATTCAGATACCAGTCTAAGAAAACTATAATTTTTGGTAATTACTGAATAAACATTAAAAATATTTCCTTTAGGGTCTGGACTCATAAACTATTGTATACATAACATAAGTTAATTGTGAAATAAATATCTGTTTATTTCACAATAGTTAATGTGATCAGTTGATTTGATTAGTGAATTAAGTCTTAAAGATTACATACATGGGCACGCGAGGAGAGTAATTTGCCAGAAGATTTGACGTAAGTAAAAGGCGCGAACAATGGGTAAAAGATTAGGACTAGTGCATTTGTGACTAAAGCATTTGTAAGAGCACAAATATTCGGAAAGAGTGGACTTTCGTCACCTTTGACTCCACTTGCATTCGAAGTATTTATATATCAGAGTTCTTCTAATGAAGAAAAACGAACTGTCATAATTCTAGAATTATGTCTTGCCTTGTCTGCTTTTGTAGGAATCTAAGTAAACTACTGTCAATATTTAAGTAATTTGTGTGTATTGTGAATGAGTATTGCAGAATTTAAGTGTAAATGGTATAAATGGCTAAATTAACATTATTATTGTTTAAAAAACTTTGTGGAATATATGCTAATTTATATTTTAATAATTTTACTTTTATAAATTGACATGCTATGGATTTTAGTTAAACTTTTCGAACAATTATATACTTATTGTAACATCCAAAATACCGTGTTTAAAAGCAAATAGGTATAATGATTATGAGAAAAGTAACGTGTCTACAGGCCCAGTTCAACATATACGTCAGTGTTACCGCTTGGAGGAACGTAACTTATCTGCAAGTCTTATCATTATTCCCCTGCCCTTATCCCAATTATTATTTGGGGTCGGCGCAGCATGTCTTCTTCCACACGTTCCTATCTGACGTCATCTCGCAAGTGCGCTCTTTACAGCCATATCATCTTTCACACAATCCATCCATCGTTTCTTTGGTCGTCCTCTTCCCCTGTATCCAACCACATTCATGTCCAGCACCTTCCTTACCACGTGATCCTCTTTTCTCCGCATGTCATGTCTATACCATGACAACCAGTTTTTGCTGCCGGTGCCACTTTCAAACTTCCTCATTTCTTAATCTGCAAGTCTTTTGTAGTAAGTTATTGACGAGCAATAAGCCACGCCTACGCACAGTAATGGAACTAGGCGCGGCCATGATTGCTTCTAATTCAATACGCCGTGTTATGGCCCATGGGAGGGTGTACTCTTACAATGATAGTGCTGTCTAGACGTGTTCTAGGTCATATGTATGGAATTGGAGAATTCTAAACAACAGATCGGAATGAAGTACTTGGACAAAACTAGAAAATGGCTAAATAAGGTTCTATAGAAATGGTTTTCAAATCATCACCAATCATCGTTATTCATTATTATATTTGTAACGCAATCACAAGCTGGCTACGAAAACTATCGTTTCTTACGCGCTATTCTCAATGTTGCAGTTATGAAAGCGTGACGGTATAATACTCACCATAAAGTAGTGTCTCTCTTTCACAACTGAAATAATATTACTTTATAAAGGTGTCTGTAGGCCATAAGCCATACAGGTCTCCTCTTAGCAACATTTCACAACGTACAATTTTAGTAGTAAGTACTGTTACTTTAGCAGTCATTATAAAAAGTTTCAATTACAAATTAAAATGAAACTGGCATGATACAGTTGTTATTTGCTAATGAATTAGAATGTAAGAATTAATGTGTAGAGCTTATCTGACCTCCAGTGAAAGAGTCAGGAAACGGAATTGCAGCGTTCGTGAGCGATAAGACTGTTTTATATTACGTATTCATACTTTAAATAATAACTCCTTGGTTTATAAATACGAGGAAGTTGAAAAATGAATATGTAATGAAAAGGTAAACTTGTATACTAATTGCTTTATATTTGTTTTCAAAGTAATGTTTATTAAGTAAGTGCTGTTGCCCTCAGCTTTGCTCTCGTGAAAGTCGGTTATCCTCCATACCAAAATTCATCAAGATTAATACAGCTGTTTGAGCGTTAAGGGGTAACAAACCTAATAGAGTTCCCGAGGGATAGGCAGAATAGACTTAAGTTACGTTTTGGTTAGGTTTTGTTAAGTTTCGGTTAGGTATTGGTTAAGTTTTGGTTATGTTCGGTTTTAAAGAAATGCCCAGATATTGACCTTATTCCATTGCTTTCATTGAAAGATCGTTCCAATTACAATCCAACCTACAACGTTTGGTATAGCAGTCAGGGCCACTAACTAGACCAACAGTTCAGTCAATCATTATTAACGCAGTTCTCAAACTTAATTGGCGTCATCAACAATTTGATTTAAGCGAGGATATAACAAGAAAGTATTAACTTTACAACTAACCGGCTCCCCTTTACCCGCGGGCACAACAGTTTAAAATTAATTAAACTAAATTAACAAACAACGAATTTATAATAACAAACTCGGAGTTTGTTAATCTTAGAATTTGTAGATTGATTGCTGTTTACTACTCGATTGCTTGTACTGAGTTACCATTGTTCATGTTTTTAACCGCTTACAGAAAAATGAGGTTGTTTAGTACAAGTAAGTTTAATTTGAATTATTCAAAAAAAAAACAAGTATGAATATAATTAAGTATCGGTACAGGTTTGGTTTTTATTTAGGTTAGGTTAAGTTAGGTTTTTAGTTAGGTTAGGTTAAGTTAGGTTTTTAGTTAGGTTAGGTTAGGTTTGGTTTTTAGTTAGGTTAGGTTAGGTTAGGTTTTTAGTTAGGTTAGGTTAGGTTTTTAGTAAGGTTAGGTTAGGTTTGGTTTTGAGTTAGGTTAGGTTTTTAGTTAGGTTAGGTTAGGTTAGGTTTGTAGTTAGGTTAAGTTAGGTTTTTAGTTAGGTTAGGTTAGGTTTTTAGTTAGGTTAGGTTAGGTTTGGTTTTGAGTTAGGTTAGGTTAGGTTTTAAGTTAGGTTAGGTTAGGTTAGGTTTTTAGTTAGGTTAGGTTAGGTTTTTAGTTAGGTTAGGTTAGGTTTGGTTTTGAGTTAGGTTAGGTTAGGTTTGGTTTTTTAGTTAGGTTAGGTTAGGTTTGGTTTTTAGTTAGGTTAGGTTAGGTTTTAGTTAGGTTAGGTTAGGTTTTTAGTTAGGTTAGGTTAGGTTTGGTTTTGAGTTAGGTTAGGTTAGGTTTTAAGTTAGGTTAGGTTAGGTTTGGTTTTTAGTTAGGTTAGGTTAGATTTGGTTTTTAGTTAGGTTAGGTTAGGTTTGGATTTTAGTTAGGTTAGGTTAGGTTTTTAGTTAGGTTTGGTTTTGAGTAAGGTTAGGTTAGATTAGGTTTTTAGTTAGGTTAGGTTAGGTTAGGTTTTTAGTTAGGTTAGGTTAGGTTTTTAGTAAGGTTAGGTTAGGTTTGGTTTTGAGTTAGGTTAGGTTTTTAGTTAGGTTAGGTTAGGTTAGGTTAGGTTTGTAGTTAGGTTAAGTTAGGTTTTTAGTTAGGTTAGGTTAGGTTTTTAGTTAGGTTAGGTTAGGTTTGGTTTTGAGTTAGGTTAGGTTAGGTTAGGTTTTAAGTTAGGTTAGGTTAGGTTTGGTTTTTAGTTAGGTTAGGTTAGGTTTTTAGTTAGGTTTGGTTTTTAGTTAGGTTAGGTTAGGTTAGGTTTGGTTTTTAGTTAGGTTAGGTTAGGTTTGGTTTTTAATTAGGTTAGGCTAGGTTAGGTTTTTAGTTAGGTTAGGTTTTTAGTTAGGTTAGGTTAGGTCAGGTTTTTAGTTAGGTTAGGTTAGGTTTTTAGTTAGGTTAGGTTAGGTTTGGTTTTTAGTTAGGTTAGTTTTGGTTAGATTTTTAGTTAGGTTAGGTTAGGTTAGGTTTTAGTTAGGTTAGGTTTTAGTTAGGTTAGGTTAGGTTTTAAATTAGGTTAGGTTAGGTTTGGTTTTTAGTTAGGTTAGGTTTTTAGTTAGGTTAGGTTAGGTTTTTAATTAGGTTAGGTTTGGTTTTGAGTTAGGTTGGGTTAGGCTTGGTTTTTAATTAGGTTAGGTTAGGTTAGCTAACCTAACTAAAAACCAAACCTAACCTAACCTAACCTAACTAAAAACCTAACCTAACCTAACTTAAAACCTAACCTAACCTTACTAAAAACCTAACCTAACCTAACTAAAAACCAAACCTAACCTAACCTAACTCAAAACCAAACCTAACCTAACCTAACTAAAAACCTAACCTAACTAAAAACCCAACTTAACCTAACTACAAACCTAACCTAACCTAACTAAAAACCTGACCTAACCTAACTAAAAACCTAACCTAACTAAAATCCAAACCTAACCTAACCCAACTAAAAACCAAATCTAACCTAACCTAACTAAAAACCAAACCTAATCTAACTAAAAACCTAACCTAACCTAACTAAAAACCTAACCTAACCTAACTAAAAACCTAACCTAACCTAACTAAAAACCTAACCTAACCTAACTAAAAACCAAACCTAACCTAACCTAACTCAAAACCAAACCTAACCTAACCTAACTCAAAACCTAACCTAACCTAACCTAACCTAACTAAAAACCCAACTTAACCTAACTAAAAACCTAACCTAACTAAAATCCAAACCTAACCTAACCCAACTAAAAACCAAATCTAACCTAACCTAACTAAAAACCAAACCTAATCTAACTAAAAACCTAACCTAACCTAACTAAAAACCTAACCTAACCTAACTAAAAACCTAACCTAACCTAACTAAAAACCTAACCTAACCTAACTAAAAACCAAACCTAACCTAACCTAACTCAAAACCAAACCTAACCTAACCTAACTCAAAACCTAACCTAACCTAACTAAAAACCTAACCTAACCTAACTGAAAACCTAACCTAACCTAACTAAAAACCTAACATAACCTAACTAAAAACCTAACCTAACCTAACTAAAAACCTAACCTAACCTAACTAAAAACCTAACCTAACCTAACCTAACTAAAAACCTAACCTAACTAAAAACCTAACCTAACCTAACTAAAAACCAAACCTAACCTAACCTAACTCAAAACCAAACCTAACCTAACTAAAAACCTAACCTAACCTAACTAAAAACCAAACCTAACCTAACCTAACTCAAAACCAAACCTTACCTAACCTAACTTAAAACCTAACCTAACTCAAAACCAAACCTAACCTAACCTAACTTAACTAAAAACCTAACCTAACCTAACTCAAAACCTAACCTAACCTAACCTAACTAAAAACCTAACCTAACCTAACCTAACTAAAAACCTAACCTAACCTAACTAAAAACCTAACCTAACTCAAAACCAAACCTAACTTAACTAAAAACCAAACCTAACCTAACCTAACTCAAAACCTAACCTAACCTAACCTAACTAAAAACCTAACCTAACCTAACTAAAAACCTAACCTAACCTAACTAAAAACCTAACCTAACTCAAAACCAAACCTAACCTAACTAAAAACCAAACCTAACCTAACCTAACTCAAAACCAAACCTAACCTAACTAAAACCTAACCTAACCTAACTAAAAACCAAACCTAACCTAACCTAACTCAAAACCAAACCTAACCTAACCTAACTAAAAACCTAACCTAACTCAAAACCAAACCTAACCTAACCTAACTCAAAACCAAACCTAACCTAACCTAACTCAAAACCTAACCTAACCTAACCTAACTAAAAACCTAACCTAACCTAACTGAAAACCTAACCTAACCTAACTAAAAACCTAACATAACCTAACTAAAAACCTAACCTAACCTAACTAAAAACCTTACCTAACCTAACTAAAAACCTAACCTAACTAAAAACCAAACCTAACCTAACCTAACTCAAAACCTAACCTAACCTAACCTAACTAAAAACCTAACCTAACCTTACTGAAAACCTAACCTAACCTAACTAAAAACCTAACATAACCTAACTAAAAACCTTACCTAACCTAACTAAAAACCTAACCTAACCTAACTAAAAACCTAACCTAACCTAACCTAACTAAAAACCTAACCTAACCCAACTAAAAACCTAACCTAACCTAACTCAAAACCAAACCTAACCTAACCTTACTAAAAACCTAACCTAACCTTACTAAAAACCTAACCTAACCTAACTAAAAACCAAACCTAACCTAACCTAACTCAAAACCAAACCTAACCTAACCTAACTAAAAACCCAACTTAACCTAACTACAAACCTAACCTAACCTAACTAAAAACCTAACCTAACCTAACTAAAAACCTAACCTAACTAAAATCCAAACCTAACCTAACCTAACTAAAAACCTAACCTAACCTAACTAGAAACCTAACCTAACCTAACTAAAAACCTAACCTAACCTAACTCAAAACCAAACCTAACCTAACCTTACTAAAAACCTAACCTTACCTAACCTAACTCAAAACCAAACCTAACCTAACCTTACTAAAAACCTAACCTAACCTAACCTAACTCAAAACCTAACCTAACCTAACTTAACTAAAAACCTAACCTAACTAAAAACCCAACTTAACCTAACTACAAACCTAACCTAACCTAACTAAAAACCTAACCTAACCTAACTAAAAACCTAACCTAACTAAAATCCAAACCTAACCTAACCCAACTAAAAACCAAATCTAACCTAACCTAACTCAAAACCAAACCTAACCTAACCTAACTCAAAACCTAACCTAACCTAACCTAACTAAAAACCTAACCTAACCTAACTGAAAACCTAACCTAACCTAACTAAAAACCTAACATAACCTAACTAAAAACCTAACCTAACCTAACTAAAAACCTAACCTAACCTAACTAAAAACCTAACCTAACCTAACCTAACTAAAAACCTAACCTAACCTAACTAAAAACCAAACCTAACCTAACCTAACTCAAAACCAAACCTAACCTAACTAAAAACCTAACCTAACCTAACTAAAAACCAAACCTAACCTAACTCAAAACCAAACCTAACCTAACCTAACTTAAAACCTAACCTAACTCAAAACCAAACCTAACCTAACCTAACTAAAAACCTAACCTAACCTAACTTAACTAAAAACCTAACCTAACCTAACTCAAAACCTAACCTAACCTAACCTAACTAAAAACCTAACCTAACCTAACCTAACTAAAAACCTAACCTAACCTAACTAAAAACCTAACCTAACTCAAAACCAAACCTAACCTAACTAAAAACCAAACCTAACCTAACCTAACTCAAAACCTAACCTAACCTAACCTAACTAAAAACCTAACCTAACCTAACTAAAAACCTAACCTAACTAAAAACCTAACCTAACTCAAAACCAAACCTAACCTAACTAAAAACCAAACCTAACCTAACCTAACTCAAAACCAAACCTAACCTAACTAAAAACCTAACCTAACCTAACTAAAAACCAAACCTAACCTAACCTAACTCAAAACCAAACCTAACCTAACCTAACTAAAAACCTAACCTAACTCAAAACCAAACCTAACCTAACCTAACTCAAAACCAAACCTAACCTAACCTAACTCAAAACCTAACCTAACCTAACCTAACTAAAAACCTAACCTAACCTAACTGAAAACCTAACCTAACCTAACTAAAAACCTAACATAACCTAACTAAAAACCTAACCTAACCTAACTAAAAAAAACTAAAAAAAACTAACCTAACCTAACCTAACCTAACCTAACCTAACTTAAAACCTAACCTAACTCAAAACCAAACCTAACCTAACCTAACTAAAAACCTAACCTAACTCAAAACCAAACCTAACCTAACCTAACTCAAAACCAAACCTAACCTAACCTAACTCAAAACCTAACCTAACCTAACCTAACTAAAAACCTAACCTAACCTAACTGAAAACCTAACCTAACCTAACTAAAAACCTAACATAACCTAACTAAAAACCTAACCTAACCTAACTAAAAACCTTACCTAACCTAACTAAAAACCTAACCTAACCTAACCTAACTTAAAACCAAACCTAACCTAACCTAACTCAAAACCAAACCTAACCTAACCTAACTCAAAACCTAACCTAACCTAACCTAACTAAAAACCTAACCTAACCTTACTGAAAACCTAACCTAACCTAACTAAAAACCTAACATAACCTAACTAAAAACCTTACCTAACCTAACTAAAAACCTAACCTAACCTAACTAAAACCTAACCTAACCTAACCTAACTAAAAACCTAACCTAACCCAACTAAAAACCTAACCTAACCTAACCTAACTAGAAACCTAACCTAACCTAACTAAAAACCTAACCTAACCTAACTCAAAACCAAACCTAACCTAACCTTACTAAAAACCTAACCTAACTCAAAACCAAACCTAACCTAACCTTACTAAAAACCTAACCTAACCTAACCTAACTCAAAACCAAACCTAACCTAACCTAACTAAAAACCTAACCTAACTAAAAACCTAACCTAACCTAACTAAAAACCAAACCTAACCTAACCTAACTCAAAACCAAACCTAACCTAACCTAACTAAAAACCTAACCTAACTCAAAACCAAACCTAACCTAACCTAACTAAAAACCTAACCTAACCTAACTTAACTAAAAACCTAACCTAACCTAACTCAAAACCAAACCTAACCTAACTGAAAACCTAACCTAACCTAACTAAAAACCAAACCTAACCTAACCTAACTCAAAACCAAACCTAACCTAACCTAACTAAAAACCTAACCTAACTCAAAACCAAACCTAACCTAACCTAACTCAAAACCAAACCTAACCTTACCTAACTCAAAACCTAACCTAACCTAACCTAACTAAAAACCTAACCTAACCTAACTGAAAACCTAACCTAACCTAACCTAACTAAAATCCAAACCTAACCTAACCTAACTAAAAACCAAACCTAATCTAACTAAAAACCTAACCTAACCTAACTAAAAACCTAACCTAACCTAACTCAAAACCAAACCTAACCTAACTAAAAACCTAACCTAACCTAACTAAAAACCAAACCTAACCTAACCTAACTCAAAACCAAACCTAACCTAACCTAACTCAAAACCAAACCTAACCTAACTTAACTCAAAACCAAACCTAACCTAACCTAACTCAAAACCTAACCTAACCTAACTAAAAACCTAACCTAACCTAACTGAAAACCTAACCTAACCTAACCAAAAACCTAACATAACCTAACTAAAAACCTAACCTAACCTAACTAAAAACCTAACCTAACCTAACTAAAAACCTAACCTAACCTAACCTAACTAAAAACCTAACCTAACCTAACCTAACTCAAAACCAAACCTAACCTAACCTAACTACAAACCTAACCTAACCTAACTAAAAACCTAACCTAACCTAACCTAACTCAAAACCAAACCTAACCTAACCTAACTAAAAACCTTACCTTTTTTTTATTGTCGGCGTATTTGGGGCGCGTCCGGATCGTTTTCCCGGACGCACTCTGCGGCCTCCTTCTGCGACATAACGGTCTCGCAGAAGCGGTCTCTCTCTTCTATTTTTGATCTGCTGGACATTGATCTGCTAAGTTCACCCACATGAACTATTGATCTTTTTTCCTAACCCATTGGGCCCTACTGGGCAAACGCCTCCCCCAAATCTTTCCACTTTTTTCTGTCATGAATGAGAACTATGATTTACTTAAGTGTTTATCGGGTCCACTCGGCTAGTCTCGCACCCAGTAGGTGTACTAATGATGATGAATGTTGACCAGAAGGTTTGGTGTCGCGTCATAATTCTTAAGTAAACCGCAGCTATAAATAAACAAATCCTTCTTCTCCCTCCTTTTTTATAAAAAAAAAATCTATTGTATAAACACGAAGAATTAACAATCACTCACACATTTACGCCTTCAAATGTGACTCTGATAACAAACTTTAAACATACATTACCACCATAGTTATAAGTTGGCAGTCTTGCGGTCTTATCACTATGTTATCACAGCTACATAGCTTCATAGTTATAAATAAAATCTATTCAATATTTAACTTAAACTGTCATCTAAACTTTTGTGATTACGATTACCGAGGGACCACGTTAAATATCAATTAGGGTTCCGAGTCTACCGCTCTATAGATTTCAGTCCGTGGGGATCCTAAAGTTGCTTAAAATACGTTTGGATAAATTCTGAGGACGTTATTTTTTGTTTTGATTTTATTTTTTCGAGTTATATTATAGCGTTATTGTAAATGGAAGGCAGCGTGCTGCTGGGGAGTTTGTTGCGCCGTTTCTTCTCCCATAGCGAAAGCACAGGAAGCGGTGAAGGGTGGGCGATGGGTTGCTGTCTATTATAATATTGACGTTCGAAAAGTGCTGCATTGTAACCTAATTTGAAAAAATGACTTTTGATATTGTTCCTTAATTATGATTTAAAATCACTTTTATACATGCAATTGTCGTTAGGGCCTCATTCCGGGACACCCCCGGTCGCTGTTATGATTTTTCCTTGCCCCCGCAGTTGTAAGTACGAAGCGATTCCTTTGAATTATGTGAAGATTAAACTAACCTTCGTATTTTTTTTTACAGAGTCCTGGTCCAACCATTGGTCTTAAAACTTTCGAGACTTTCTTTCTTTATAATATAAGAGTGACATATCATTAAATATCTAAATAAAGTCAACAACTAAATAGTGTAGACATGAGGTTTTATGTGTCCAACCGATATACAGACTACTACTACTACTAAGTACTATAATATATGTAACCCGTTTATACCAACCAATTTAGCTCAGAGTTCGTGAACATAAAGCCATACAAATGTCCTCCAAAATTTATTATTTAGTTTCGTATAAATATTGCGTATTTCATCACAGCTGATTGGTATTCGAAACCTTATAAGTGTTAGCGAGTCGAAGACACGAAATATTGATTTAATTCCAGCTAAATTTTACTTAAATAACGTCTATTTATTTAAAATATTGAGTTATAGGATAGGAAATTGAAGTCAGGTATTATTTCTCTTCAATTCTCTGTTTGCTCATCCAATTTTGGGAGAATAGCTTGTAGAGTATTCGCCCGCGACTCCGCCCGCTTGGATCTCGGTCGCCAAAAAATAAGTTATGATATTTTTTGGTAATGAAGTTTATTCTAGTTTTAATAGTCTCATTTGTATTGTTTTGCTGTAATAATGTTTATTTGCACATTTTTCTTCATGCTTTTCTACAGTGATAAATTTTAATTTAGCTTTTTATAATAATAATTTCATTTATTTGAAGTAATAAAACTCATTTCGTTAGTAACAATTTGACTTTCATAGGGTTCGTGACGGTTTTGGGCTCTTTCAATTTATGCGTCGTAAACGTCGTAAAACAAATGACCGGCCGTGCGCCGTACGACAAACGCATCGCTTCGGCACTGCAGCCGTCCGATACGAAACGTATAAATTGAAAGAGCCCTTTGGGCCTGAAGACAAATCGAATTTCTCCAAGCGCTAACTCTGAATAAAAATTTTGAAGTGACAAGTCGAAGTCACGTCACTTTTTTAGGCCCTATCTTAGAATAAAGTTTATACTGTTTAGTTATACAAACCAAGGTATTACCTGCCTGCTTGTTGTCAGCCCATTTTACTCCATACAGCAAGACTTGTGGTAGCGTATTCAATTGGTCTTCCTTAGTTCTTGAAAGAACCTCTAAAGCAATTTTCTTTTATTTGTGTTCCGGCCCCTCGAAAAGTAGCATTTTTACAATTTTTATAGACCGTGCGTTATAGCATGGTGCGGGTGACAGTTTCTGTAACGTTTCGTGTCACTCTTGAAAGTTGCTGCGATGTAAAAATTATGAGTTCTTATTGTAGCTGTATCACATTCGTATTATGCAAAATCGTTTATAACTGTAGTAGATTAAATTAAAGCCAACCAGAATATTCTAGGCTTCAAATAAAATCTAATGAAATGAAAAATAAAGTAAAGTGTTATGCGTATAACGTAACGTCATAGACGTATTTAGTGATGGATTTACTGCTACGATGGACAGGTTGTCGATGTTATTTTGGAATAAAAAACAAATATCGTGCGTAGTTCAATTTTTATTTAAAAAAAATCTTTAATTACATTGATGTAATAACGCAACATTGTAGGATTGGTTATAAAGTTGCTAAGGAAAAAACTCAACAAACTAAAAACAACTTAACAAAAATGAATTAGAACTAAATATGTGTCGCATACAAGGCGCTAGCACTCGTACTGTCTGCCACGAGTAAACAAAATAAAAAAGAAGAGTAAAAAAGAATCATAAACCTGGTTCTGATTGTTATATAATATACGAAAATCGACAACAATAAAAAAAAGATTTTTCTAATGCCCATCACTAATCATGTGGCACTGACAGACGTCAACGTCAAACAGGCAAGTGTCACCCGCACTATGTTATAACGCACGGACTATAATGTCAATGGAAAACGTTCAAATGTATATAGAGATCGACCCCGTGACTTTGGCTTAGGTAGAACGAGGGGCTCGGGGTGTTTTTAGTCGGTGAGAGTACGACATATTCCCCCGCCGTGGGTTGAAGTCATTAGCGTTTTACTCCGGAAAACAAAAAAAAAGTCTGTCACGTGATTTATCGAAACCAAAGTAATTTCCTTACATTTGAGCGTTTTTTTTTTACTGTAATTATTTCTTTTAAGAGTACACTACATATTATAAATCCATTTTTATGTAATGTCAATCAATGAAAATTCTTTTTCATTAATCAACAAACCTTTTAAATCTTTTAACTGTATAAAAGGTATTTGATGCGAAAAATGTGCTCGTTTAATTGAGGACGTTCTAAATTGGGAGTTGTTAAAATCTTTGCTTTACTACACACCAACTAATGACCTCGGTATACCAGTGTACCACGGTACACAATTTGCGGAACTTTCTGTAGAGCTTCATACTGTACACTCACTAGTAAAAACATAATACACGACCAAACATTTGCAGTAGATTTCTTATGTGTAATTTATGAAGCTGTTATGGAATGTTTCTGATATTGTCAACCAAACATAAAATGTTTAAATTGAATAAACAATCACGACTTCATAAATCATTTCACTACGACTTCAATTGTTTGGTCGTGTAAGTTTTCTGCATTCGGATTTTCGGTTTTATATGCTCGTGACTGTACAGGCGTATTATTAATAAGAATAAAACAACAAATATTATACAATTTAATTTATTATAATATGCACCTAACACAGTGTTGAATTCGCCATGATCCGAGTCGGTTTACAAAAGTTTACATTTTAAATTAATTTGCTAAGGTTTGGGTAGATTAGGACAAAATCGAAGTTTATCTGTATGATTTTAAATTAAAAACATCATTTATTATTCGTAATGAGATACAGCGTGCTGCTGGGGTGTTCGTTGCTTCATATCTTCTCCATAGGTAGAGCATTTAGGAAGTGGTGAAGGTTAGGAGAAACTAAATTATGCCTGATATTGAAAACTAGATTCTTCTTAAAATAATAATAGAGTCATTTGAACGGTTGGGAGTACACACTTGCTCGTTTTTGCCCTAATCCTAATATTTCTTCTAATGAAACAAGGAAGCTCACAAACACTGATATAACATAGTTACAACATAAATATTTAGTACCATTTCATTTTTTATACTTACACATTTTTACACATTTAACTACTTTTAAATACATTTTTTTTTTATATAAATTTACAAATATCTCATAAACGTTTTATCTAAATTTCATAGAAAAGCACATTGAGAACTAAATAATTGTTTAAATTTTGTATAATATTTACAATTATTCGACACTTTTCCGAAATGGGGGCTCACCATTCACAGGCCGTGTGATCAGCTAATCAATTTACAAAATATATTTAATTATAACAAAATTATTTATGATCAGGTAACCTCACGGCCACGGAAAAGTATCTCAACTTATACATTAAATATTTATACAATCTCAAAATATAAATGCAAATTATACATCGCTATTCTACATTTTACTACACAATTTATTTTTGTATAAACTCTTGCCGTCAATTTTCTACAAATATTTTTGAAATTTTGTAAAAAATCGACGGCTTCAATTTTTTATCTAAATACACTAAAAACTTTGTGCTTTTTTCTTTTCTTATTTTGACAAATTAAACATCCATTTTTTTAAGGTTCTTTTTCATTATAACAGTATTCTGTAAACAACTGGTTTCATAATTGATATGTCCTAAACTACAACAAAAAATTAAACAATTCAAAAACCTTACTCTACTCATAAGATATTTACAAGAGGAAACAAATCTAGAGCACGGTTTCATTGGTGCAGGTCCTAGGACCATTTACAAGGGAATACCTACTGGATCCGCCATTTTTCCGACTCGTCACCGCTCCCCTAATGAACAATTCCTTGAAGGTCTCCCTGAACTGCCTCGACATGCCGCAGTAAATAGCAAAGTTGATGGGATAAGAGACTAAGATGAAGAAATTGGTGATGAGGATCAATATATTGGCTATATAGTAGTCTAGGATCTCGACGATGGTGCTGGAGATGATGTGTAAGATTGTGACAACAGCGACAGGGATTTCGACCATTAGGAAGACTGTGACGACGACTATCAACATCAGGGTCGTGCAGTTTGAGTCTCTGAGCTTCCTGCATTCGGATTTTCGGTTCTCTTTGAAGAGTCTCTGCCTGTTGATTTGGGCGGTCCTCATGGCTCGGAAGAGGAGGACGTTGAGGACCACCAAAGAGGTGCAGGGGATGAGGTGCACGAACAGGACTCGAAAGCCGTAGTATGAGATGAAGTACGCGTCGAGGGATATCGCTTGCACCCATGGCGCCATCTCGATCTGAAATGAGAAAGGTTGTGGTTAAGAAAAGTGGGTTAATTGAAAGTTTCAGATGTTTTGTAACCAATTTGTATTGTTACAGATAAACACGCTAACAATTTTTTTCTTGTTCATTGGATTGCATGTATTGCAGTTAGCAGAAATATGTAGTTAAGTTTTACCAGCTCACAATATCTCAAAGATTCATTTTGGACTACATTTTTTTTTGATATTTCAGTCAGTTAAATTTCCAATCAATCATTGAATTTTTGATATAAAAACTAGACGCAAATATTCAGATCTATTTATATCAAAAATGTCTGTGAAATGAAGGTACATTCTAAAAATATCATCCGAGTCTATAAATTCAGATATAATATATCGGTTTTTGTGAGAAAAACTTTTTCATCTACATTTTTTATAAAAGTACGAATGATAAATGCTTGTATCTTGACAATGATAAATACTATTTTTGTGCAAAGAGATTACTTGGGAACTTTTGAAGTTGAGCTGTGACGCAAATGATGTGAATCATTAATTTTAAATGGATAAAGTTGGGAATCGGTCTGAGAATTTGGTGAAAATCAGACTTAAGTGTTAGCCTTTCAATTTAATAACAGTTAAGTAGTTTAAGTTGGCGAAATTAATATTTGTAGAGTCATTGTTGCTGTCGTGTCTATCTTTGATTCCTTGAGCAGAATTGAAAAACTGTATATTTAAATAAGTCTTTTAAATACTATGAGGCAGTGATAGATTTAGACATTTTACCTCTGGTGGTGTAAATTGAAAATTACAGTCAATTTTAATACACTAATATTTTATTGATAAAGTAGCGACATTCCAATACAGGACGCCAGCTAACTAACTCCTTACTATTTTTTACCATATGTTTGAAGAGGTTACAAGCATACACACGCAAAACTTTTACCTTTTTTAATATAAGCGTCATAGCCAAAGTGTAGCCTACAGTGTGTAGTGTCAGCCTACACTTAAATACCTCTTTATAAAGATCATTCACATAGAAATCAAATACTCAGAAAGCCTATTCGATGGATTATCCCAACTTGAATAGCAGTTTCACAATTAATTTCAAGTTTCCAGACACTCCGCATGTTTGAAAGCTTTACCAAGAATTGAACAAGCATTTTGCACAGAAATGAGAAAGGCTAATAATGATTTGACGTTAAACGAAATTGCTCAAAGACTTAACGTCACTTGCAATCTAGATTGACGATAGATAAACTAAATATTATTTTGCTTTAGAGATAAGAAATTCAAGATTAATTGTTAAGATAAAAGTAATTATTTGTTAGGATATTTTTTATCATATCGCTCTAATAATATGCTTTGATAATGGCTTCAAAAGGGAAAAGTCACATTAATAACAGCCGTATTCAAGAACGATGCATAGCAAAAGGTCGTTTTTACGTTTCAAATTGTCTTTGTCCTTTTCAAGCGAAATGTAGAGACAAAAATACATTTTAGGAGTATACTTAGCTAAATATCGTGCATGTTTACAATTGCTTGACTTTTTTCTTTCACACATTTCATCGATAATACGAGAAAAGGAGGATAAAAAATAATGTATTTTCGTACCCAAAACATAACCTCACATTTCTAAAATGCCTATTGTATTGTGCATTCGACTGAATCGCTCGGATCTTTCTCTGAGAGTAGGTTACACCAATATTTGTCTAGTAAGGGTATAGGGTGACCCTTGTAGACAGATAAATATTAACCCTCTGCGTCAAAAGGGTCAAATTCGCAACATGTTAGGATTGTACGTGTTACAGTCTCTAAATTAGGGTTAAAGAATTTGAGGAGTATTTTTGGGATGAAATTGGAGTTATTTAGACAAAGATCTGCTTTGTCAGCTCTTGAAACAGGGATCGTGTATCTGTGAAAGAGAGATACCGCTATACGCAATGTATTCTGTCTCGCTTGCACATTGGTAATAGTCCTCATTTGATGCCTTGTAGTGAGGCAAGACAAGAGTTGAAAGACATCGACTTGTATCCAGATTCGAATACCTAATGAAGTAAATGGATATATCTTTTGTATCATGAACTAGTATCAGATACTTTATTGAGACGCTACAATTTCTATACACCCTTATTTTTGTGTGTTTTTACTTGGATTTTTATACGACTGTCGAAAAGAAGTCCAATTAGCGCGAGTGTCGGTTATAGCATAATCATAACTTCCCCTACTGTCACAGTCGGTTACATTTGCTTTCAGCTAGACTACTAGTTAAACGTTTAATAAAAACTGATCCAGTCGTTTAAGCGTGAAAGTGTAACAAACATCCACCACACTTAGAAACTTTCGTGTTAATAATATTAGTAGGATATAAGTCTCCTTATTCCACCACCATTTCTGCTTAAAAGTAGAAAATTGATAATGCACAAAAGAAAAATCATTTTCCAATTTTCCGCAAGTATTTTCATATTTTTATATCTAAACTGTATTTTAGTTTGAAGGTTTTCCATAAAGCAATCTTCTGACCTGATCTTGAAAGACAAAAACCTACTTTAGAAGGCCATTATCCATTGGGGACAGTCCTCTAACAATCTCATATACTTATTATGGACCTAACGAATACCCCAGGGTTTTCGACCAAAAAGATTAAAAACTTTTCAGACGGACCGAAGGTTCATAAAATAAATTGTATAAAATCTTATATTTTATACCGTAATACTAACTTCCCAGTATTTTACTTTCTTAGGTTTTTCTCTAGGGATGGTTAAGATATTACAATCTTGGTATCTAAGTTAAAATATGTGGTTTGGAGGTCAGCTTAGGATGAAGAAAAAATAAAGTGGTTTAAGGATTTTTTATCGTTTCTTAATATGCTTGAAACAATCTTTACAAATGTTAGAATAGTGTATAATGAACACGATTACTTGTTCTGTGTCTGGGTGTGATTATCTATAACATGTATTTAGAAATATATAAGTATGTTAATCGGCTATCTAGTACTCATAACACGTCGTCAAAAAAGTATATAAAGAATGATCCTTTAATTATCTATGAGTCCAATTGTCGCATGTATGAACTGGGTTTAGCACACGCATATTAAAATGTCGCCTTTAACTGTCTTGCTCTCATTAATCTCAAGTGGAATATAGTAACTATAGATCGAGGAACTACAGTACAAGGATCTTTTAGTACGTGGCCTAAATTGGAACTAATGCCATCAGATATAAAATACCATCACTTTTGACAGACAGAGTTTACTCTTGTTGTTATTATGCTCACCGACCTCATGTTAATGTCATTCACGTGCCAAAAGATCCTTGTAGCTCTATAGAGCTAAGCATTTCTTGCATACAGCTGGCGTGGTTACCATGGCAACCACATCAGCGTTTCTTAGATAGTCTTACTTACCCTGCAGACTTCCTCGAAGTGGCCTCTCCACACGGTGATCTGCGGCACGTAGCGCCGGTCGAAGAAGCGCGGCAGCTGGTGCAGGAAAGCCGCCACGCCGATGTACACCAGGCACTTCATCACGTTGGGCATTGTACACCTGGGGAGAAACCAAACATCAGTATTTTTTGGTAAAATGTCTCCAGACCGATTTCGGCCACGGCGGCTAGTGTTACTATGACACCAGCCAGCTACGCAGGACATATTATAGCGCACAAGCGTGTGCAGAAACACAGGTGCACTCTCTGTTCCTCTACTCTTATAGCTCGATGGGACGGTAGTCCGACACGACCGGAGAGAGATCAGACGCAGTACTCATATTTTTACGCGCCTTCAAAAACACGGAAGCTGTGATATTTATTTCTAAATCGTACAATATAACAACGTTGTGGCGCCGCGCCCCACGTCTGCCTGCATTTTCTGATCCTCATAGATATACTTTCCTATGAGGATCTAATCGTTCAAATGTATGAAGTGAAAAGCTCAACAAACGTTTGTAAAAATTATGTAATTAATTAATTAATTTGAGATTAATTAATTATTAATTTGAGAGATTTGAAGAAATTTGCATAAAACAAAAAAAAAAATATTTTGTAAAAAATATCATCTAACTACTAATTACTGAGTCACACTAGCAATTTGTGTAAAAAGTTTACTAAATTAGTAATACCGTTGCATTCTCAACTGAAAATAAACAAATACTTCCCAGTTAAATCTGTACTAACCGAAAGGTTCTGATGACCCTAAAAGGAAGTCTGTATTTGAAGGGAAATCACTTATTCAGTTGAGAAGGGTCCTCGATAACGAAACTAGGGCTAACACTTGCGGGGAGATGAAAAATAGAGCTTGCGATAGACAGGTAACGTGAGGAATAAATGTATAAACAATGTTTAACGGAAATACGAGTACAGTCACGAGCAAATACATGTATATGTCGCAGTCGAATCGTATAATCCGCCGTATTACATTACGGCTAGCCGTTATGAAAAACAGGGCTGTTATGTATAACGGCAGATCAACGATTAGCCGGATTGAATATGGCTGAATGAAATTGCGCCGGGATGTGTTCGGCACTATATGTTCTACAACCTCTAGACCAACAGTAATAATAATAACCTAACACTGAACCATAAAATGGATAAATTATAATATTCAATCCGGGATTCATTCGCAACCAAATTAATACGTTCTTGATCTTATCATATTACTTATTGAACGATACGTTTCCAATTATATTTGTTTTCGATATCCGCGATATTACAATTAGGAAAATATCGGATTGGAGATACTGTTAACCTTTATAAGCTTTGACTTTTTCCAAAAGATTGTATTTAATCTGATGGAGTAATAAACATTAGGCTAATAGAGTGATATTGGAATTAGATTTCCAAGTATCAGTATTTGAAAATACCAAGCCCTTTTATTATGCGGAGAGATCCTCATGGACACCCACCTTCTAGTACCCCACACGGGTAGTGTGAGACTCTTTCTGACTAATCCTCAACCGCCATGCAACGTCTCCCGCGTTTGGTCGATACGTAGCATAGCAGTTCATCATGCACCACCAAATTAGGAAACACCTTAGAAAGGTCATTACTATGTAGAAAGATAGAACGTGTGTCGGGTTGTGCAGTTCTATCAAAAATGGTTGAGCTGCATGAGCTATTCGGTACTTGCGTGCCGCCTGTTAGCACAGGCTTCCTCAGATCGATCTGGATCTTTCTTCTAAAGGCCAGTCCAGACACTGCATTTGTTTACTCGATGTGAAAACACTTTTTTGTCTGGACTTTAAAATAGGCGATGATCCCTGAGTTTGTTTCGACGTTTCTACTCAGGTAGCCAGTTAGAAAATGTCGATTCCAGCAAGCTTTTAGTTTTAAAATATGACATGTATGCCTCCTTCACTGATGTATTGTAAGGTTAAATTGCACGCGTATGCTTGCGGTGAAGCAGCACCTACACTTGATGTTAAGGTAATTAATCAATAAGAAAAATCATCAAAGAAGGAATAATAACCATGTGCTTTTATAATGGTACCTATTGTGTATTTTTCCTCGTTTCCGTAAACCTCATTAAATGGTCACGCAGGGTCTTTGCTTTGCCTAAGGAGAACCTTTGTGGCATAATGAGAATAATATCTTTGCTGATTTATGAACCAGGAAGGTACTTAAGAATATTATTTACACACAACTTACACTTCAAAAGTCCCATAATACCCACTGATTAGTGATTAAAAAATATAAAAAAAAGGTTCACCTAAACTTTGACTTACTTTATCAATTTAAAAAAGAAACTAATTTTTTAAGGATCTCTTTAAAAGCTATTTAAAAAAAAAGTACAGCTAGCAATAGAAATCAGATAACAATCAGAGTTTTCAAATTAATTCAATGAGTTCCCGTTTTGTGATTAGATAACAAAATAGTTTTTATACCTTACTGGGTGCAACTATTCATAGTTACTACCATACTAAATAATTTCTACATGTGACTGAAAAACACTGGTACGGGCTGTAAATCGGATGAGGTAACTGATTTCTGTTGCTGACTGTACACTGTTGGGTCAATATCTGTCAATTTAGGTCTGCTTACAAACTTTTTTGTTAAACTTTTTTATTGAATCGTAAAACTTTGGCAACAAAAATATGCTTTGTAGAAGTATTGATTTTGATTGAATGTATGATGTATTTAAGTTTTTATATGGACACGAACTTTTTTGCGGTGAAGCAGTTAAAGTTTCTATTTAAAATAATATCTCGATCACCAACACCATTAAAAATAGCACATAACTCCTTTGTATTAAAACCACTTGGTTTGCCGGACAAGCACCAAGGGAAATAAGACAGAAAAGAGGGTAAATATCATTCCTAGTTCTTTTGTCACATTTGTCTAAAAACTGAGAGTTTGCCTGTCATCGCTCGGGACTGCGATTTCATTTGTTGAAAGCGTCCGACAGCCTCTGTACCACGCGATGTCAAAACAGAACTGCTATCATTGTAGAAGAGAGATAGCGCTCCACACGGCATAGAGCGGCATCTCGCTCCCACAATAGCGACAGTTCTTTAAGAGCTTGTAGTGAAGGGGTAGAATTCAGCTTTAGAATTTTCAGTCCCTTTGTTGCGTTTTACGAGATTTGAAAAAATGTTTCAGGAATAACTTCAGTGGAAAAACGTGAAAAACGACGCGACGTATTGAAGAAAAGTGTTCGGATTTTTCGCCCTTTTTTAATGTAACAAAAAGTAAAAAGAAAGGTTTCTCTTCACCCTGCACAAGTTTCAACTTTTCTCATGTATATCCTTTTAAGAATATTATAAAAGTAAGATCGTAATTTTGGATTGTCGTTTTTCTTTAACAAAACCGTAACACCGTTCCCGATTTTACTTTTTTACTTAAAATATTATATAGGCGAAGAAAATGTAATTTAGTTAAAAGCTGATAAAGTCTTGAAAATATTAGAGTAACATCTGGCGAATTGATTCTTATCGACACAAATTTTATATTTAAGGGGAAAAAGCAGACATTTTTTTTTTAAATATTAAAAATTAGTTTGGTTGTAGGTACTATCAGTCATGGTTGTATTATTAGTCAAACTGAGAACCTAGTACGAACTCTTTAATGAATATTATTGCAATTGTGGAAGAGAGACGCTGCTCGTGCCGTGTAGTGTCTCTTATGCATCCATCATCATAATTCCCCTGCCCTTATCCCAATTATTATTTGGGATCGACGCAGCATGTCTTCTTCTTCCACACGTTCCTATCTGACGTCATCTCGCAAGCAACACTCTTTGCAGCCATATCGTTTTTCACACAATCCATCCATCGTTTCTTTGGTGGTCCTCTTCCCCTAAATGCGTCGACAACTACAATAATATTCCAGTAATATGTCTGATGAAGTGTAAATATGTTGTAAGAAACAAATTATGTTGCGTGATAACTAATATAAACTATTTAATTTTATTGAACGTTAAGCGAACGTTTCTAAAATTTATTTCCAGTTTAGAGGTTTCTCGAAAAGAAAGCTTAGCCAAAAATGCTTTTAGCAAAACGAAAACGAATGAAGCTAGTAGTTTATGTGCACATTTTGTTCCAATTTGTTACTAAAAAATTGTGGATTTTGTGTAGATGCAAGAAGAAATTCTAAGTGCATTTTATACGCGCAGTTGTATATTATTATGGTAAATACAAAAATACCTTATTTTTAAGTTTCTTAAGTTGTTTCGTTTTCAGAACTGATTCATAAATGATTGCAATACTATTATTGTGAAAATTAATATCATTTTGATAAAATAAGGCATAAAAATAAGATACATACCCTATTTAATAAAACTATTAATCCTAGTGCTTTTTTTAAAGAAATACTATCTCAAATAATATCAAATTACGAAGAAAATGTATACGCAGGCCAAAAAAATACTAAAAGACACATAAAACAAACATTTACTTATGATAAAAGCCCTTTACACTTCTGCCTGAATCTTTGTACTATCCACAAAGGACAAAGCAAGTGGCTTCATCCTACCAATTTGGTAGCTTTTGGTAGCTTTTCATAATATCACTCTGAAGTAGTCTGGAGTCAAGAACAATGCTTTCTACCAAAACTAAGGGCCTTATATGACACTTGACCTTTCTTTGTCATATTATTATATTAAGGTTTATTATGCTGTTTCCACTACGTGCGAAACGAGAGTGTTTTTAAGAAGTAATTGAATTGTTCGATGGAAGTGTAAGTCTTACATAAATAAATGATTCTAATGAATTGATAGTAGTTTGTATCGACGTCAAAATCGGTTTATCTGGCACGGTTCCTACTTCCTGATATTATAATTTGTTGGTAAGTATGTTTTACCTAGTTTGTAATCTAAAAGACAGCGGTTTACTGGGGAGTTTTTTGTGCCGTTTCTTTTCCTGTAGCGAGTGCATGGGATGTGTTATAGGGCGATGGGGGTTTTTATCTGCTATATTTTGATCTTCGAAAAGTGTTACTTAGTAGCCTATTTCGTAAGTACAATATTTTTTTGTGATTTGGCAATTCCAAATCATAATTTTTTCGCAATTTAAGGTTACGTATGTCTTACAATTTAAAAATACTAATAAAATTTTATTTTACTGACACTAACAATGGGGCTTTGGAGCCGTGCGGAAAAAGGAGCCGACCACCAAGCACTCTTCACATTGATTGATGCACGGTCAGAACACATTAAATTGGTCTGGACTTGCACACGTCGTGCATACAAATCTCTTCATTAAGCCGCAAGGCCACTACGGCTATATTAATTGCTACTACTGCAATATAACCTATAGCCATACTGATTACCTAAGGGCAAACAACATTATCTATAGACATACGATATTATTGAGGTAGTTACAACTTTAGGCCGGGGGCAAACCAAGCTTATAGTAAGCCCTGCCCGTCTATCCAAGTAATATTTTTACAATCGTTTGCATCACTTAAAAACGCTCTAATGTATGGTAATATTTTGTTTTGATAAATCACGTGACCTCAACTTGTCATCTCCATATATTTGGCTATTGACGTTAGCGATCGCTAATAGATGTAGGAATGTCATTTAGTTCACACAAAGTTTACGTTTAGGACTTCGGAACTATACGCTGCTTTTATCAGCGTCAAAGCATAGCGTAATAACTTACGGTCGGTTAGGTAAGAATAATTCTATGTAAGCTAGTTTCCTCACGATGTTTTAGCAAGTGATATTTTCTCAGTAATACGCACATAATTAAAAAAAATATAAGTGCGTGTCAGGAACTGAACTTACAACATGAAGAATAATATTCTTAGGTAAGCTGGTTTCCTCACGATGTTTTCTTCACCGATTTAGCCAGTACAATTTCTCAGTAATAGGTACGCATATGAATTCGAAAAGGTATAATTAAGTGTCGAAATTTGAACCTGCACCCTTTGTCTTGGCAGTCCAACGATAATACCACAATACACTGCGTAACACTAACAGTATTAGCAGACTATACTATAGTATAGTATATAGACTATAGTATAGAACTACCTAGCCCTATACCTGCACTGGATCGCTTTGTTGGAATGTGCACTTGCTCGGCGTTCAGCATTCATTGCATACCGTTATAACTAATTATTAACTATATAGGACAGTGTACGAGTAGTTGGAGGGAGTATGGTCATGTTTTATATGGACAGTGTTGGCGAATAGTAAAGTGTTGTTAAGAATTCTTGGTGGAATATCCCATCCATGTTGTAAAGGCTGAAGTTTGGATGTGTGTATGTTAGTAACTGCTTAACGCTGGAATATTTGACCTAATGTTCATAAAATTTGGTAAGAATGTAGTTAATTTACATAAAAGTTTTGAACCAATAATTGTCGTAAACGAGGATGAAGTCGGGGGATTTAGGGCTTAATTAAATATGTAGCAAAAAAAAGTCAATAAGACAGGAGTTTAATTAACTCAAGATGAAAAGAAATATTACTGCGTGATTTTTTTCCATTTGAATAAACGATTTAAGAGGAAGGCATGAAACATTAATAAGAGCATTTTAAAATAACAGAAGAAAGTCTGAAGAATCATTGAACATTATATTTTATCATATTATTATGTATACAACCTTGCCATTTTAGTCACTTTTCTGTTCGACTGTACCAGTTTAATTTATACTCGTATGTACCGTTGAGTTTTATAACACTAAAGCGTAACATATAAAACGACTTTTGTTAACGATTGTACGTACCCTTTAATTACAAGTCGTTTCGATCGAATGACTACCTACACACACGCAATACTAATCCTTATTTCATTAGCTTTTACAGTTCAATTTACAATGAATCATTGTATTCTAGCATCGGTTGTGCTAATTTGGTTCTTAGTCATTGTATATAAGGTTTATTTTACAATAACATCACATCTTAGCTGCAGACGCGTAAAATACGTACAACTTCTTCCAATCTACCTTTAGTTGTGCTAATTAAGTTCTTATTTTGTGTAACTTTAGGTATATTTTAGAATGACTTACCATGTTCTGGCTACGGGTGCGTGGCATACGTATATGTAGCGTTGTACTGCCAGCGCTAGTGTTAGCCAGATACTCGCCGTGTGGAACATTGCTGGTATCACCTGTGGACAATGTACTATGTTAGATTCTGTGGTCAACATTCTAGAAAGGTTTAAGGTGGTGCGGAATAGAGAATGGTAAACAGATTTATGGAAGGCCTTTGCCCAGCCGTGGGACATCATACGCATATAAAGCGTTGAGGTGACGATTTACTTGCAGCTTTCCTAAAAGGTTTAGCTCTTTTAAAAGAGGTTTTAGGCAAGCTGAACGCTTGTGATTTGTTACTTTTTTTGTTAACATAGATATATTTATATTGATAATTTAAAGAATTTCCTAGTTCATAAAATGCACATGCATAGCATGGGCTATTTTACCATATGGGATACGTATCTTTTAATTAAACTTTTAAGTAGTTTACTTCAAATTCATGTTCGAACTACTCCCAACATGTTATGCAGACTCTTACGCTTCAACGACTAAAACGAAAGTTAAAATTACTAACTTAAAATTTACTAGTATTACTTTTACATTTAGCTTTATTCCAGTTAAGCTCTTCAAGTTCACAAAACAAACAATTTCTAGGTATTGTACGCTCAATGTCAAAACTCAAAGATTGTAAAACTATAGTAAAAATTGTACCATACAATGTGTACAATTGAGCGCAGCAGGGTGTTCAGTTAACACCCTATTTCTTGTTCATTATAGCTAGTACCGTCGTGCACGATAGCGAATACACATACATACATAACCTTTCAACCAGCGCTCACTGGCAATAAAACTATTTCCAATGCAGTCTTGAAACTGTCTTCCACGACACGAAACGATTTGTCGGCGACACATCACAAAAATATCCTACGCCGTAGCAGATCCTGTCTACGTCGTAGCAGTATATTCCTACACCGTAGCAGATCCCGCCTACGTCGTAACAGACAAGACAGTTTCGTTTTAGTTAATAGTGAGAGAGTCCACTCAGCACAATATTTCTTAATCCATACAGAGAAGTATACTAGCCAGTTCAATAAAATGAACACTATATTTCTTGTTTCATACATCAGGTACAGTCGAGCACACTAGCTAGTACAGTCAATACCCTATATCTTGCTATTTACATCGGGTACAGTCAAGTGCACTAGTAAGTACAGTTAACTCCACATTTCTCTTCCCTTACATTGAGTACAGTCGGGTGCACTAGCGAGTACAGTTAGCACCCTATTTCCTTTGCGTGTCGTTCCTTCAGGATATTACGTCTTTGTCGCGGATATCAAATGTATTATATTTTTGGATGGAGTTGTTCTTGAGTGTTATTTGATTGGCTAGGGTTGAGCAATAGGGTTAGTAATACGTATTTTAAACGTACATCCAAGATTAATCTTTTGTTTCATGAATTTATTGTAAACACACATTATCTTTACAGGTAGACCGAATAAAATAGTGATTTGCAAGCACACACAACATAAATGGAAAATGACTAACGACTAATAGCATTAAAACACAACATTTTAAAAATAACTTGTGAAACACTAACAAACAGCAGAAAAATAAAGTAAAAATTAAATATAGGAAACGAAATTCAACAAAACTCTTATGTTTCTCTTTCACAAAACTCTTTATGTAGGCTTAGCCCCTAAAATATTTATTGATAATCTATCTGAATGACTAATTATAGTTATTATTCTTTAATTGAGAAAGCACAACCCAAACGTATACCGTCCTCTTTTGTCTAAGAATGTATCTTGTGTATTCTTTGTTGAAGCTCCTTAATATAAATAAATAAATTACAATTCGTTTCAATTTCCAATTCATTACGACTATCTGTAATCCTACAATCTGCCATAAATACACCTGTGACATAATCAGGTTCATTGACACATCCAATGTAAGTACTCGTTCAGTATCATTCGTTATACGGGCGAATTGTAATTACAATGCCAACCTAATTTAATATTAATTTATTTGTTAACTGCCAATACGATATCAATATGGAAATCAATTATATTTTCAATATTTGTCATTATTTTAATATGTGATATGATTGTTTATTTATTATGTGTGTAAGTAATATTATAGGTGGTCCAGTAAAATAGAGTTGTGGGTTGTGGGATAAGAATAGGGTTTTGGCCAGCAGCCGCTTTTATTTTTGGCTTATTTCTTTGAGAATGAGACCGGTAACATTTATGCAAGAGTCGACGTTAAATAAATAAATGAAAGTATAATGTTATATATGTTTATTTTTATGTTTGTGTTTATGTTGTTGATGTGCCTGTTATAAATAAATAAATAAATAATAATAAATAATAAAAAAAATATTTCCAGTAAAACATTCACAAGTAGTTCGTGTACAAGAACTTGGGGGAGGCCTTTGCCCAGCAGTGGGACACTATATACTAGGAAATATATAACTCGCCTACTCAATAAAAGTAGATATAAAAATGTAGAGTTTATTCATACAGCTTATATTTATTAAACCTGGACGCTTCCAAGGCAATTTAAATATTTCTTTGTGAAGTACTGAAATTTATTCGCCGTCCATCGGTAAGCCGGGTTTGCTTGCAGTATTGCATCGCAAATGGCGGTATTATGTAGTTTTAACGTTTGAGTAAGTCCAACTTAAATTTGAATGGTAGAGCGATTTGCTGGACGTAATATTTTCTGCTCTATTGCGGTATATTTGCTTGGACTAGTGCCATTAAATGCTTGCAGGTAAGAATTTAAAGTGGTAGAGTTAAAGATATTATGATTAACTCTACCACTTTTATCGTTTTTAGAACTTTTGGTTAAAAGCCCGATGAAAAAGGCTGCGAATAACCTTGTATACAAATAGTTTGTTTTCTTTATAAAACTATTGTAATTTATACGACATCCCTATTGTTGTATTGGACTCTATGATTGCATCTATGGTGATGCTCTCTTAAAGTTTACTGAATACACGTTCTTTCTAAGCTAAATTGCTTTTCTTGATTACTATTATTTGTAACTCTTTTAATAACTCGGGATAACTTCAAAGGAAAAATTCCGGTCCTTTTTAAAGGCTTAGACGGGGGCACAAGTCCAACATGCAGAGGCCTTGTTGAGACCTTATCTAAAATGTGATAGAGCATCTACCGAGGGAAAAAATAAATATTTTTATTATTGTAGCTCTACAATATATGATTATTCCACCTCAGCCAAACTCTCTGAAAATAATAATTCCAAATGCATGTCTAAGAACATACATTACTATCCATTAAACTTCTATATATTCAGGTTCAAAATTTAGAATTGATTAGATCTGTGCAATGCGTTTTAGATCAGAGATCGGTAGTCGATAGAAACCCGATTGAATTTGAAGTAGGGACCCTCCAACCAACTTTCGCGGTTGAATTTCTTGACGCTAATGCAGTTTCACTTCAGTGAGCAACATGGAATGTCAAGTATTAGCTTAAGGTACATATTTACTCTTAGGTGGCTAAGATATATTTAAAGTAATAAAATAAATGATAAAGTTTGTAAGTATGGAGGTAAAGATGTTCGCTACTCCTTCACTTTCAAACGGATGGATCAATTTTGTTAAAAATGGTGTGGAGTTAGCTTTTGAAACCAACTTCGTCGTTTTTCAGTTATAAATGAAATTTACACGGGCGAAGTCGCAGGCAACAGCTAATAAATACTATTAAAAGCTAGACAGTTGGTTGGATGCGCTAATTTCTTTGGCTCAAATAGTTTTTGTTTAAATTAAAATCTATTTATAAGGAAGGCTAAACGCTTTATTATAGCTTTTAACGACCAACAAGAGGATAAAACAAGGCGAAGCTGCGGGATTAAGCTAGTTCTTAATAAACTTATAATCGATAGTAATTTTGACAACAAAGACAAAAGTTTTAAACTATAATATTATTTTCTCCTTTCTCCGTCTTCCGAAACCAATTTCGAAATTTCATAAAGATTTCCACAAACTTCGTAACAGCGTACTTCCAACTCTAAATTTCCACAATTTCAATTCGTCGCTCTTTCAGTAACACAATTTTTGAATCCGCAAACACAAGTCCACCGATTATACGAAAAGTTACAAACTTACTTTTGCTCTCGGGAAAACTATTTTCCGAACAGTTTTCACTCGAGAAGTGCCTTTTACGACTGCAAAAGTACTTGTTTTTTGCCATGCTGAGTCCGTAAGTCGCTGGTGAACTTTTGTGTGAAAAAATATCGGATTTTCAAGTGCTTTTCAGCGCTCAAACGGGATCCGCTGAAGCTGAAACACTTTCAGGTATAATTCACACTAACTGATTGACTTTGATAATAAAAATAATTTTGGGAGTAGAGTTTAGTGTTGAAATTGACTGTTAGTATAACTGGCTATTTTAGCTAATGAAATTTGGAGGGCAAATTTTTCAAAATGTTACTCTAAAAAACCAAATAGAATAATCTTGTACTTTTATATAAATAATTAAGTAGGTAGATTGTTTTACATCCATATTTATTGTAGAACATAACTAACAAATCATGTATTTATTCAAACGCAATCAATACATGTACACGACAAACTAAAACAAAACGTACTTTTCTGTGTTTATTTTTTGTTAAAAGTCTGGGCTAAAAATACAAATACCAATTGTTACGCGCTTTATTCCATTGCCGTGTAATAACATTGGTACACAGCAGGCAATGTAAAGCGTACTATTATAACCTATACTATGATTATAAGAAGGTAATGTTTGTAAGAGTAAGACGTTGTAGGGAGATCTTTGGATCTACTGAAGCGTTGTAAGAAACTCTCTTACAAATAGAAAGTCAGGTATTTTTGAGTATCATAAGCTAAACGGTAAACAAAGCTAAAGGAGTATGTATGACATGAGCAGACTAAGGCCTATGCCTAGCAGTAAATGAATTGAATTGAAGTGAATGAATGAATGTATAGTTTTGGTTACGTTAAAATTTCGAATTACTTCTTTAGGTCGGTTATACCTGCAGATTTTCGATGGGTCGATAGCTGCGTTTACCCTAGGGTGAATAAAATTAAGGCTGATAATAATAACGACAGGTTCAGGCTAAATATTAACCCGAAAAATACTACCCTAAGTAGGATCAGCTATAAAGTAATTAAAAAAGGGGTACGGCATTTTTTATTTGATATTTCTTTTCTCTCGATGTTTCGATTGGCTACTCGACTAAAACATGTGTACAAGTCGCGAAAGTTAAAAAAAAAATAAGAGGTAGGTCATGTTCAAGTGTGTAAATAGCCTAACATTCCCTTTGTGAGTTCGTACAGAACTGAATAGTATCTAGTTGTTCTCTTTGAGCCACCGTAACTGGTATCGACTGGACTCTTTGTCTTTATATGTCAGAGTTTTCTAGTCCTCAATAAAAGAAGTGTAGTGTTCTGTTACTTGTCATAGTATATTGACGTTCTTTTTCGATAAATTGACTGCACGGATAGCCGAGTGGTACCGAGTAGTGGGTATAGGTTACTATGCCAATTACAAGGACAAAAAATTGTGCGATCCACAAAGGCTTGTTCTGAGTATAGGTGTCTTTGTACAGGTGAATTGAATACAATTGTCTGTGATATCCCCTGCGATACAAGGATTAAATTCTTTAGTGAAGGAGACGTTTTTTTTCTTTAAAAAGCCTTTGTATGGTTACTTGAATACGTTTGGATGTGTTAATACCTAGCATATCTGCATATAGACACCCACGCACGTGGCGAAGCATCAATCCCGTTCTATACATTCGTCTATGCAGGAGTCTATGGATACTATGGGTACGGCCACTCGACAAAGATCACGTCCGACTCAACACGTGCATAAAATTATTACCTTTGTATTTGCATTGTATACGTGATGATGAACGTATTATTTAATTCTGTCGCATCATTCTTTAAATTCATCCGGGCCATTCCACTAGAAGCAAAGTACCAGCGTTCACTGATGATTTAATTACCAATGATCTAAAAAAGGTAACTGGCTTGGGCTGGACATGTGCGAGAGGAATATAGTAAAACATACTTTCAATACTTCCGTCTAACACTAATGGAATTGTTATAAATTAAGCTATACTGCTTAACAAGTACGTAAATTACACAATAGGCTTGATAGAAATGTTATAGATGGATTATATAATCCATTCACTTTCAAAAAAGACAAATTACGATCACGTGACCATATAATATACGCTTTTAGTAATCGAAAGGAAAATATAAATAATGAAAACACACACGGCATCAAGATATTCACGATAAAGCATTACGTGAAGCAACCAATCGAATTATATTCAGGCAGTCACGTGATGGAATGTCAAAAGAGAATTCAGAATAAAGGTTTTATGTAGATTTTGGTGATATTGTAAATACTGGCTTTTTGGCTTAACAACTTTTAAAAAGAAAAATAAAAAAGATATAAGAATTAGGTTTTAAACTGGTCACCTGATGAAAACTGGGATTGTGGTATTTATCATTTAGGAAAAAATGTTGATGACAATAGAGTGTATGTTATTAAGGGAGAAATAGCAAAATAGTAATTAAAACACTGCTTATACAACAAACGCGTTTCAATTTCAAGAACACTAACACAGTGCTTTTTTTGTTGAAATGTATTAAAAAAGTTTACTTAGTCTTTATTATTCTGACTATATTTAATATTTTATGGCTATTTTAATTTGGTTTCCATTATTACCGAATTCAGTTGAATGTCACATATTAAACGGAGCAAGAACATAATATTATTATTTATCTATATTTCATTTATCTTTGTACATCTTTTTCCAGTTTAAGTTCCATTAATTTATTTGTGTACATGATTAGTTAAGTAAATAAATTAATAATTGCATAATAAAAACGGAACAAAAAGAAATATCGATATCGTAGACCGCAGTAACTCTGTAATGAAACCATAATTCCATTACTATACAATTAGCACAATATTATGAACGTTTGAAATTGAAAAACCTGTAATAGCTTTCCTGGAAAAGTTAATCCCGATATATCGATATTTTATGCTTCTTGAATAAAATATGTGTTATTCAATTGTACAATATTCATTAATAATTAAATCTGGGTAATTGTTCGCAGTAACTACAATGTTAACTAGAGAAAGAAACCGTAATAATGCTGTACGAACCGAGGGATTTAACTTTCGTAGAAGTGAAACTTTAACCCACGCCGAGGGTACGGCCTGGACTACCACTGACTAAAAACACCCCGAGCCCCTTCTACTACCTAAGCCAGCGTCACGGGATCGCTCGCGCATGCTTTGTGTGACCCTGGCTGGAAATCTGGGTTATGTAGTATCATTCATAGAGCTACAAGGATCTTTGGCATATGGATGATATTGACATGAAAACACAGGGTGTG
This sequence comes from Chrysodeixis includens, assembly GCA_941860345.1. Classification (NCBI taxonomy): domain Eukaryota; kingdom Metazoa; phylum Arthropoda; class Insecta; order Lepidoptera; family Noctuidae; genus Chrysodeixis; species Chrysodeixis includens. The sequence goes on from OW796116.1 coordinate 1,281,300, forward strand.
TATATTCGCAACAAGAATTAACTCAATACTCTGTCAAAGGTGATGGTTTTTCATATATGACGTTTGATGGCATTAGTTCTAATGACAGCATTACTTGTGATTTCAGCCGTGTGCTAAAAGTTTCTTGTAGGTAGTTCTATACTCTTTAATTTATGAAAGCAGAAAAATATTTCAAAAGTTACAAATTTATTTTATTGCCATTAATATGGTCCCTTAAATACACGACTCTTTTTTATAGAACTTATGTGAGACCTACCGACCTCTTAAAGCAAGCCTTGTTAAAAAAGGTTGACTCCAGCGGCCTTATATTAAAAACAAATAAAGACTTCTATAATTTGTCTTACTTGTAAAATAAACTAATTCATTTTAACTACAACAGTGTAATTTTATGAGATGATGGTCCGGAAAAAATCCAAACAACACTAATCTCCATTCACAAGCAAAAATACCTCTTCAAGAAAATCCAGCTCATTTTAACCTCAGCGTCGAAGAGCTTTATTTACGCATCAACTCATCTCTGAACCAGAATAAAGGTTGCTACGTATTGTATCAACACAATAGCTACCTCGAACGCAAACACAAAAGAATTTGATAAATATTGATGCCAAAAATGTGCAAATTGGAATCTGAATTACCAAGCATTATTCTAAAATCGTTGATGTGAAAGAGATTGGTTCACGATTTGTTATCTTTCAGCAATGTGGGTTTCAATGAAGCCTCGGTGGGATATGCGGCGGTTTAAATTTGATATATTTTTATCATTGTGTAGCGGTGTCCGCAATTTCGACTGTAATTAGGTTTGGTTATGTTACATTTTCTGGTGTATTCATTGTCACACATCTTTTATTTGTCCTTTCTCTGAAATCTGCATTGTTAAATACAAAGCTAAATAATGATAAAGGTATGTGTATTCAAACAGAATGTTTTTTTAAAACAAGGTGTATAATAATGTCCGGACCGATTGCAGCCACGGCGATTATTGTTACTATGACACCAGCCAGCTGGACTTATTATTATAATGCATATTATTCTCATAGCCCGGTAGGATGTAATTCCGATACGACCGGAGAGAAATCAGGCGCAGGACCCACATTTTTTCGTGCCTTCAGAAACAAGAAGTATATAAATGATTAAAAAAATGCTTTTCTATAAAACGGTGTGCATTGAAATTAGTAGTGGTGATAGTACAATACCTTGAGGGACTCCTGGACTTTATAAAGAAAGTAAGTTAACAAGATTGCACTTTTTATGCTGTAACAAAAGCTACGGTTCCATAAAAATAGAGAGCAGCAAGTTAATTGTGAAGCAGAAAATATCTGGCGCTCTACAGCAGGGCAACTTTATAATAAGACACTGCTTTACTTTGTCAAAAGCTTTGCAAGAAAATAAGCGGACAACCGTTTTAGTACGGAACGAAAAAAAAGCTTGTTTACCTTTGATACAAGATGAAAAATAAATCGAAAATAAACACGTTCTTATTTTTTATAATATCTTTAAAACGATTTATGTGAGTCACAAAAACGATTTCCTTACTTTTTATAATTTACTGCATTTATTTCAAAATCACTTAAACACGAAAGCATTTTGCTTATGCATTTTCGTAAATATTTACCGTTTAAGCCTATTTTTACTACAGATTTGTTGACTAAATTGATTTCGTTCCTTACATCTCGTCGTTCTACCTTTTGTCAAAAAGTATTCCAATATAAACTTGACATTTATATAACCAGGTAGTTATGGTATTGGTTCCTGAAAACTCGCTATCTTCCATTTTAACGGGGCAATATTTACCTTGGTTTAATTTTGCGGAACGGAGGTTAAAGGTGGGATCGTGTTTTCATAGTATTATCGATATTTCGTATTTTGAATATGGGTATAATAATTTGTATTTAGTAAAAATATTTTCGACATTAATATTGTAATACGGGATTATTGGTAGTAATTAAGCCTGAAAATTTGTGCTGCTATGTCATAATGTGATACCGAGTAAAATGGATTATGAAGCTAGACAGTCTCTCCATATAAGATTATTACGATTAATAGTATAAACATCATTATTCTTATTTTATAGTTACATAAGTTTGGTTGTATATGTAGATTTTTCGTATATTATTGTTGCTATCACACGTTGTTATATCAATTATTAATGAATTAAATAAATGGATATAAGCATCATCAATTTAACCATTTCGACACGTAATAACCCATTTCTGCAATTGGCTGACAATTTAATAATTGCAGGATCATTCCACTAATTACTTTTAGAAACAATACAAGACGTGTAATAAGGTTATCCTGACTGACTTTCCAATCTTTCGAGCAAACTCAGTAACCGGAACTCTTACAAACTTTTTAATTTCAGAATGTAGTTTTTAAAACCACCTAAATTATCATCGATAGAATGATCGACCGCCGTGTCCCATCCCTAGTAACCTGTATAATCTGTACAGGCCACTCGTTTGTGCTGCATATTGGATATCAAACCTTACTATTTGCTTACGGTACCCGTATTTGGGCTTAGTAATATGTTATTATTGTGCCCATGTATTGTCGTACCCTTAGGCCGAAGTAATGTAGATAGAAATAATATTTATTTTACGTTCCTAAATAACTTGTTTTCAATTCCAGATGCTATTCTTAAATCCAATTTCTGGTAGGAATTTTATGAAATTGATCTGGATATAATATTTTAATGGAAAACGTAACGTTATACTTCTGATAAAGCCCACAATGAGTATTGTATTGGAATTACTACTAGAACTCTAATAAGCTTGTTTAGTTTTAAACATGTCGTTGCCTTGCGGTTCTATGTATGGAATTGTGTGAGGTGCAAGTTCGATCCCCTGCGCAGGTAAATACCAATGTGACTTTTCAGAGTTATATATACTTTTTTCATTATTCTAAGACACTACTGACAAACGGTGAAGGATTTCATATACCAAACATTGGAATCTGAAATCGCCAAAATATGCAAAGCTTGTATTATGAGTACTAGACGAATGATAAACATACTTCCTCATATAATTTCAAATCATACACACCATAGGTAAATTGCACCCAGACACATAGCAAATGATAGTGCTCATTACACAAACATTGTTCCTGGGTATCGAACGCACGACCTCCGGTATAGCAGTCAGGGTCACCAACCACTAGACCAACAGTCCTGCCAATGTTTTAAATAATTTGTAATATCAGCAGGTATTCATTAAAAGCTTATGAAATATCCCAATTCCTTTAATAATATTAATTATTTGCTATATTTAAATAAGACCATTCACAGCATTCGGTGAGAGAGAATGATTTTATCAATGTATCTTTCTGGGTGTAAGAGCTTACAGCATTGGCATTGAAATTTTGAAGCAGAAATTTGAAAATTCATTTATCATTTGTAGATTGAAAGTGCAAACGAAATATGTTAATTAAATAATTTTGTTATCTATCTGACGTTTTGGTCTTTGTCCTGTTGTAGGTATCTTCAAATGGAGATGGTGATTTCATAGTTTATTCTAATGGTATGAGACTGGTCGTTCAGTTACCTTTCAAATATCCTACTAATATTATGAACGAGAAAGTTTGTAAGTAGACAAATGGGTGGATGGGTGTAGTTAGTCTTTCCCGCTAAGACGTGTGTTTGTATCTTAGTATGTAAGTATCAATGTATTAACTGTTGGGAAACCTTAATAAGTTAATAAAACGGTTAAAACAAATTTGATGAAATTTTGTAGGTATGGAGTTAGTTGACACATTCTTCATTCATTCATTCATTTCGCTTCTTTTTTTCTTTCAAAAACATACCTTCCTATTACAATATGCACCAGCATAAGTCATTTATGTAACTCAAAACTTTTATAACTTGTTTACTGACGTAATCATGGCATGTTAAAACGACATTCATAATAAAGTAAGCATACTTAGTGCTTCATAGTCCTTACAATGACCTCTTAGACAGACTTGCAGTTGTGGAAGCGGGACAGAGCACTACACGGCGTAGAGCGGCGTCTCTCTCCCACAACTGCAAGAGTCTTTCTTTGAGAGGTGGTGGTTATATTGCATTCAAGTACTAACTTTATACTCGCAACAAAGAACAAAAGGACTTATAATTATGAATTTTAATTAGTTTTGCTTCTTGACTTTACAACATGTAGGTACATTAATGTACAATCAGCGACAGAACTCGGTTAACGTAATCCGATTTACAAAGTACCAATATTCTTTTTTTTTCTTTTTTTTTTATATATCTCGCACTAAGGAACTGAATCCTGGTATCGTGGGGGTTTTACAGATATTTAATTCACACGCATAAAGACACCTAGACTCAGAACAAGCCTTTGTGAATCGCACAAATTCTTGTCCGAGGCAGGGATCGAACCCGCGACACGTCGCGTACAGTGGTAATTGGCGAGGCGACTACTCGGCTGTCCGTGCAGTCACAGTCAAGTCGGTTGACACAATTTGATTTACAAAGTGCCAGTATTGTTCAGTGCCATGTAGAATTGACGTTTATAGAGCTATGAAGAGGTGAGTGGGAGGCGAAGGCGTTGGTGTGCATATTCGCGACAAGAATCAACTCAACTGTCTGTCAAAAGTGATGGTTTTTCATATTTGACGGCGTTAGTCCAGATTTCAGCCACGTTCCTAAAGATCCTTGTAGTATGTAGTATGTCTTACCGATACTAGGAGTCAAACCCATTTTGTTATCTAATAGCAATCCATTAAACTGTTGACTGGTCTGTTGGTCTAGTGTTTACTGGTGTTCTGGAGATCGTGGGTTCGATACCCATTCAGAACATGTTTGGTGTTGTGAACACAATTATTTGTTCTGTGTCTGTATTTAGAAGGAATGTTTATGTATTAAGAAGTATAATAATATAAGTATGTTTATCAGTTGTCTAGTACTCATAATACAAGCTCTGCTTAGTTTGAGACTAGATGGCGTTGTGTGAAAATCCTGGAATATTTTCAATTTGAATATGATTTTCTTTTGTTAAACTGTTTTCTTTACCCGACTTCTGTCAGTGACAGTACAGTTGCATGTTGCACGCTACTATAGCTTTAGATCTAGACTAAAACTTAGACTTTTATAATTATTCATCTAACCGACGTGTTTATTGCTTTTAATTGGAATAATTCATGAGATCAAGTTATTACCTGCTAACTGGCAAAGTTAGCTATAACTATTTGAGTTGTTTTGAAAATTTGTTCAGCATTTAATGGATAAACCGTCGGAAATGGTTTTGTAGAAAAATGCAGGCTTTATTTTAAAGGAGAACGAGTGTAAGAGAATAGTATCATATTATGCATTGTTGCATTTTTTTTTATTTTGAGCTACTGGCATAATCCTGAAATATATTTTATAAGACCAGCATACCTAATTAGTAAATATTCCTCAACATTCATACAACGCCATCTAGTCTCAAGTTAAGGATACTAAGTAGCTTGAGTTATGAGTAGGTACTAGACAACCAATAAACATATTCATATATTTAAAAATACACTGAGTGTAATTTATCTATACATTGTCCTTATTATAGATAAATTACGCCCAGGCACAAAAATGTATCGTGCTCATCACACAAACATTTATCCTGGGTGGGGATCGAACTCACGACCTCTGGTATAGCAGTCAGGGTCACAAACCACTAGACCAGCAGGCCAGTCGTATACTTTACATGTTCATTTAATATTTAAGTGCTAGTTACCTGGGCTTTCAGATCTTAATCTAACTCTAGGGCAAGACGTGTCAGATGTTAAGAGCTTAGATCTTATAGTGCTTTGATGCTGTCTTGTGAATTTCTAAATGAGGTCAGTGAATAAATTAGTGTTGTTTTAAGTACTATAATTAAATATTAATACGGTTGAGAAAAAATGTGTTAATTTTATGCGTAAGTATATCTACTTTGTGAAAATAACATTTTTTTGTGACAATAGATTTTATTTTCAGTAGCCTAGGTAATTATATTTTTGACGCTTTGTAAGTTAATATGTTATTTACATAAGTTTAGTTTCAAATGTAGATATTTTTTGTTTGCTATCTGTCTCATGTCACACATTGTATTGTAAGACTTCGAACAATAAAAGAAACAGTTTACACCGCGTATAGGCCGTACTGACGTACTGCTGTTCCGACTCTGACGTACCAATTTCCTCACAAACTGATATAAAACTAAACTAAACTCACCTCATTCATATAATTCCACGCTTGGCAGGCTCTGACAGGACTCAGCGGCTTGTAATGGTTCCCGAAGGTGTACATATAGAACAGCCAGGGGGCCGGGAACAGCATCGTGAACATGTCACAGAGGGCCATCGCCATGAGGACGACGTTCGTTGGAGTGCGCATGTGCCGGCGGGAGAGCACCACCACGATCAGCGTGTTGGCAACCGTGGTCGTTGCTAGGAGGAATGGAGCGATGTATCTGGAAGAGAAAATAGGATACAAATAAATATTCCTAAACATGCACAACGCCATCTAGTTTTAAATTAAGTATACTAATGTTGGTTGTGTTATGAGTGTTAGACGACTGATTAACTTACATTTCTAAATAGTTACATTATAGATAAATTACACCCAGGCACAGAACAAATGTGAAGTTGCTCATCACACAAACATTTGTCCTGCGTGGGAATCGAACCCGGCATAGCAATCAGGGCCACTTACCACTAGACCAACAGGCCAGTCTTTTAGTACTTCTAATGTTCATATTTTTTTACACACATTATAGTCCAGTCATTTGGTAGTTTTACCTGGAAAGTTTTCCGGGAGTTTTGAAAATTGGGTATTTTATAGATTTCGATATGCTCTTTTCGAATTTTAACTTTGCCACCTCGTACCACCGCCGCTCGCGCCGCCATTTAGAAAAAATGGCGCCCAAAAACAGTTTTTTGGGAATATCTCCTTTCCGACGCATTTTACGAAAAAAATGTTTTCTACAAAATTAAACTAGAAAAAATTTCCTACACTTTATGTCTTATTCACTTTTTCATAAAATCAATAGTTTTGGACGTACGAGCGCCGCAAAGTATTGTTCATTTGCACCACTACGAGTGTTTCGTATATTTTTCTTAACTGTTCTATTACTGCCGCCGGTTTTTAAGAAGTAGGTGTCAGGGTAATATGTCACTTTTGAATCGGGCCCTTTCTCTCGACTATGAACGAAACTTCAACGAAAAATTTGTTGGTAGAAGCTATATTAAGAGAAATATTTAGTTTAGACTGAATCATCAATGTACGTTTATTGACGTACAGTGTTGATTATGTTCTTAGATCTATGGCTTCTTATACGGAAAATTGTTTTATTTGTGACAATTTACTTGAAAACCGGCGACAGTAATGGAACATTTTAGAAAAATATACAAAAAACACGTGGTGGTGGCAGATGAATAAGTAATACTTTGCGGTGCTCGTACATCCAAAACTATTGATTTTATGAAAAAGTGAATAAGACATAAAGTGTAGGAAATTTTTTCAAGTTTAATTTTGTAGAAATTATTTTTTTCGTAAAATGCCTCAGAAAGGAGATATTGCCAAATAACCGTTTTTGGGCGCCATTTTTTCAAAATGGCGGCGCGAGCGGCGGTCGTACGAGGTGGCAAAGTTAAAATTCGAAAAGAGCATATCCAAATCTAATAAATACCAAATTTTCAAAACTCCCGGAAAACTTTCCAGGTAACCCCCTTATTTTCTACCAAATGACTGGACTATTAGGTGTCATAGCTCTCAACTAAAAATATTTTATAAAGTGCTCTTAGGGACCTCAAAGGGAATTTAAAATCAAAATTTTATAGTTAATGAAGTTATGTACTGTGTAGTATAATTAAACTTATTTATGTTTTGATTGTCTTAAAAAAATACTATTTATTTATATATTTAAAACAGAAACGTCATGTAATTAACTTTTTGCCGGGGTTAATCAGTCGAGATAAAAAAAAAATACGACCTTTTTTCAAAATACATTGTGTTTTTAAGTTCGTTATTATTTAACCAAAGCACCCTTATAGAATAACCATGAACTTTCCTTATTTAAAAGGTTTATTATTTATACAGAATTTCACTAATTAAGCCTCCAACAATTAAGATTCTTTTACCGAAATTCTTGAAAATACCATCGATGAAAGGTTTTTATAAGCAAGTTTATAGAAACAAAGCCCTTTTCTACCAATTAATTAAATGATGAAAATAGCAGGTATTAAGATTACGACACAAAATTCTTGATTTTAAAAGGCTGGTAAAAATATTTTGTTTAATTTTGTGATTTTTACATAATTACTTGAGAAAAGACTAACAATCACTAATTGCGCTTATATTTTTGAGGTTTCATAGGTTATTAGTGAAGTTTCCTTAGTGATCAGCCAAAAAGTAAGAAATTGATTAAAATTGATACAATATATTCCTGTAAAGGAAAATAAATGTGATAGCTGATGATTGAAATTAAGATTAAACGAGTCGTTTAAATAGTGTGAATGTCTTAATTTCAATCATCAGCTATCACATTTATTTTCCTTTACAGGAATATATTGTAATTTCATAACATAAAAAGTATCGAAACTTTAATACACTTGAGACAGAATGAATTCGAATCGTTTTAAAAAAGTTCATATTGACCGTCGACTATAGTTATTAACTTTGTTTTAGTAACTTATAAATTAATTTTCATACCATAAAACTAATATATTTACCTTCGATTATATTAAAAAAATAGTACCAAAAACCTTAAAAACAAATTACTCACCCATACATAGGTTCAGCATAATTAATCGGGAACTCGCAGGTGACGTTTAAATAAAAATGCGAATGATTCGACTGGCAGAAATCATCAGAACTGAAATTCGAGTATCCAGGATAACCAGTTTGGTTGTCATAGTAATTAAAATTCGTCTTCGCATTATCAAAGTCGTTTTCCGTGTCAACAGACAGTTTCGTCGAATTGAAGTCGCCGAAGTAATCGACCCAGTCTTTGTCGGTGGCGGCCATCTTGGATTTTGTTGCTATTTTGTTTTTCTCATTGTGGTTGTCACGTCATATTGGTTCTGTTGACAAAAAAAGGTGTTGTTAGGTTATGTTGTTTTGTAAATATTTTTGGTAATGATTTTTTTTTTTCGATGTCGTTTGTGGCTGGGGTTTTTGCTTGAACGACGTGAATAAAGTAATCAATCACATAATTTAAATACATTTTGATTTTGTATTTTATTTAGTTTAAGTTATGACATATGTTTAAGAATGTATATCGTCCTCTTTTGGTCTAAGAATGTAAATAAAAAAACGTTGTGTATGTAAACAATGTAAATAAAATAACAAATACGTGTTTTTTTTCAGATTAAACTCAAATGACACTATACGCATTTTTATAGTAGGTATATTTTATGGTCTCGGACTCCCTAAAGACGTGAACCTTAGATAAAAGTTTTTAAAATTAAAAATGTTCATGGTTAAATAAGAATCATTTTAAATTTTGTAAAACATGGATGTAATTAAGACTAAAATGTTTCAAGACATTTAATTCTATCTACAGATACTAGTTTATAGTAATAAGAAATATTTGATAAGTTAATCGCAAAGTAAAGAAAAATACATTTTTAATTAAATAGCTTCAACTTGGAGTTGAACTACGATGTGTAAAATACAACTAGGTACATATTATGTTGTATAAAATTAAATTCTAGCCCTAACAAGTTAAGGTCTAAAATAACAATGAAATGGACTGCGCAAATACATCTAAAAACTACTAATACGCAAATACTAAAAGATGTTGGGACGAGATAAATTGTACAAAGAGAGTGCTAACGATCTCTACAACGTGTTTAGACAGGGCTGCTCATATATTAAATAAAATGTACAACTGTCTTATCATTCTTCATTCCCTTGCCCTTTTTGTTTTTTTTTTCTTGGGAAATCATCAAATGACCCCGCCCGCTGTGGGCGCAGCGGGAGGGAGTGTCAGACTTTTACTGACTAAAACCCACTATGTTCCTCCTGGAGCCCTTTGGGTGCCGGAGTCGCGGTAACTCTCACGAACATCCCGCAGCCCCGGTCATTTCCCTGCCCTTATCTCAATTATTTTTTAGGACCGGCGCAGCATGTCTTCTTCTTCCACACGTTCCTATCTGACGTCATCTCGCAAGCAACACTCTTTGCAGCCATATATACGAGTAAAAATGTATGTTGTGCCACCAGGATCTTTTGGCACGTAGGTACCCGAAATCGGAACTAATGTTAATAAGTTGAGTTGATTCTTGTTGTGAATATGCATACCAGCGCCCTCATGTTAATGTCATTCACGTACCAAAAAATCCTTGTGCTCTATAAATTCCATTCTTTACACAACCTTTAATGAGTAAGAGCGCAAAAAAGGAGCCTTTTAACAAAATCCTTTTGCTTCGATCACATGGGTTAAATCGCGTGCTAAACTTAGTATTTAAGGTCACTTACACACGCTGTTATTAACTGCATCACTAGTCGAGACGTGTAATTAGTTAGTTAGTTTGTAGCGCAATTAACTGCCATAGATTAATAGAACACAATATTCCTATGTGCTAGTAAACGCGACTTGATCTAATTGCAACTATTAGATGTGGGTCTTAGTTTAAGCGAGGTTTGAGTTGAGAGACAAGTTGATATAATGGGAAAAATAATAAATATACCTTGGAAAAGTGACATACATACATACATAAACGTCACGCCTCTTTCCCTTGGGGGTAGGCAGAGATCACATCTTTCCATTTGCTACGATCCTGGCATACCACTTCAGCTTCATCCACACTCATCAATCACTTCATACACGCCCGTCGGTTTAGAGTACTCCTGACCTGACCCTTTTTTAGGACTTTCCCTATTTGGTCATGGAACGTCTGTTGTGGTCTTCCCCTCCCAACAACTCCATTCAAACTACGCTCTCTCTGTTGTGGAAAAGTCGTTGTTGTTCTGTTGTCGGAAAAGTGACATTTATACTAATGTGTGAAAATGATACACCGTAATGTATTCACAAAATTTCCTGTAGTTTTCAGTAGTTTAGTTTATGAAATGTTGTTTGTGTCGAGTTTATTAGTAACTGTTGACAATGATTTAGTAATGGTAATTTCTAATAAAAACGAAATTTGTCTAGGAGGCAGATTTTAAAACGTTTTAGAATAAGAACCACTGAATTTATAGTTAAATAATAAAATATATTTTATACTTATAATTGAAAAATAAGAAAATACATGTAAACGAATGCCAGCTCCAGGTTTTCATTAAAATGTTAACTTCTTGAAGCCGGAGGCATTTCATACGTGCATTTGGCATCTCATTACAAAAATATAAAATATAACATTACATATACAATATACTTGAGTCTCATTATTAACCTACATTTTAAAACTAGCATTCGCTTGTGGCTCTACTCGGCTTTAAGGGCTATGCCACTCTGCATTACAATAAAAGGAATATACTTTTTAAAATGTATAGGAATGACATTTTGTCATGAATTCGACTTGTCAATTCAATACGTTTGAGCGATTTGACAGCGTAAAACTCGGAGGAATATAACTTGTCTACAGTTGTTTTAGTTGTAGTTTTTAAGTTTATCTCAAACAGACCGACAGACACGGTGGTAGACGTGGTTTTACATCCATAGGCTATTTTGCATTTAAAACCGTCATCAACGCAGACAAAGTCGTAGCCAAAAGCTAGTTACATTAATATTCCTAAAAATACCTATTATTATGATCTATCACTGGCATCATTTAACCGTGTAATGATTTAAGGCCTCCATAATGGTGTTCAACCCTTTCGGCAGAATTAATTTATTAGCCCAAAAGCGTCCGGTAACAAAAATACCCGTTTTCAGTGTAAAATAGTATTTTGTGTAATGAAACAAAAATACCAAGTTCTTGTTATTTAACGGTTGAATTGCTGCTAGATATAATTTTGGTTGTTTTGTTTTGTCTTTTTTTCAGCAAACTGTAACATAAACTGTACTGTAACATAAGTTTTTTTTTAAAAGGAATCTTTTTTTTTGTTTGGACTGATTATTTTATTTCTTTTTATTCTTTTATGTGCTAGTCTTACGGATTTTCTTACACGAGTGTTTAAAACTAGGGTTTTTCGCTAAAATCCTTACATTTCTGTGTAAATTTATTATTGGAAAAGAAATATGCGCACAGCCCTCATGTAAATATCATTCACGTGCCAAAAGATCCTTATACTATACAAGTTTGTATTGTTTTCCGAAATTTAATTTCCACGGGTTTACAACTCATATTTTTTTTCTTAAAAAAACGACTCCCGCACTAAGGAATTTAGTCCTTGTATCGCGGGGAGGTTTACAGACATTCAATTCACACGCACAAAGACACCCAGACATACCGCGAACAGTGGTAATTGGCGTGGTGACCTATACCACTCGGTTATCCATGCAGTAAAATAATAGTATTTATAAGTTTAATACAAAATCGAAAGGTAACCTCCACATAATCTTGTACAATGTACATTGAACAATATACCAAGTAATCGCTCGGAGGAATTTTCATAATTAAACTCATATTGACACAGATGCTTTCGGTAATAACTTTCCAAGTTAAGTTCAAGTTACTAACTTAGATCATTTTACAAAGTAACGCGCAGGTACTTAAGTGTTTGGCATGTGAGAGTTCTGTAGTCATTATTGTAATGTGACTTCTATCGTGAGGATTCATTTCAGTAATGAAAAGAAGGTTTTGTTATTTAATAAATATTCCACGACTTTCACAACGCCATCTAGCCTCAAACTAAGCAGAGCTTGTATTATGAGTACTAGACAACTGATGAACATACTCAAATACTTCTAAATACATGCATATTATAGATAAATTACACCCAAACACAGGACAAATGTGTAATGTGCTCATCACACAAACATTTGTTCTGGGTGGGGATCGAACCCACGACCTCTGATATAGCACTCAGGGCTACAAGCCACTGGACCAACAGGTCAGGCGAATAAACTCGATAGAGAGGCTTTATCTTTTCAATATGGCAAGAGATACTTCTATTAAACAAACAGATGAAACAAAACATTTTTGATTCGTAATATCTTAGATTTTTATTAATTATTTTGATAAAAGAAAATATAAGTATCAAATGCTTTTCGGATTTTTTTAGTCATATACCCAGTTCAACATAGCAGTCTTATAACCTATAGAAATACGTCTTTATTATATTGCGTTTCTTTAAGAAAGATAGAACGTTAAGCAAAGGGTAACAGCTGATGGTTATGTAGACGGGAATAAAAAGAAACAGCGCGGCGCCGTAATATCTGCAACTCAATAATGGTGGGTTAGTTTGCTGCCACTCCGACAGTTAAGGCGAATCTCTACGTGTTTTTCTTTATTAGTATATTTACCCCTTTTATTTTTGGTGTCCGAGGCACAACTCTAATGACTCCCACCCATGTCGAGGGCACGGCGTGGGGATATGTCGAACTTTTACTGACTAAAAACACCCCAGACCTCTTCTACTACCTAAGCCAGTGTCACAAGATCACTCGCGCATGCTTTGCCTGACTCTGGTTGGCTATACTTACTACTGGCTTCTCAAACGTTACTCAATACAAAAAAATATAATTATCAGTCGAATCTCATGTTAAGCTTATATTGATTGTCAGTTTAAAGGTCAACCAATCACATCATGAAAGGGGAGAATGGAAGAAGAAAAGGGGTTGCACTGACCCCAAGTAAAATGGGATAAGGGCAGGAAGATGATGATGATGAATCACAGTCGTGATCAGTTGATTTAACAGCAGGCTCAATTGACCGGCCTCCTAGAAACCAGGGGTATTTTACTATTTTAAGTATAACATAATAGTTTCATCATCATTATCAGCCCTTTGCTGTCCACTGCTGGACATAGGTCTCTCCCAAGGTACACACATTCAATCGGGATTTTTGAAGTACGAAAGATAATAAGACATACATTGCAAGTAAAATAACATCTTATAAAGCTACACCTGTAGAAAAAAAAATGCCAAAATACTAGCTATAATAAAAAATACATTCATTATCGAACGAACCAAGCTCCCCTTAACATCGACAGCGTTCCGTCGGAATCATTTTAATTTCCCCAACACGATGTAATTGGACGCAATTCCGCGTAGAAACGAACCGGCCGGAAATGAAATGTAAGAATGTTATAATTATGACAAACTTCCCACTACTAAAGTTGGTTTATTGTATGGATTTTTGGAGCAAATGGTGGAGATTTTGCTTCGTAAAAACTAATTCAAAATAAAGGCATTGCTTTCTTTTGATACGTGACAAAGTGCTAAACGAAAAATATTACAATTATTGAACAAGTCATTTAGTGTAATTCAAGACGTTTCGTCCAAGACTTGGAAAATTAAACTGTTAGAAAGTTTATTTTACTTGCTAAATATAATATGGTAAAAATTGTGTTTCTCTGTTTATAAGATTTTTTTAACAAAATGACTAAATTGGCTATAAAGATCAAATAGCTTATTTTAATGTATTTGTTTTTCATAATAATATATTATAAATTTCCAAAAAAAAAGATCAAAAAGTCATTACGCAGACAAAATCGCAAGCACAGCTAGTAAAACGTAAACCAAAAATTATCAAAACGTTCTATAAAATTCGTAATAAATATTTAAACGCCACAAAAAGGCAAATTGCCTTATTCTATCCTGCTAATGTGTCTAACGCCTTCCTAATTCATACTAATTACGTCTGGTTTCCATATAAAAGGTTTCTGAGGAACGCCAGACAGTAATAATGGAGATTAGAACCTTTTCCACAATAATCTCCTTGCTTTGAGCTAATTATGAATTAAAAGAAACGATCAAAAAGGTTTTATACTCGTTGCCGTTAGAAAATTTAAAGTTATGTTCCTTTTTATCTCTTTTAATTCACGAGCTTTATCAAATAAACTTCAAGGGAAGAAACCCGGTCCTTTTTAGAGGCTTACACGGGGACACAGGTCCAATATGCAGAGGCCTTGTTGAGAACTTTAATCTAAAGTGTGATGGGGCATCTGTCAAGGGCCATCCACCCCTGCTCTATGAAAGAACAGACATGGACGGCCCAAGGTAGCTGCAAGACTTTGGTAAATTATAGAAAGTTATGTTTATTACTATACTTATGTTTACTTTATTTAAATTTTATGAATGTGAAAGTTACTCTGTATTTCTATCTGAAACGTTTTTAAAACGTATAGCTTAGCCTCAACAGGGCCTCTACATCTAGACAAACGTATGTATGATTTATATGATGTATGAATTTTACTTGTTATCTTTGTAATAAAAATTAAAAAAAAATAGTGTAGCTGTCGAAAGTTACGTTCAGGTTAATTGCTAGATAAATCTCTATAAAAAGATAACCCTGTATTTAATAAGAGACATTTAGTTAGTTTGAAATTGACTATATTTTTTCGTTAAACTAAACTAATTTTTGAAATTTGTGTTTATCTATCTATATTATGTTTGGGTCGACTTTGAAATACACTGGACTTGTATTCTAAAAGTAGCAGTTATGAAATAATAAACTACTATGAACTAAATTATTTAAATCCATGTTAACAATTCCTACGCCATCCTACATAAATATTTGTTTAAATATATAATAGTTCATCAAAAGCTGTTATCATCATAATTATGTAGAATACAGCGCCTTGAAACGGGCCTGCTACCATAACATTCAAACTAATTACTTGTATAACGTAACTAATTAATAATTAACACAAATTAATAGGGGTTAATATTCAAATATAATTTAAAACATATTTTGCTTCAAAGTTTCCAGCCAGCGTTTTAAGGTTTACCAAGGTAAACAAAACGAAATTTAATTAATTAAGTTTTCATATCAAAAATTGTTTTAATAAATGCTGTTAAAAATACTGTTCACAATATTATTTTCAGCAATTTTGTTGTTGGTATGAAAATAAGTGAATATCAGGTTATCTCGTATAGGCCAAATATTCACAATCCATTGTAAAATAAAACTGTTAACAAAGGGAATTCATCATTCCCCTGCCCTTATCCCAATTATTATTATTTGGGGTCAGCGCAGCATGTCTTCTTCTTCCACACGTTCCTATCTGACGTTATCTCGCAAGTCACACTCTTTGCAGCCATATCATCTTTCACACAATCCATCCATCGTTTCTATGGTCGTCCTCTTCCCCTATATCCATCCACATTCATGTCCATCACCTTCCTTACCACGTTAACAAAGCGAATTACACAAGCAAAATCGAAGCCTTACACTAGTATATCCCCCGAATAGTTTATAGCATCGTAGCTCATAACCTCAATTTATATCGGGACCAATATTAAATTACTTGGTCCCAAATGATCCCGAATGGTCCCAAATGGTCCCAATTTCAGGGTACCGGGGACCAAAGCGGAAGGAAGTCGCATTCCTTATCGCTTCGTGGTCGAACTTTCCCTGGTAGGGCTATAATTATTAATTATACAGCCTTCGTGTGTTAAAACTGTTTTTACGTAGAAATTTTAGGGGTTGCGGTTGGAAGGCTATTTTCATGGCTCGAAAATGATTGATTTTGAAATTTATACATAATTTATAAACTTGGTTTTTGATCGCGACTTTTCCCGATTGGAAATTGATAATCGTTGAGACTAAAAAAATTCTTTTTTAAGTTCAAGCTTTACCTAAAAAGTGATTCATTAAAATTGGTTGCACAGTTAAGTAGTGCAAGCGTGACAGATAGACGACCATAATTGGAGAATTCACAGATTTTTGGAAATCTATCGTAAGGACTAATTAGTTCTTTTTTAGTCAAAAACCCATAATTACATTTAAAAAAATAAATAAATAATACAACTGACGAAAATCGAATTCATTTTCTATTATTTTTTACGGATTCACAAAACATCTGTCTATCAAATCTACCTTTTATTCTTTCTCTCAAAACTCTTGTTCATCACATCCCTCACCAAATTAAACAATTCAATTACACACCACTTAATGTTACTAAGGCCTTACTTAATTTCAATTAAGGCAATTCTGGACTAAGCACAACCCTTTGAACCCTTCCCTTTACTTAAAAGTAACACGTTTTTGATTCTAAACTCGAAAGATACGTTTAATTGAAAACAAACTTTTTAAACGGCGGTTTTAATTGTGTGGCGACGGTTAAGTTTTGAATTATTTTTAACCTGAATTAATTGAGTTAAGTTTTATTTATTGAAACAGAATTAAATATATTATAATACATATATAATGGTTCGATCCCAGCGCAGGCAAGTACCAATGTGATTTTTTTTAAGTTATATGTAGTTTCTTAATAATTCTAAGACACTACTGACAAACGGTGAAGGAAAACATTGTGAGGAAACCTGGATTCCAAATATTGGAATCTGAAATCGCCAATCCGCAGTGAGGTAGCGTGGTGATCAGTGCTCAAGCCTTCCCTTTACGGGAAAAGGCCTGTGCCCAGCAGTGGGACGTATATAGGCTCGTTTATTATTATTATTATATTATACCGTCGAGAAGAAACGTTGAAACCAATTTAGGGGTCATCGCCTCTTTTAAAGTCCAGACATTGAAATGTTTTTATATCGAGTAAACAGATGCTGTTTTCGTTCTAAGAGACTTTTAATTAAAAACCGCGTCAAAATCCATTGCGTAGTTTTAAAGATTTGACGACCCTGTTGGTCTAGTGGTTATTAACCCTGACTGCTATGGTGGAGGTTCGATTGAGTCGAGGACAAATGTTTGTGTGATGAGTACGACCATTTGTTCATAATATGTATGTATATAGAAATGTATATGTATGGTTTTCAGTTGTCTAGTACTAAAAACAGAGGCTTTAGTATACTTAACTTAAAACAAACTGGCGATGTGTGAATGTAGTGAAAAAAAAAGATCTAAGCATACACAGGGACAGACAGCGGGAAGCGACCTTGTTTTATACTATGTAGTGAAAGCCTGTATCTTTTACTCCAGTATTTAATCTTCTAAAAGCGCTCAAGATTTAACCTTTATACACAAATCCTGACTTTGTTCCTCTCAGAGCACTTAGCAACAGAAATAGGAAGCTTACTCATTATTTAGTAGCTTTTTACCAGCTCTTTGCTTAAGTGACTAGTTTAAAATTCAGTTTATCTAAGTCGCCTGTACATAGACTACATAGGTAAATTTTTAAGACAAGAAATTGTAAGGAAACTGCTTGTTTAATCATTGTAAGTAAAATTCTTCCGTGCGTACTTACTAAGTAATAAATTGTTGTTATAAAAAAGTGAATCGACTTTAAAAAACAGCATTAAGAAGCGAAAAATTAATTGAATAAAAAAACCATTACACGAGCTATTTGACTAAAACCCGTGGCAAGCCTAAATTCCCTTATCGTATTTTTTGTTTGTTTATCCCTTTTAGGGTTTGACATTCCATTCATTTTTCTAAGAATTAATTTAACCTTTTAAAATACTCAATGCATATACAAGCCATCAAAGTATGATAACAATATTACTTTAAAACTAAACTAAACTGCATCACCTAACCTTTGCCGACCAAGTCAAAGCAAATTGCATCAGAAACGATATCAAAAAGCTCTAAGAGAGTGAGTGTAATAAAGTTAACCCTCAAAGCGTCGGTAAACACCGCAGTGAGGTAATAAGGTTAATGTCGCGAGGACGGTTATGTGTGCTAAGAGTAAGAGGTGGGACACATCAGCGGTATGTTGAAGCTGTGATAACCGAGTAGTAAGACCATAGGACTGCTAAGTCAAAGGTCTCGAGATCGAGCACCTCGGCGCGCACCGACTTTGCGAATGTTGTGTGTGTTTTAGAAATAAATATCACAGCTTCCGTGTTTCGGAAGGCATGTTAAAATGTGGGTTCTGCGCCTGATCTCTCTCCAGTCGTGTCGGATTGCGGCTATGAGAGACATGAGAGTAAAGGAACAGAGAGTTCATCTGTGCTTGCGCACACGCTTGTGCACTATAATACGTCCCGCGTAGCTAGTCCGGACACATTACATTTGCTTTTGGAAGGGGTGAGCGGTAGGCATTTGGGGTATTCCCCCATTAACACCACACCTGAATGTATTACCTACATTCTAAGCAAATAAAACAATCTATTCTATTCCACGCCCTGTGCCCCCTCTAATAATAAATGATTAGCTTTTCACCAAGTTATAAAATTTATATCAATAAACCATATTAATGGCTGCGACTCCTGCAGATGTAGTATACCGCGCCCGCCTTCGATGTTGAAATGTCGCCAGTTTCTGCAGATACTGCAGTTACCTGTATCGCAGGTAACATGTCGCTCGTGAGTGCGAGCACTAAGGATTATGCCCCAGTATGAAGGTGTTAGTTCTTTTTTATTTTGTTCTGCCGTTTATGCAGTTGTGTGATGGAGTAAAGAGTTTTATGGGTTAGTTTAAAACTATTACGATTTCTGGCTGAGCATCAAGGGGAACAATGGAGAGAATGTTTAATAGAAACCAAACTATACACGTCTCACTACTGGACACAGACCTCTTGCCGTATAGGGAAGGTTTGAGCATTGATGACCTCGCTAGAATATTACTGAAAACTTTTTTAGTAAATTTTAAGTCACCATTTTGAAGTGTAAACTGGCAGTATAGCTCTGGACAAAGAGAGATGAAAGAAACGTGCTTTATATTGTTTTGCAGTGGGACAAAAATAACACGCAAAAATAACGCTAGCATTTTAACCATTTTTTTTATTACAAGCATAAAATGTTTCTCAATTTTTAATATTACGAAGATACCTATTTATTTTGAGCTTTTCAGGAATGTTTTAGCTGTGCTCTAACAACATGAAGTGTCACGAACAGTCTACAAAAGTCGGTTACGAAATAAAAAGAGTGTATAAAAAAGTAGACAGCGTTACCAAGTTTATGGGCCAAAGGTTCCGTATCGGTATAAAACGTAATATTTTAACGAGTTACTCTTTAATCAGTGATAAGAAAAACCTGAATACTTTTGAGTATGTTAATCTACTCCAATATAGGTAACAAACTTTCGTTGGTCGAATCGTCTTTAAGAGAGAAAACCTTTGATTAATTGTCGAAGGAATGCTATAAATGAAAAAGGAGTAGGTAAATGATGCTGTGACGTCTGACAGGGGTGAATGGAAGAACAAAACGTGTTGCGCCGATCCCAAGAAAAAATTGATGAGGTCAGGATGATAATGAATAAGCGGGTACTTTTTAAGGTTTGTAATATTAGTAATATTGACATATTTTTTTAGTACTCTCGAACGTTTAAAAGTGGCTCTACTTTAAAATTTTATAATTACACAGCGTTAAACTGCTAGACCACCCTAGCATTCTTACTTGGTCGTTTCAGATATCTTTCAACACAATAAAAGACTGCACAGATAGGCGAGTGGTGTAGGTCACCACGTCAATTTGCAATGTCGCGACGTGTCGCGAGTTCGATCCCTGCGTAGCACAAGAATTTGTGCGATTCATAAAAGGCTTGTTCTGAGTCTGGCTGCGTTTACACATGTGAATATTGAATGACTATGAACCCTTCGTTATACAGGAATTTCTTCGTGTGGGATTAGTATAAAAAAAAAACAAAACTCCGATCGCGATCTGACTAAAATGAAGGAAGAACGTGATAAACACACTATAAATGCTAGTCCGGGTATCGAAACTGCAACGATAAGAACTTGTTAACTGCGAATTGACAAGCTTACTTTTTAAAGCCAGCGTTCCTAACGACACTATCCCGTACTTTGCAGCTTTATAAAATACCCATTTTCCCGCGGATCCCCAAAACTCCTTGGAAACACTGAAGAGACACTTTTTAATACTTTTTATTTTGTTTTGAAGTCAAGGCTTAATTATCTCTCCTTTTTTAATTACACCAAGAGGTTTTATTTGCCTAATGAGGCTGTAAATAACTAGAACATTTTGTAAGCGTATTTCTAGTTAAAAATTACGAGAGTAATTTAATATTTTTCTTGCTTAAATTTTTGTAATTTTTTTTTCAATTTTGTGTTTTAGTTAATGATTATTAGGGATTTTTCTTTGTAATGTTATGTTGGTTTATTGTACACTATTTTATGTTTTGAACCTTTTTGTTTCTGCCTTGTTAGTCTAGGTCCTAAGTGACCTTGTGCACCTAGGAGCTAGTCTTTGGAGCAGTGGCGAAGGGTGAATTTTCTTAAAAGGGAAGCCCGTCTAAAAATTGCATTGTTATCATGCAACGATAAACAACAAGTACGGATATGTTTTTTGTCTGAACATGTATTTTAGATGAATTAATAAGAGCATTAAACCCTGTGTAGCTCTATTCACTACTAATATTATAAACACCCTGAAAATTAAAAAAAAATAAGAGAAATACAGTAATAATTTATTATTTAAAACTTTTTTACAATCAAAATGCTACTATAAGTACAATAAATGAGTATCTAACTGATAGACAAATTAAAATGCATACTATAAAATAAAATGCAACTAAATAATAGAATATTAAATATATTAATAGTTGGTTGCCACATAAACATGGACTTAAGTGCATTATAATGAAAATATGAATATTTATATTGTTGTTAAGTTGCAAAACAACAATATACAACACTTCTAAATTACTTATATATTATCATATTTAGAAGATTGTAATGTTATAACAATAATACACAAATAGTATAAGTACATAAATATAGAAATTATAAACACAATATTTTAAGCCTTCCCACATATGTACTATGCTATGCTGTGCATATCTACTACTAACTTGTCCTACAGACAAGGTCCACATTTTGATTTATATTACTATGTGGAATGAAATAAGATATTGAGTATTGGATCTGAGAATAACAAGCAAGGGAAACAAAATATTTAATTTAATTTAAAACTTCCTGTGAGCCAATGATATTTTGTTGTAGAAAGAACTGTTAAAATGTTTGATCGTCATTTGTAATTAATTCAAATCATTTCAGGTCTTTTTCAAAACTCTAGGTACTTTGAAAAAGATTTTTCCTCAGTCAGCAAATAATCTGTTAGACAGCATTCTACATTCACTAATGCCGCTATATTACCGAATTTACTTAATAATAACAAAAATAACTACTTTCTAATAGATCTACAAACTAAATCAACAATCTTAGTAATTCTGACTTACCTAAATATTTATTCGAATAGACGATAACCAAACAATAACACTGAACTGATGTAATTTTGTTTTTACTGCACAATCACTACACTGATCAAGTAATAATACTATAAGATTCTAAATTATGATACGAATACACCAAATCTAATGCAAATGAACCGGTGAAAATAACAAATAAAACTTTTATAATATTAGCGCGAACGTAAACGTCAGCTGTCATCTGTTCTGTTCAGTTGACGTACGAAGTTCATATTGCATCTCTTTCTGGCGTACGCATTTATTTTTTTTTCTGTCTTTGTCATAAGCCGAAAATCAACGGCTTCCCTAAGCCCTATTGGCCGCGGTTGTTCAATGTGTCAAACTACATAATGTGTCTCACTTTTACTCAATGGAGTAAAAGAGATCGCACTATGAAGTAGATGTACGCGATTCCCAAATCGCGTCCCGGCTTACCTTTTAACCGGTAAAGCGAATCGTGGGTTTACTCAATAAAAGTTGTAGGCCTTTATTGCATGCGTTTTGCTCAAAAAAAAAGTTTAGGCGTTTATTGTTATTTTCAAGCAAAGGCTATACACGTACATTATTATATCGTAAATTATTATAATTATAGTTGATATTTTTAAATGATACTTAAATAAACAGAATCTTAGTATTTGCCATATTTCAAAAGGGAAGCCGGTAGGAATCGAGTTATATGGACCCTTCGCCACTGCTTTGGAGTCCCAGGTCGAGTCAAAAATAGTTACTAGATTTTCTCACAAGCAATACTTAATATATTATCGTCTGTAAAACGTTTAAATACATCTTCACTCATAAGAATGCGAATGTGAGTTTATTTATACTGTTTTCTCGGGTAAAGGAAAATGGAAAAAGAGATTTCAATGGAATTTGGTACGTAGAGTTTAAAAGCCAAAATAAACAATCACTTGCTCGAAGCCACGGGAAAATACTAGTCTTAGTAATAAAAGCTAAGATGAAACAGGTGTTAAAACAGTACAAAGTGTCACTCTATTAAATCCTTAGGGATATTCGTAGAACTTCTAAATGTATATGTTAAAGTTGTTGAGTGGAAAGTTTTGAAAAGACTTATAAGTGGTCTCAGTTATTCAGCATGTTTTATAATGTCGTGGTGGCCTTGCGGCTCTATGCATGGATTTATATGCACGAGGTGCAAGTTTGATCCTCAACTCAGGCAAGTACTAAAGTGAGTTTTCCGTAGTTATAAAATGTTTTTTAATTTCTAAGACACTACTGACAAACGGTGAAGGAAAACATCGTGTAGAAACCTGAATTCTAAATATTAGATTTTAATGTAAAGACGCGGTGTAACGCTTCAATATAATATCCAAATCTACTTAAAACATCTATTTAAATTAGTACACGTTTACCTGAACATATTTTCCGTTGAGTAAAATATACGGTTTATAAATTGCTCCTTAACAAGATATGAACTAGAGTGTGAAAATTAACGTGAGAGATCTAAGAAATTTAATATGATACGTATAAAAAGACATGCTTATATGTGCTTATTTTTCGCTACAATGTACATTTTATATATTATAATGCTTGGGTAGACTAATAACTTACATAAATATCGTATAGAAGCTCTGTAAATATAGATAATGTTTAATTCAAATATGTAGTCTTTGGTTGACACAAAAATTTATAATTACGTAGCTAGGTTTTTAAAATACTCACGATTTACGAAAGTGGGATTTATATTAATCATCGACTGCGTAAAAGGAGTATTTAATACACGCGTTGCCTTTTAACCGACTGCGTTTTTTTGTTTAGAGATTAATATTTATGCAGCTATAACCGACGACACGGGAGATATCACACACAACAGCTACTATAATATAAGTCTGATACTAAACATGCTTATCTCACAGTCTCCAATTGGCCAATAAAGGAGCAAGGAGTATCGTTCCACTCCATCTCAAGGCCTTCGTTACGTGACAATAATACAAGCAGCCTCCATTTTGTGAGCTCAAGACAAAACACTGCCGAGCCCCGAAATATCGATAAAATCTGCTGACGGATTAAAATAGAGCACGTAACGGTAGATTGATTTCGTAATTATTTTGTGGAGAGGGTTCTTATGTAATACAAGTTATAGTTTTAATAGTTTTATTGATCCTACTAATATTATACGTGAAAGTTTGTTAGTGTGGATGGATGGATTTTTGGTACTTATTGAGGATAAATTAGCGGGACCAATTTTAATGATATTTGGTATGAAGTTAGCTGAAACCCTGGATTACCAGCTGTGTTAAAAGGAGGGTAATATGTATTTTGCAGCTATAACTGACATTCACGCAGGTTAAGTCGCGGGCGACAGCTAGTGTAGTTGTAAAAATTATATGTTTAGCTTTATGTAATTTAAGTTACCCATAGTCGCGCCATGCGGTATTACACGTGGATAAAGAGTAGCCTTTGTGTTAATCCAGTGTCTCAGCTGCCTCCAATTCGATTAGGAGAAGAGGTAATTAATGGTAATTTAGAATAAGCGTAATTTAGAATCCACTTTACAGACATAAAAAACATAATTATAGTTAACCTCTTTTGCTCGCAAGTATACATTTGTTTTCTATTTAAGTTTAATATGATTTTAACGTTGAATTTGCTATATCAATTTATAGATCAACGTTTCAACTATCCTAAACCGAATTTCCATTAACATTGTGATGTATTTGGTTACTAAACTTTATTAGTTTCAATTTAACAGTTTTAGTAATGCGTTTTGCGGTTTAAATTATTTGAAGTAACACTCGGATCGTTAGCAAATTAGTGGTGAACTCCACTGTAACCAATTTTCGATATAGAAATGAAGCGAAACCGCAAAATTAATTCCATTTGTTTCCCGTTTTCGATTATAAATTAATTATATGGAATTCTATAATTTAGTTGGAACTTTTGGTAGTTGATGTTAAATACTTAGGCCTCTTCTATAGTACGTTGACCTGGTAATTGTCACCAATATTCTGATATAATATTATATGTTTATTCGTAATTAATGATATGAGCAGTAAAAGAGTGGTAGGTAGTAAAGATAGTTGACGTTAATATTTCATAGGAATCAAATGTCAAATTATTTTACAGACCAGTCAAGTTACTTATTGAATCTTGCTAATGTTCATTTGAGCGTTTTATTTGACTTGGGGGAGGCCTTTGCCCAGCTGTGGGACACTATAAAATAAACCAGCCTATATACGCCCTACTGCTGGGCACAGGCCTCTTACCATATAGGGAAGGTTTGAGCATTGATCACCACGCTAGCTCACTGCGGATTGGCGATTTCAGATTCCAATATTTGGAATCCAGGTTTCCTCACGATGTTTTCATTCACCGTTTGTCAATAGTGTCTTAGAATGATTAAGAAAGTACATATAACTTTGAAAAAGTCACATTGGTACTTGCCTGCGCTGAGGATCGAACTTGCACCCCGTGCATACAAATCCATACATAGAACCGCAAGGCCACCATGACAAGTGGGACACTACATATAGGCTAGGAAAAAAAATGCTACAAGAATCTTTTGGTACGTAGCCGAAAACGAAACGACACTAATTCTTGCATAAGCTCAGCGAATATTTTACCATGTACAAGTAACCTAAAGTCGTTGAGTATTCAATACCTTATAACTCATGAGTGAAGGCTTTAATATAAGGAAACAATAAACGTATGGCTGCATACTTTGTGCCGTTGCCATGACAACAGACCGTTGAAACTCTTTTGTTACGTAAATTGAGGTTCTAAGCATTGTGTATTGTCGTCCCTCTTGTGTAGAAGAACATTTTGATATATTTACTCACAATTACGGTAAGGGACTATTGAATAATGTTACCGGTTTTGAGAGGTGACGTGTTAATATGTTGATTGGTGTAAATGTTTTGTAATTGTAAATAAATTATGTGTCATAATGTTTTAGACAACAAAAGGGTTTTATTAGCGATGTAATTTGATAATTCTTTTCTTTCGACGTTTAGGCCGAGTTGCGTTCGGGTGGACTCTTTGCTGTCTATAATGTGTGTATAAGTCGCGAAAGTTTAAAAACATTTATGAGGAATAAATAAATATTCCTCAATATTTATACAACGCCATCTAGTCTCAAGTTAAGCATACGAAGTAGTTGAATTTTATATAAATTATACATATTATAAATAAATTACACCTAGACACCGAACAAATGATGATGCTTATCACACAAACTTTGTCCTGGGTGGAGATCGAACCCACAATCTCCGGTACAGCCAATATCCGGTACAGTCAGGGTCAATCATAAGAGTTATAAGAGATTAACGTATACTTAAATCTCATTTTCTATTTAAGTTCATTCTTATTGTGTTTATCTATTATTTAACTGATTTAGTTTTGTTTCTAAATTGAAATTTATTGTCAATAGATCATACAAATAAACAAACTTTGGATCACGAGTTCAATTACAAGAATACAAGTCCTGTGTATTTCTTTTTCAAAGCATATTACTGTAACCCAACGACAGAAATTATAAGAAAAGACAAAAGAAAAGCGCCAACAAGTCTGAATAATACATATCTCTTACAAACCCGAATGTATTCATGTAATAAGTCAAAGTTAATTTATTTGATAGCTTTGATGTTAATACAGTCGGCACGCAGGAGGCGGTAGTACGTCTAATCATCATTTCTGAACAAGAGATTGTCTGTTCACATTCATGAGATGCATTTAAATGCAGAGAAGAAAAGTCGATGGAGGTGGCACTGAATGCCTTATTTTAACCCAGTGCAAATCCTCATGGACTGTCTGTCCCTCGTCAGGGGATTTATGAGATAGAGCCTGGAGACAGACAGCGGAGGTTTCATAATAGAGTTACGTTTTACCCTTTGGGCAAGGAACCCTAAAGAGCGACGAGATCTAGTACCAAAGCAGTGTAAAGGCACTTCCATTCTACATTATTATGTTCCATGGCCTGATTATACAGGATGGTGTTTTCGTTGCCGGCTGCCTAATGATCGTCATTTGTTTTATGATAATTATCATTTCGGTAATATCAAGAAGGTTGGAATGAAGTTCGACGATCTGCAGTTAAAAATACATTAGGGTCCTTCCAAAAGATAATCGTAGGGAAAACGTGGTGTTTGTTGAATGTAAATGATAGTTAATTCATTAATTATGTATGATGACCGCTTACGTTTGCATGATTAGGGTAAAACACTTGTAATAACTAGGTTTACAAAATTGAAGATATTATCTAATTATTATCATACAATTGATAAATATACTTTCATAAACGCATGAGACCACCTTATATTTACCTAACTTCTATTAATTATTTTCCAACCTTGAGCAAAATTCCTTTTTTATTTAATAAAAAGACTCCCGCACTAAGGAATTTAGTCCTTGTATAGCAGAGAGTATCACGTACATTTAATTCAGATGCACAGAGACACCGAGATTATTAGTATTGGTGGTTGTAATGCGTATTTTTCTCCATACATCTCGACTACTAGTCATTTTAGAATTCACCTGTTTTCACTCAAAATAATTCAATGAAACTTTGACCTTGACCAGTCAAAATCTTAAGGTCGCAGTGAATAACCTTACGAAGCTAATTAGTCTTATTCATCCAACTTAATGATATTACAAAATGAATTACGGTATTAAGACTAACCTGGTACACACTTAGATCTGGCGCTAAATCACTAAATCAATTTGGTAAAGTCTCTTAAGATAATTTATCTTTGAAATTTACGCATTTACGCTTTGGAAGACCAAAAAGTCTAGTATCTAGTAAAGTAATCTTATTGCAGTTGTGGAAGTATAATAAATAATTTTCATTCATTTCATTTCAGATTTCATATACCTAAGAAATGTATTCTAGAGTTTTTAAGACCGTTCAAAACACCCTAATAATTAAAGCATGGTGGTTAAAGATATTTGTTGTTGAAGTAGCAACATTTAAGCTCTAATAACTTTATTTACATAGACGACTATGCTCAAAATTTAAAACTCTTTTGCGTATCATATGTACTCAAAATTTTAATCTCTTTTGCTTATCACGCAGCGGTTGGTAACAAGCTGCTAATATTACACCATATTATAACACCAAGTGATAAGTTTGAAACACTCACCAAATTAATTTGAGTGTCGAGAGCTACATTTACTCATCTCACGTTAACGGTGACGTATGTACGGTAACCGCACTCGTCTAAATTGTGGGTAATATGTCTATCTTCTAATATTACCGGGGTTATTTTCGTTATTTTTGAGGTTGTTTTAGACGTTAGGGGTGGTAACACTGAGTGTTGTTCAACCATTTATGTTTAATTTATTTATGAAATGGCTCACCAACAATAGGCTAGTTGACTTTTGGAAATGTGGTTAATACATTACCTTATTGAGTATTTTGACAATATATGTTTTTTTTTATAATTATTAATCATTTACCTATAATATTTTGCGTTTTAAAATTTAAAATATCGGACCTCTGTCTCTCAATAAGACTTTAAATGTAACTCTCGTTACAGGATAATTTGATAGAAGAAAAAACCAGTCCGCTTTCCTTACTGACTTCATAGAGATACTCATAGTTTTGTAGTAATTTTACCATGTTCCCCTAAGGAACGAAGATTAAAGATCCTGATAGATACCCCATCACATTTTAGATTAAACTTCTCAACAAGGCCTTTGCGTGTTGGTCGTGTATTCGCTTTTTAGATTTCAAAAGGACTCAATTTCTTCCCTTGAAACCCGTGAACAAAGAGGTACTGATAAGAAATATTTGATAGCGAAACCCGCGGTTTACGACTAGTATGCGAAGTACTATACTCATCAATCATACGTTCATATGCGGGCTTTTACACATCGTTTCACATCAATTACCCAGGATTCGTGCTGGATAGATGCGGTATTCGCGAGTCGTAATGAAAAGTGGTTGTAAGGAGTTCTATTTGGTGCACTATTTTTGCTACATGTGCTAGTTAAGTATTTACTATTATTCTGTAAAGAGATCTTATAGCAGCGTTGGCACTTTTTCAAACTACACACGATTTGGAGGACTTGGGGTAATAGTGGACACACTCTATCTTGAACTTGAAAGGTCTTAATGTTTCTATCTAAACCTACTTTTAAGTTTGAGATAGAGTGTCTTAAATCCACTGACGACACCATTGTTAATTTTCGTGAAGAATAACGGCATAACATTTTCCAATTTTAGTTATTTCCTCCACAGT
Organism: Chrysodeixis includens; assembly: GCA_941860345.1. Taxonomy (NCBI): domain Eukaryota; kingdom Metazoa; phylum Arthropoda; class Insecta; order Lepidoptera; family Noctuidae; genus Chrysodeixis; species Chrysodeixis includens. The sequence continues at coordinate 1,310,597 of OW796116.1, forward strand.
TTTCTTTTGGCGGTGGTAACCTCATGGACACCCACTTCCTCGGGGTGGAAGATGGTGGTGGTAGTAACTACTGTAATTGTTACTTACTATTGTTTGGCCTACAAAACAAAAAGATTACAATGAAGACTAAAAATTAAAGTATAATCTAAAATTTTATCACGATAATAATTTTACGACGACTTCACAAAATAAAAAAAAACTCCGAAATTCTTAATTAATCTACATGACGACCAAACGACCCAAAAAATGTCATCTACCTTCCTAAACATTCTTTTTTCTAAGCTTGATGGGTCACAATCCTTGATCCCTTATTGTGATCAGACCTTGAACCCCTCGTTCTAAACCTTCATTCCACAGAGTGTTCCGACCTCTCGCCATAAAGGACAGATAATATTTCATAAAAAGGCTTCGACCCAATTCATGGGAGGTCATATCTGGTACCAGATGCAAGTAATTGTGATGTGGATGAATTATTTTAGAGGGATGAAAATGTTTGGGATGAGAGACAGGGTAAGGATAGTAATTTTATTTTTTATGAGTTATTTAAAAATATTTCTATCTTTGCCAAGCTTAAGGACAATTATCGGCTGATATTGTTACTATTATTTTCTTTTGTACAATATACTAGCTGTTGCTCGCGTCTTCGCCCGCGCGAATGTCGGTTATAGCCGTAAAAATATTACCCACTTCTGACTAAATACCCAATTCTTTTATACAGAGCGCAATTATTATAACTTTTCAACAACATTCCTAACAACTATCGTATTACTATTATGTTTTTGTATATATTTTAGCCAATATTTGCAAAACCTTAATAAATTTTATACTAAAACCTTTATCGAGAACCACTCTTTACATTGATGAAAACAGCTTGAAAATAATATGTGTAGAAGTTTTTGAGTTTATTACGAACAGACAGACACGGCGGAGGCCTGTTTTATAATGTGTAGTATCTGTCGCCTTTGACTTCGCCTGCGCGAATATTAATAAATCATTTGGCTATAACTTAAACTTCAGTTGTTTAGCCGAGTATATGTGTTTCTGCTTGTGACTTTTCCAAAATATCAGACTAATATTATAAGTAAGCGTGAAACTAATCAAACTATTATGAACCCTTTGAAAACTACCGCCGTATTAGAAAGTTAAGTATCGGAAAGATAGTCTACTACTCCAGTTATTTGGAGCTACGATAGAACTGTAATTAAATTGTAATTATAGATAGGCATAGAAGCGTCACAATCATAGTATACTTATAAAAACGGTATATTTAAGAGGATCAGCCGGTACCATTGTACAACGTATTTGGAGGATCTCAATCGTTTTTAAAACATTGCTGCTTTGTAAAAATGTGAATTTATACGAAGAATACACCAGGAATTGTTTCTTATTATTTTACGAGTACGGACCTTCTTCTAATAAACATTTGGGTAATACGCAACCTGTTAAACTTTACGTAATACCTAAACAATTATTAATTAAACTTGCACGCACAAAAGAGTTAATAGAGGAGACAGTATTAAAACTGGCGAGCACAAAAATACAGGTACTACTTAAAATTATACCTAAAGAATTTTCTTCCAACCAACCTTTTACAGAAATTTAAAATCGATAAACATCCAAGTATCAACAATACAAGAACTTTGCAACATATCTCCGTCATACAATATTCATTCTCCCAGCTCTGTCTGCCTGCATAATGAATGCTGAGGAACAAAGAGTCCAGACCTTGTGGCTGACAGCAAGGAATAATATAGAAATACCTCTGCCTTTTAGTAGTAGCTTAACAAAAGTTAGCTACGTTTTATTTTTTTAAGAGTGCGTTTAAATACTGGCCACTAAGTTTTTAAATTAAAAGTTAAGTTTTATTTTTTTAAGTTGAGAATGTTACTAATATTATGAACGTTTATTGGTACAACTTTCAAGTTGCGAGCTAAATTGTAAATATACTTTTAGTAAGTATGGATGAATGGATGTTTTTGATGAAATTTGGTATGAAGTTCGTTGACACCCAGGATTAACCGACAGTGTCAGACGGGGGTTATATTTTTACAGTTATAACCGACAATAGCTTGGGAGAAGTCGGAGGTAAAACCATGTATTTAGAATCTATTAGGTTTTTTTTTGTATCAGGATCGGTTTTTGTTTTTCTTGTGACGTCGTGTTCTTATTGGAATTTCAATTTATTTTTTGTTTCGTTCTTAATTCTTGCTTTTGACCGCTCTCAACAAAACAATCGAAAACATTCTAACACATGTAAATGTCTGATGTTTAAAAACTAATATAACATAACACGTGTCAGATTTCCTATATTAACTTCGTTTAACACTAAAATTTCCTTCTATCTATTCTAGTTTTTGTATAAACTTTCTAACGTTAATACAAAAAAAATATAGACTTATACAAATAGGAAGCGTATACAAAACAAAAACAGAACGTTTTATCTGTAGAAGGAGTATAATATTCAGAAATGATTAAGTTATAATGAACACATGTAATAGTATAGTCTTTAAAGGGTTAACGTACTCTCTAATAGCCAACACATGCCCTTAAATACTCCTTTAGATCGTTGAAAAACTCTATTAAAATTTACAACGGTAATAAGCAGGAAGGGTTGGTTCGAGGTGGCGCAGGACAGACAGATATGGAAGAATCTGGGGCCTTTTCTCAGCAGTGGGACACTATAGGCTAGGAAAAAAGAAAATAATCAGGAATAAATGTGAAGAGCCTGCGATTTGCTGAAACCCTTCGCTTTGCCTGTGACGTTTGAGAGTTTATTTAAATAATAAATGCACTTTACACGTGCCGCTTTGTTTCTATTAAGTACTAGAAAGCGGTGCCAAGATGAATTAAACGTACACCGTGAGAACTGGTTCGAAACGGCGCAAGATGGAAAATCGTGGAAGGACTTGGGAGAGGCCTATGCCCAGCTGTGGAAGAATGCACCAATGATGATGAAATTTGGTAAGAAGCTAGCTGTTACCATAAATTTATACATAAGCTACCTTATAGAAGATTGCGTTGAAGGTAAGATAAGGTTTATGCAGCTCTTAATGACATTGGTGAAGCAGGAAAAAGCTAAAAAAAATAAGTGAATTGCTAAAAGTAGCTCGTAGTTATTCCCATTCTATATATTATGTTAAATATAGATTTATAAATAAGCATACAGTATTTACTTAACAGTATTTTCAGACGACTAACCAAAAATAGAAATAAATATCAGATCAACCATATTATTTTTGGTTACATAAATATTCTTTTTATTTTCTTTGACGTTCACTAGACTATGAAAGTCGTTGAGCATTACTTAAATTCCAAAAATACTGATGCTATCAAAATACATCGATATAAATTCTAAGGAATTCATGCAAAAAAAGATTTCAATATTTGTACTATGATTTCCAAAGAAAAAGTCTGAGACAATGTTATTTCGTATGTATAGAGCTATAAAGATTTTTTGGCACGTGGATGACATTAACATGAGGGCGTTGGTGTACATATTTGCAACAAGAACTCAATTGTTTGTCAAAAGTGATTGCTTTTCTATATTATATGACGGTATTAGTTCCGATTTCGGCCACGTGCCAAAAGATCCTTGTAGCACTATATAAGGCCAAGGAAACATTGAAATTTTATACGAGTATCAAATGACAATTACAAGTTCCTGTTCGACAAGTGAAGAGACCTTTAATTGTCAGTTTAGTACATAGGTGCAATTTGTCAGCGTTAGAGGTTTGAGAAAATTGTGAAAAAAGTGTAAGTATTACGTAAATCATACAAGCTTTAACTTAGAAAGTACCTAAATAAATTATATTTTATTGCAGTTAAAATACTGCACAGAAATTAAGATAAAACAATGAGACGGTAAAATGTTTCGCTAATTTTATAAATTGTTACTTTTTATACTCTATCTATCTATCTAAAGAAATCTATGGCAGTTGTGGAAAAGAGACGCTCTACGCCTCGTCTAGCGCTCTCTCACTCCCAAAACTAGTATTACTTTAAGACCTGGATGTAGACCATGACAAGACATAAAACTTTACAACCCTACTTTCCTTTTGTTATAAAAGATACATTCAGATATCTTTTACCTTTTACTCTGAGTTTAAGTGATGTAGAATATAAAAGACCTTTTTATTTTTGGCTGAAAATATATCTTTTGTGTCTGGCTAGATTTTTACGGCATTGTTAGGTTCAATGTATATACCTTTGTACTTTGAAACTTATGTAAAAGGATATTAATAACATTGTGTATAGACTTACAAAGAGTAAACATTCTTATTGTGTTTACGTACAGATTATAGGCCTGTTGGTCTAGTGGTTAGTGGCACTGACTGCTATACCAGAGGTCGTAGGTTCGAGTCCCACTCAAGACAAATGTTTGTGTGACGAACACGATCATTTTAACTGTGTAACAATGTTCCCCAAAAATTTGTATCAGTAGTTTTTTTTAAAAGCCTTTTTAGTACTTATTGAAAGCATTTATTTTCTTTCTGTATACACTTTTTCGTAAAGTCTGTTAAAAAATAACTATTTAAGTTTTCATGCACAGAAGGAAATGCATGTACCTAATCACAGGAAAAAGTAACCTTGAATTCCAAAAATACCCTAAAACAAGTTGTATAAAAATCGATTTCGCAGTTTACATTGAAAAACATTACAGACAGACAGAACATTACAGACAGATCTTATTTCTCACATAAGAGTATGAAAGAAATCAATTCAAGCAAAGTCGTATTCATTAACTAGTATGAAAAAAGTAACAGATAGTCTTGATTTCCTAACGTCTATCAAAGCTACACATAACACGTTTACTAAATCTTATTTCATGAACGGAGTTTCTAAATTCAGTTTTACGATCTCACAGACAGATGAACAGTAAATATTTTATTTAGGTTTCTTTCGGGAGCCACATAAATTGTGTTAACCCGACGTGTATGTGATCATTGCGAGAATTTTAGACGATTACTTTAGTTGCAGTTGTTTTTAAATGTGTTTGTATTTGTTTTAAGATAATTTGGGAATGGATTTTGGAGTTTTGAAGTTGTATGGTATTTTTTTTTGAAGTAGTGAGAGTGTAAGTTTAATAAGTTAAGTTGTTAAACAAAATCGGTTTTAAGAATATTGTAAGGTGCATATGATTTTTAATGTTTTCTCATTGTTTTATCCGTTTAAATATGGTTGCAATAAATTGAATTAAGTCTAAAATAAATAAGATGGTGGTATTAACTAGATTCCTTTGCACACAACATCCACTTTATTTCCAAAACTCGTTTGTTTCTGTTTATAATTTTGATTCGTTACTCGATACGATCTTGAAATGGTACGAATAAAACTGAATCAAACTAAATGAAATACACTAATACCGTACAATCACGAAAATATCACTGTCTATAAATTTAAAATTTTTCAAGTATTCTACAAAGATCAGTGAATTTTGCAATGTAATAGTTTAGTAAGAGTAATTTATATGCTTATATTTGAATCAAGAAAAAAATAAGTCCTAAACCTACATTATTTTGCACTCGTACCCTCCGTATTTGGTCTCAAGCAAAAAAAAATGAATAAACATAAAAACGTATTCGTTTGATGATAAGGAAAAGCCTGTATGCGGTTGTGATTATAATTGCTCTTGTAAAGAGCGGGAAGTCGTAAGGAAGGAAGTACTTAGAATGTGAGAGAAAACAGATGTTAAACACATGTACACACAATGGGAAGATAAAAAAATGTGTGAAATATATGGGTATTCTTGTTGTATTTAATTTAATTTACGATTTTAACGTAAATAACGTTCGAGAATTTTTTGCGTTTACCTTTTACGGTTTTTTGGGATTTTTTGAATATTATGGTTATATTTATGACATAGAATGATTTATTCATCTATATCATCATACACCGTGTGGTGTCCGGATATAAAGAATAGCACCACCCCATATCCTCCACTGGGTGTCGTAAAAGGCGACTAATGGACCTTAAGACCCAGTGCACTGTACCAAGCACCTTGGGTCACCCGAATGGTGGCGGGTAAACAACCAACAATCGCATTCCCAAAGAGGGTTAGTGTCAGGCAGGCGGCCGACTATAAAACCATAGCCAAAACTTTAAGCAACATGTCTAAAAGACGTGTTGCGCCGACCCCAAGTAAAAATTGGGATAAGGGCAGGGGAATGATGATGAGAATGATTTATTCATCTTACGTTATAAAATTGGTACTTCTCTACAATTGGTTATCATAACCTTTCTTGAAATAAATGAACTTTGTTTTTAATAGTTGGAAAATCGAAAACAAGTTATGTCACGACGTGCGATCGTCATTTATTTATAAAATGAATAAGTACATACTTGAATAAACATACCTATATCGTTTGTTCCGCTAATATCTGAAACAAAAGCACACTATATTAGTATGAATCTCGACTGGCCCATTAGTCTAGTGGTTAGTGGCACTGACTGCTATATTATAAACATACTTGTAAAATTCTAAATACATACATAATATTATAAATAAACTACACACAAATATTAAAATTTGTCGGGGATCAAACCCACAACACGTTGCACACAGTGGTATTTGGCGTGGTGAGCTATACCACTCGGTAGCCTAAATATATTAATTATAAATGTCAATTTGTTTGCTTACACCATTCATAAGTTTGATAACTATGAATAGATTACAATTACACAACTGTACGTATTGTAATGTTCTTGTGAAACAATGTAACTAATTACCGAGACGGGGTTTACATAACAAATAGTCTATCGACCGACGGCGTTTACGTAAGCTTTGTTTTCCTTTACTGATACGTACTTAGAGCCTATATCTACATCTTATAGTAATAACATTGCAGGAAGAGAGACGCCGCTATAGGCCGTGTAGTGCTCTGTCAGGCTTACACAATTGCAATAATAACACTTTAAGATAGAAATATGACACTTAAATATCTCACATTTATAAACTAACCACCTAAAAGTATATAAAATAGCCTGTATATACTATCTATCTAATCTGATTTCAACAAACACAGCCTGAAATTCAGGCTGTCCATTGAACGTGTCTAAATAATCCACTATAATAATATGCTTGGCAGCAATTTGAGCTAAAACCTACCACTACCTTTCAAAATAATATTACTAGACTTGTGGAAGAGAGACGCCGCTCTACACAGTGTAGTGCTCTGTCACGCTTCCACAACTGCATTGATAATACTTTAAGATATGGTAGTAGGCTTTCTGAACAATTAAATAGCACAGCTTCCGAGTTTCGGAAGGCACGTGTCGGATTACCGTCTCATCGGGCCACGAGAGTAAAGGAACAGAGAGTGCACCTGTGTTTGCGCACACGCTTGTGCACTATAATACTAGCTATGTAATACTAGCCGCCGTGGCCAAATCGGTCAGAACGTTATTATTATAAATGTTTATTATTCATTCCGTTGTTATAACAGCAACAATAATACATTATCGGTAAAAAAATAACTATCTGTACACGAACAGGCTTGTGACAGACGGACGAATAGCGTATTCTTATTAATAGAATCCAGATTTGCCCTTTATATATGGAACGCTAGAAAAACACCATTCTGCAAATAACAAATACCGAATTCCAGAAATTTAAATAAAAGCGATTCCCATGTCACTGGAGCAAGACTAAAACAAATGAACGAACTAAAGGGTGAATGAACTTTTAGTTTTAAAAAGTGAAGTTACACTTTTACGTTATTCGCGCCATTGGCGACGAACTTTTTAGTGTCCAACTAATGGGAATGCAGTATATTATTCCCAATGGGTGGGTTGGTTGGGAAAGTTTCTGTAATGGATAGGATTTTTCGCAGAGTTCTAGCATTTCATTTGTAAAGAAGTTTTTGATTCATTATTTTACTGGTAGAGTTGTTTTGATGTTGCTATGAGCTATGGGCAGTTGAAATATTATGAATGTGTATTAAAATTTTGTCAGCTCACTTCGGGTTGGTATTTTTGTTTATTTAGAACCCAGTTTTATTTGGTTCCAAAAAATAAACAGTTAATTCACATCCACTAAGACAAACTCAGAGCAAGCGTTTGTGTTCGCACAATTTTTGGTCAGTAATGTCATTAACTAATTAAACTGTATGTAACTTTCCATCACTAGTAAAGTTATAACCTGTTATTATTTATTTATTTTTCAATAAATCCTTTCTATATAGGAAGAGGCTTGTAAACAGTAACAGTGGGACGAATAAAGGCTGTTATATTTATAAAACAGTTGCAGACAGATCCGTCATAATATTAATGATAGATTAAATAAAATTATTTAATTAAGCTTCCAGGCATTTAAAGACAAAGCTTAGTTCAAAATCACAATTCATTTAATTATGTTTAGGTGACCTAGATTGTAATACAATAGAGTCTCGCTTTTGTTTATAAATTCAAATGAAAATTACAGATTTCTTAATTGAAATATTCAAGGATTACCTAAATCAACTATTTGAGATTTGTTGTAATAATAGAACGAATTGAAATAATTTGTTTCCTTTGTTATAGATTCAGAAATTTAAATTAAATTAAGATTAAAATCAGCTTAACTTATTTACCTAGTAACTGTGTCAGTATACAACGTTGATAAAAGCGAGAGGCATTAAATGAAACCACATATTCTGTATATCATTATAAGGCTACACAACAAAAATCAAATCAATGTAAGCAATAGTTTAGTCACAGGATATTTTTTTAGTTTTTTTTTAGTTTGAACATGCTGTATCTTCCTGATTAGGTGACTAAGTTTTATAGGCATAGTTATCTAGTTGGCTCCGGTTGGGTCCGAAACTAGTCGGGCTATCCCGATAAATACGCGTGAGTAAACCGTAATAACGTTTTAAGTATGAATCATCCTCACGAAAGTTATTATAAAAATATTGCTTACATTGATTTGATTTTTGTTGTGTAGCCTTATAATGATATACAGAATATGTGGTTTCATTTAATGCCTCTCGCTTTTATCAACGTTGTATATTAATAGTTGTTGCCCGCGACTTCGACCGCGCAAGTGTCGGCTATAACTGCGAAAACCATAAAAAAAGAGTCAACTAACCCATCAACATCTCACAAATCACAGTAGTGATAATTTGCAAAGTCAATGCGATAGTGAAAATCTGTGACATCAATGAATATACGCTGTCTTAACATTTTTGTAAGTTAGGTAATATCACAGCCGGATGTTCCTACGCGTACGGACAACAAATCAATCCAATATCTTGAAAGGTTGGGAACTATGGTTCCGTAGTGTTGTGTTAATAATATATTACAGGGAAAGGCGAGTGGTGGTACGTAGTTTGTGGTTATTAGATTAATGCTGCAGAGACAGAACAGAGGGCCAACCAAGTCTTAAAGTATCATATCATTGCAGTTGTGAAAAAAAGACGCCGCTTTACTCTATGTAGTACACTGTCACGTTTACATAACTGCAATAGTCTTTCTTTTGAAATCGGTGGTAAGTCCCTGGGGTAGAACCTCAGATCGTAAAAAAGTACCTAAATGGAAGTGACAGTTAGGTAACGCAGCGTGTTACTAATCAGGAGGTGACCATACCATTAAAAAATTAAACCTTTTGATTATGATTTTAGAACAAACAATTAGTTTAGGGACACTGGATCCAGTGCAGTATACCACTTCCTCTAACTTTTTGTGTTCCATGAGAAGGAAGGTAGAATTACCAGTTCTCTAGCTTTCTTTTATTATTTCAAACACGTGCCTGTGTTGTGCCAGACGTTATAAGATACTCTCGATTTATTACAATCGACGGCGTTTTATTTCTAGTTTCTCCAGTGATTGAGAATTTTCCTATTTGACAAGATTCAAGATCTTATTCAAATGAGGTATTTTTATTGGCTTTTGATTTTAACCCCGACGTTAAAACGATCCGGTGTTATAAGTTTGACGTCTCTGTCTGTGTCTGCGTTTGCCAGCGCCACCGTATTTCCCCATGCTTTGTTTTTTGTTTATGATAATCGGGAGTAATAAGCATATTTCTTGACTGTCGGTCCAAAATGGCTTCTATAAAATGGCAAAGTGTAAATTTTTTACAACTCTTTAAATTTGGGTATCAAACAAAAGGGCTTGACTTGAAGCTTGACTAGAACATTATACGTATATTATGAGAAATCAGGAATACAAGAAAATTATTTTTTTTTAATTTAAACTATTAGTTTGGAGGGACAAGACAGGGATGTATGGAAGGAGAAAGGGGAGGCCTTTACCCAGCAGTGAGGTCTTATTTAGGCTACTTAAAAAAAAAACGACTTCCATCGAGAAATTAATAATAACGGTTCAATTTTCTAATCGTGTGTACGTTTTATTGTTCATAGTAAATCTGTGTTATCGTGTTAGTAATTATTCAGCGCAATAATGGAGATAACATAATGAAATGTATTTTGGATACAATCTGTAGAGTTATTACGTTTTGCAAAAGCTAATCGACAGCAATTTTGTACAATAATTGCTGCAAAATACTCAATTTATGTTACGATTACAATAGACATTATCAACACCATTGAAATTCCATTGAATTTCAAGAAAGCTATTATTAAAATAAAAATATGTATAATATATACTTTCTCCAACACGAAAAAATATTTCTAAGAAATTCAACCTTAGTAAACAAAAGGCAAACCTTACTGTGAAAAGCTAAAGTTATTCAAATCGTAAACGTTTACGACTTTCCAAACTTTTAAAGAGGCTTTTTAAAACACCCTCACATGTACTTAACCCTCAAACTGCTACATACTCCACACTCTGTATACCGATATACCTTTTCTTTTTTTTTCTTGGGAAATCATCAAATGACCCCGTCCGCTGTGGGTGCAGCTGGAGGGAGTGTTAGACTGTTACTGACTAAAACCCACTATGTTCCTCCTGGAGCCCTTTGGGTGCCGGGGTCGCGGTAACTCTCACGAACATCCCGCAGCCCCGGCAGGTACTACCACCTCCTAAAGTAATATAATTGCAATTGTGGAAGAGAGACGTCGCTCTACATCGTGTAGTGCGCTGTCACGCTTCCACAACTGCAAGATATTACTCTAAGACGGTGTTTGGCACTCTGGGGTATACTTCAGAGTTTAGAATTTTAGATGAGTGTAAACGATTTTGGCTATTCTGGGTGTTTTTAGTAAAGTCACCCCTAAATGTTGCGATGTTTTGGTCGTAAAATATGCAGTGTAATGGGCTGAACGTTAATAAAGATTGTGTTTTGTTTTTTTATTTAGATCTCAATTTCAACGTGTCAGTATATAGTTATTGTGATAAAAACATCGTAAAAGGAATATAGATTTGTTCAATTATAATTATTAACTATTAGCAAATAATGAACGCAAGGCTCTAAGCGTATGCAATTTTCTGGGCAAAAGCGACAAAGTTATTTTTAAAAGCATTTAGATAGCAAGATTTGTGTTAGGTACCTTATTTGCTCTAAAATTATTTAGAGATACAAGTATCTTTTAGCACGTGAAGAATCAAATCAACTGTCCGTTCAAAGTGATGGTTTTAATATATTAATGACGCTATCAATATCGATTCTGGCCACGTGCCAAAAGTTCTTCGTAACACTACAATTTTATCGCAATATCATACAAATGCAAACATTTTAAAACTTATCGTCAATTCCTATAAATTTACTTTTGCATGATATTACCGTTGCAGATCTACATATATGATATGTGGGTACTTCCAATTTTAATCAAAAGTTTCCGTAGATTAATCACAGAACAGCTCATATAATTTTACAATATAACGTGCCGTTAATTTTATTAATAAGCGTTTGGAGTGGAGTGTCAGGTTTAATTACAGTTAATGTGCCTTAACGAGAGATTACACGTGTCATCATGTATTAATTGTAATTTGGTTATAGTGGGTATTTATAGGCATATTGTTTATTGCAATGAGTTGACATTTTGATAAGAGGGGGTGTTTTTACTAATTTTAGAATACTCAATACTTTTATTGCGCTCCATATGTTTAAAAGGTGTTACATATTATAATAATATAGTACAGTATGGACCCTGAAAGGTACGGCAACTTAGAAGAGAGGAAAATTCAAATTTTATTTAGATTACTAGCTGTTGCCCGCAACGTCGTCCGCGTGAATATCAGTTATAGCTGCAAAAACATAACCCCTCTCTGACACAGTCGGTTAAAAAGTAGCCTATGTGTTAATCTAGGGTGTCAGTTAACTCCATACCAAATTTCATCAAATTTGATCTAGCCGTTTGAGCTTGAAAGAGTAACAAACATCCATACATCCATACTTACAAACTTTCGCGTTTATAATATTAGTAGGATATGTTAGGTTTTTATTACTAGTTCTAAGAAAAGAGTATTGCACATACATTTATTTAATTTTATTGATGATTCCTTGAAAAAACATATTAAATACTTTTATAACATTTCTAATTAGCAGAAAAGTCGCAGGCAACAGCTAGTGTCAAACGAAACACAAAACAAAGTAGATATAAATAATTAATAACATTGTTATTCAAGAGGGAACAACAAAATTTAATATTATCGCGTGGTCTTACCAACGAAGTTTGACTTTTGAACTCTGACGAGCGTTATATTAAATTCACATAATTTATTAAGGATATTTATAACGATAAGATATTCAAGGTGGTGTTAAAACATTGTTATTTTTAAATACTTTAGGTTTATTTGCATAGCTTGTATGCTTTACATTAGAGAGGTACTACACAAAGTGTTATGGCGTGTATAAATGTATACGTTAATCCAGGGTGTCAGATAACTCCAACCAAAAACTAAATTTCATGAAAATTAAGCCGTTTTAGCGACTAAAAACACCCTGAGGCCGTTGTACTACCTAAACCAGAGTCACAAGATCGCTGGCTCGCTTGTTGTGCGCGAGTCTGGCTGGAAAATAAACATACCTAGTCCTTAACAATATAAAATCAGTTCCAAGGCACACAAGCGATTTTTTAATAACCAGATACTTTTAATATAAGATCAATAAATTATGAATTGACAGATGTGCGATGGAGTATCAATTGAGAACGACTCCACATCATTTAGCTAAATTGGCATTGACAAGTCTGAACGCAATTATCTCCAAAACTACTGAACGAATTTTTATGCGATAATTACATATAGTTTTTGTGTATTAGTTTATTAATGTATTATGTTGTATTTGTAAGGTATGACGTCTAAATTTAAAAGAAAAAATATCAAGCCACTTCGAGCTTTATAAAATATTTCAATATTCCCATTTTATAAACTAAGTGATTACGTGTTTATGTTTAGCAAGAATACTTTCATCTAATATTGGAATATTCAGACGTAAGACGTAAAATGTTTACGATTGCACGTGACTTGAAGCAAATATTACATGTTAAATAGAAAGATAGAGAACCGACATGTTTATATAGACTAATAATTATTTTAGATCTTTATGTTTTTAGAAATCTGTGGAGAAAGGTAAAATCTTATATTTTTTTGTTCTACATATTAGTTTTATCTCAAATTCTTACATTGTAATACAAGGGTAGGGGAAGAAATATGTGTAAATAATAATAAACCAACTTATATAATGGTCCACTGGTAGGCACAGGCCTCTTCCCATCTAGGGAAGGTTTTCGCATTTAAAGGGAAGAATTGTTAAATAATTTTCTAATCTTTCTATGTAGTATTGCTGAGTAATTTCGTTGCGCGCTCCAAAACAGCTATTTGTTTTAAACAAATAGCTGTTTTGGAGCGCGCAACGAAATTACGACATTCAGAGCGTAATTCTCCAATGATGAGTATGTGTGGAGGTCAAGGTCAAGGAAAGAATCAAAAAGGTCTTCAATATCATATAACCGAAGACAAAGATCGAAAAAACAATTCCAAACATATTTTAAACACGATGGCATAAAACCTCACGCCCACAACCTCTTTCAGAAACAAAACAAAAACTGGCCGCCATTGAAATTGCATTCTATAGTCTATGTACGACGGCGTTCCATTTCACGCAAGGGAATTTAAAGTTGGAAGCTCAGATAGCGAAGTGTTACGTTCCTTTATACGTAACTTTACTGTTTCACGCCTAGACAGGTCTCTTATCATCGTTTCATAGTTTTATACTTCGAATGGTAGAATATTTTAGGGGCAATTTGTTTGTGGTGAAAGTCGGTAAAATTCCTTTGTGGCTTAGACTTTTGTAAGTTGTTCTATGAATTTAAATGGGAATATTTTGTATTCGGAGTTTATTGCATCATATTTATTACTGCGATGTGAGCTGTTGGATCGGGTTGTTGAGAAAATGTATTTAAACTGAAATATGGAAATAATTATAGTATATTATGGAGATGAAAAGTATAGTTGTAAGAAGAAAATACGTTCAAAAAGGTAAGCTAAGGGCTAGATAGTAATAATAATAATAGCGGTCCGACCGATTTCGGCCACGGCGGCCAGTGTTACTATGACACCAGCCAGCTACGCAGGACATATTATAGTGCACAAGCGTGTGCGCAAACACAGGTGCACTCTCTATTCCTTTACTCTCATAGCCCGATGGGACGGTAATCCGACACGACCGGAGAGAGATCAGGCGCAGGACCCACATTTTTACGTGCCTTCCGAAACACGGAAGCTGTGATATTTATTTCTTAAACGCACACAACATTCGAAAAGTCGGTGCGCGCCGTGGGGATCGAACTCAAGACCTCTGACTTAGCAGTCCTACGGTCTCGCCACTAAGCTATCACAGCTTCGATAGTATTGAATTTGAATTCGGCTAGATAGTATTGAAGTGTAAAAAGAAACTGTTCTGTATTTTGTTCTGTGCTGTATTTTTTTGCTATTCATCCAATTAACTCGAAAAAATGTCTCCAAAAAGACTTACCAATATTGCCAACAAAATAACACAAAAAAATAGCAATACAACCAGCAACAAAAAACAAATTCGAAAAATCAAATTTGTGAGTAAACAAACTATTGTTTATAACTAATGTTTACAATCAAAAACGGTAATTAATCGTTACGAATAGGGCTCTGATATGCTTGCTAAACAATTGGATATATTGCCTCCGTACGCAGTATTTCAAAGCTAATATGAACACAGTTAACGAGCTAATTAATACGCCAATTAGGGATGCCAAGCTTTCATTTGCAGAAGTGTATGGTAGACCACATATTTAAGTCAAGTACGAATTTGGACTTTAACTTCTAGATGATAAGGACTTTTCTTTATATATTATGTGCGAATGTATTGGTACACCGCACGTTTTTTGTGTTTTAGCGCAAGTGCCAAAACCAAATAAATTAACACGGCTGCTGTTTCAATCATCTGTCATAGATGCTAGAGGCCATTGATGATGATGTTTAAGAGTAAGTTACGAATTTGAGCTTTAAGGTGTAAAATATAAAAGCTATGTCGTTCAAGTGTAAAATATGGAAGCTGGGCCCTATTGACCCTATATTAAAATCTTAATTTGCAAGCCGAAAAGTGATATTTCAAATAGTATCGAGGCATTTTTGTGAACTATGCTGTATAAAGTTATACTAAAGAGAAACGTTAGTATGCGAAAATAAATGGTTAGGTTATTATTTACAGCCACCATTTGTCGAAGTTTACCAGTAGTTGCATATATCACCAGACTGTGGGGCTTGACAGGCTATTTATTATAAATTTGGAACTACAAACTCCTTGGTTATGGTTAAACAAGAACTTGGAACTAGATGTGTGCAGCGATTTGGAATATACTGACAGATAATAGATGAGATTTTGGACCAAGGAGGTTTTAATGTAGGAACTGAAATCTCGTTATAATTGGATGATGGTTGGTAAAAAGTATGATTCGAAAACAAAAACATCATTTTAAATTTAAAAATACTTTTTTTTTTTAATTTATGGAGAAAGAAGAATAGCTCTATATAGCTGATGTATTTTTTGATCAAATATGTTACCTATAGAAATATTACGCGGGACGAGGCAAACATTTTAAGGATACCAGATTTATTAAAATCAAACCGATTTTGATATATCTGATAATTAAAATATGGAGATTAGGTAAATAACGTAATCATAAAAAACACGTTATTTTATATACTTCTAATTTTTGTGGTCGTGTATTTACGCTATTATGTATTAAATCAACTGAAACAAAATAAAAATACAATAAAATTTAAAAACTTAATTCGAGCAATCGATAAAACTCCTTATAATCAAATCATTCATTAAAAAAATCCAAAAAGACAAGCATTAAAGACCAATCCAAAAATAACCTACAGTTAATTGTTTTTAAAAAACGTAAAGGTAAGTACACATACCACGTGCGGGATCATAAAGCGGTATTCACACAGGCGTACAAACAAAAATATTCGATGCGAGCACATCGGAAGTAAACGTGTGATCTTCCAGGCGACTGGCGCCGGATAACAATGATAGTTTCATCAATACACAATGTGACATATAAAGGGTACAGCCACCAGCAAAAACATGTATTCACGACTAAACAGTTGCTGTAGATTTCTTATACGAAATTTCTGAAGCTGTCGTGGAATATTACTGATATTGTAAGCTAAACATAAAATGTTTAATTTGAAAGAAAATTTTACGATTGCATAAATCATTTGACTAGCACGTAAACTTCAATTGTTTGGTCGTGTACACATTGTTTTTGCTCGTGACTGTATACAGATCACGTTTAAATGTGACATTCAGAAGGTACACGTTGGAATGTGACATTTAATGGGGTTGTGTGTTATTGTCATAATGTTATGATTTGTCATAACCATATGACAATATCACACACAACACACGCTTGCTTAAAATCCTACTAATATTATAAATGTGAAAGTTTGTAAGTATGGATGTTCGGATGTTTGTTACTCTTTTATAGATAACTTTTGTTGAAAATTGGTATGGAGTTATCGACATCCTGGATTAACCAACTTTTAACCAACAGCTGCAGAGGGGGTATGTTTTTGCAGCTGTAACCGACGCATACGCGGATGGAGTTGCGGGCAACATGTAGTTAAGAATATTTTTTTTTGTTTTCAAAGTGTGCTTGATTAAATAGATTAAAGTAAAAACAAAAATAAACAATGAATTATACATTATCGACTACAATTGTTTTTAGAGCGATAGAATGTAAAATAAAACATGAAAAACCGAGTATAGTGCCTACCTAAAATGCGAGATCCGATAAAATCGGACTCAAAAAAAGTTTTGCCTATTGAAAAGCCATACCTTTGAAAAACAGATGAAAACATTCTTGTAAATTGCCAATTCATTACATTCTTTATTTCAATTGGAAAGCAATTTAATTAAACCTAATTTAACGTAATGGCTACAATCATTCCACCTACTTTCGTCTTTGAGCAAACAATGGCGGAAAGATCAGTGGTGTGTAAACAACGCATGATTGGCCACAGATAAAAAATAATTGAATTCATCGAAACTTGCTTTTGACAGCGCGCGCTTTTTGTCGTATTTACTATTCGTGAAAGTTATTTGAATTTCGAATGGATTTTCGAAGTTTGGTCGTTGGTTTTGGTTTGTTTTTTTTTTATTTGGTCTAGTTATTCAGTGGTTGGAGAAATTATAGGTGGAAAATCGGTATTGGGAGATTAATTTTAAAATATTTTTGTTGAATAGTGCCGTTGAATTTCACTTTTTTTTTCAATCTGTTGGCCCTTGTAGAGAATTGATAATTATCTTAATTCACTCTGTTCAGTACTCCAGTTTACATACCAACTCAAACAATTAATCAAAGAAGAAATCTCAAAATAAAATCATAAACTCTATCCTAATAATATTATTCACGCAAAAGATTGTAAGTATAGATGTATGGATGGATGTTTGTTACTCTTTCATGCTCAAACGGCTGGATTAAGATTAGCAAGGAGTTAGCTGATATCCTGAATTAACACAATATAGGTTATTTATAACCGACTGCGTCTGAGGGGTTTAACGTTACTCATTACAATGGACAACATTTCATAATTTAAATCAAAATACATCACATACTAAAATTATACCCTACACGAATACCGGATAAACTTGATAGTTCGACGGTAATCACTCGACTTGAACCAAGTTTTGATCCCCAAACTTAAACGGATGCTTACAGCTTGATATACCAGCTTACAACTTCATGGAAACTTTGAATACCAATTTCCTACCCACGTACTACAACCTCTTAAAGTAACAAAATGTGTGTGGGAAAGAGAGAGCGCTCTACATTTTGTAGAGCGGCGTCTCTCTTCCACAACTGCAACAGTCTTAGTGTAGGATGTCGTGGTAGAGGTAAGCTTAACGTGGAGTATATTGTTCTTTGTTAATGGACCTACTTTTATAAGCTACGTTATAGTTTCACAGTTCAAATAGCGATTTGAAAGCTTCAGGTTATTCTCTTTGAAGTAGCGTTGTATAGTGAACACGGTTTTATAATCGTGACAAGTATTCGCATTATCAGACTGATCTTGTAAAGCCAAAAAATAGCAGATGTGTTTGTTTGTTGTTTCTTCTCTCTCAAACGCTTAAACCGATTTTAATAAATTTTGGTTTAAAGATAGCTCATAGCCTAGATAAACACACGAGCTAGCTTTAATCAGATAGTAGCGAGACATAGCTCATCTTAACTGATGTTATAAACCCGAATCGAATTTTATTTGTTTTACGCTGAAACTACAATTTTTTTTAAACGTTTTCATACATTGTAAATTATAAATTATTAGTAAGTAGTAATAAGCAATATACGAGAAGATTGAATCAAACCATATCCCAATGAGAACAAGAACCATACGAGTGCAACCGCGGGGTAACACTGGTCTATAACATTACTATGGGAAACGTATTGCCAGGATAATAGTCGTATAATATTTTATTACATGGCCTGTACCAGTACCTGTTATAGTTATTACCCAATAACTATAGGAAAACGATAATTTGAGGTCAACTAATTGGTACCTATCAGCGTTGAGGGGTAGAAGTATATTGATCCTTAATACATCATTCCCCTGCCCTAATCCCAATAATTATTTGGGGTCGGCGCAGCATGTCTTCTTCTTCTACACGTTCCTATCTGACGTCATCTCGCAAGTAACACTACTTGCAGCCATATTATCATCTTTCACACAGTCCATCCATCGTTGCTTTGGTTGTTCTCTTCCCCTATATCCATCCACATTCATGTCTAGCATACCGCGTCAGCAGGGTATTGAGTCCTAATCGAAAAATGAAATAAATTCTTCATCACATATCATTTGAGATGAAAAAAGTACTATTGTTTACATTTATCGATAAGTTATGCAATAATAGGTAAGGGTTTTAATTAGGCCTCAAACACACGAAAATAAAAAAAATCTTCTTGACATGGCGCGTATCTTGAGGAGGCTTCTATCTCTGGGGCCCTGACTATTTTTTAGAGAATGATAGAAAAAATCGGATAACGACAGGAAGATGATGATTACATACTAACATTAAAAAAAATACAAACCAAAATCATTCAAAAGTTGTAGGTAAACATATAAACCTATTTTAAAATAGAAGACAGAATCCATTTTCTTTCCCAGCATGGAATAAACCTAAACGTCTGCCACAAAAGTTTCTAAGCTCCTAAGATTAGCCACTGAATCTCCGAAACCAGTGTTAGATGCAACGCCGCGAGTCTTAGATTGCTTTTCTCCTCTCATAAGCGTAGTGCCAGCCGGAAAATTAGTTTTGTTTTACTGGCTCAGGGTTAGCACTGGAAAATGCAGTTTGTTGTTTCAGGTTTATGTATTATATTAGTACCGTCATATCGGGCTATGAGAGTAAAGGAACAGAGAGTGCACATGTGATCGCGCACACGCTTGTGCACTATAATATGTCTTGCGTAAATGGTTGGTGTCATAGTAACACTAGCAGCTAGTGTTACTATAACACGTGGTAAATTAATAAATGGTGATAAATAAAGAAACAATAACTGATTGTATATACATCCTGCACTCTAGTTTCCCTTGGAGTGTATATATGTGTGTATGTATAATGTATTTCCATTTTAACAAAGAGCTACGCATAACATAACATCCATTTATATCAGCTTACAAACTGTTATTAGAACATTAAATACTTGTAAAACAGATTCGACGACCCAAACGACAAAAATATTACCTTAAGTATCCAATAAATCATCGTCCATACTTCTTCTTTCCAAGCCCATTAGAACCACATAAATACCTACTCTGTTACCCATCATTACCATAGACAAGAATGGAAAAAATCATCAATAACCATAGACCATCAATCTAATAGTTTTCTGTACAAATGTTGAGCGTTTCGCCGAGTCATAATGCTCCAATATCGATGCTGGCGGCAAACTGTTTAGTGTAATCTGTGGTCATTAGTGTTGAGTGCTAGGGATTAGGGTTGCCAGATGAAAAAATGAATTGTGGTTTTTCTACTAGTTCGTTTACACGTGGTTTTTGTTTTAGTAGTGTAGAGTTGGGATTTTGAAGTTGCTTTGATTGAATTTTTGGATTTTTTTTCTGCTTTTGTATAATCTTTACGAACATATATATGTTTGGGGCTAGTTTCCAGCTCCCTGGAATCCAGCTAAATTTATAACTTTGTGAGAATTCTATACCTCATTTTACAAGTTCATATAACAACTCATAATAAAACTGCTTTTTAAAATTGAATAATTAAAATCCCTTTTGTTTTCAACTAACCAGCACCCGAAATATTGTTGTTAATGATAATAATATTGGTTTAGATGAAACAGATCAAACGGTATATAATTTTCATAACACTTCAAAAGAATCACACTCAAAAACCGTTCATCATTGTAAAATCTAAAATAAACATACATATATAACATAATTTTCATTAAAACGTACATCAAAAGACGAGACCCCCGTGTTTCAATTTCCCCGAACATGTAATAAAAAATTAAAAGCTGGCAACCCTGTGTTTTAGCGCCAAAACGAATGCCAGTGGCAATTTCCCGCGCTAACTGTATAATGCGACGGCGAATTGGCCCTCTCTGGCAACGTCTGGCATTCCTGACGTCTTTTACCTAGGAATGTAGAAAAGAAGGACGTGGTTGTAAGGCTATGCGCGTGTGACACCTTTTGGAGATGACGATCAACTTTGTAATAAAGTAAACATTATATAATTTTGGCAGTTATTTTTCAATTAACCGAAATATATTTTTTACAAATCGCGGTGATTTAGCATGTCAAAAGCAATATTGGCATATTTTTTTTTTAATTTTATGATAAACACCGATTTGCGACCACAATTAAATTGTGGCAGCCTTTGCCACAGTATTCAAAATGTGTACCGCTTTCATTGCGTGATGAATCGCAAAGCATTGCCACGCGAAGACCACAGGCGGGAGACGTTTTACGGCAGTTCAGGTTTAGCCAGTTAGAGTCTGATGCTATTTCTCCTATCCCGAGGAGGAGAAACTTTAGACAGCAAACGGTCTTATTCGCGATATAATTCGATAATTCTTTATTCCGACGTTTCAGCCGAGTTGCACTAACCATGGTCACGGGTGGACCACGGTTATTCTTTGTCTAAAATATGTGTACAAGTCGTGAGAGGTATTTACTGAAAAAAGGCACTTCCCTCCCTTGTTCCATGCTTCCTGTCTTATACAATCTCACGCAATGTTGATGCCATTAGCATAGGAATTAACTTGTTACTTACTATTTAACTAGCTTGTATAGAAACTGTGTTCGTATTTGTTTTATTCTTTTATTTCTTAATCTGTGGCATTCATACTGTGGCATATTTGACATTAAGTAATTGTTTTTGTTATGAAAAATGTTGATTAATTTTTGGAGGTCTCAAAATAATTATGTACCGGATACGTGATATTCATTCTTGAAAGATATTGAATTACAAAATACCAAAATAAATGTTATATGTGAAAATAAAACATGGTCAGAAATGTATTTTTTTACTATAATCTGTCATCACTGCAATGACTCGTAAATAACTTCAAAATTAAAAAGAAAACATTGAACTAGTTACTCCAATTCAAAAAAAGATCAGTATCACAAAATCAAACACATTTTCGGCTCTTTCTTGCCAAACTACATGAAACTGGTGTTCATTTAGAAGTAAAAAGAAAAACTGTCTGATTGGCAGAGAAACGTGCGCGCAATCAACGTCGGTTCCGTACAACCGACACACGGACTACTGTAACTTAATTATGCGATAGATTTGCTTCAAAGTTAGATGGATAGATAGAATATTCTTTATTGCACACCACATGAGAAACAGATTTGACAAACGTAAAAGTTACATGGTGTCGAAATGGGCGGTCTTATCGCGAAAATCGACCTCTAACTAACAACCTTATTGCGTATTTGACTGTCTTAGGTATTTTGTAATTAGTCAGTCAGATAGATTTTCAAAACAATTGGGGACGTACCTATTTTTTTTTTTTTTTTTTTTTATAAGAAATGTTTTTTTTTACAATTCACAACCGGATGCATGAGTTAAGAAAATAATAAATATAACTTTTTAATCGAATCGAATCGAACCTACACCTCGTGCATACAAATCCATACACAGAACGGCAAGACTATCACGACACACAAATTATAAACAAACACGTACTTAATTAAAAACAGTACATTTTAACGCACCTTTCTCTTTTAAAAGCATATAAAGCAATGAAAAGCGTAATAAAAACCATCCTTTTTCGTTTTTAATAACGCCAAGAGTCCATTATCTGTTTTTCGGGTCGATTTCCGAATTAATTAAGGTCACTGTTTGCGATCACCTGCACTGGATAAAAGATAGCCGATATCTGACACGAGATTGGCAGTGGTATTATGTAATTTGCAAGAGCAACGCGATAGCGAAGTTTTTGCGATATTGCTTTTTTATTATTTTGTTATTTGTGTGATTAGCAAGATAGGATAGAAATAACAGAATACGCAGATGGGCAAAATCTTTTCCAACCATTCCGGAATAGGAGTAGGAAATAATAGAGTTTTTTAGGAAAGTGATAGATTTTCCAGCAAGTTCTGTCAATGACGCTCAAAGAGTATATTATATACTAGCTTTTTACGCGACTTTGCCCGCGTGGAAGTCGGCTATTGCTGCAAAAGACTAACCCTTTTATCACAGTTAGGTTAACTATCCTATGTGTTAATTTAGGGTGTTTGCAAATTGCATCCAAATTTGTGCAGCATCGCAAGCGTGAAAGACTAATAAACATCCATCTATACTAACAAACTTTCGCGTTCATAATATTATCATATTAGTAGGATAGGCCAATTTCTTATTTGCACAGAAACAATTTAAAACATGGTTCTGCTCTGTCTCAACACGGTTTATATAGGTCACTGCTAAAAAACATCCTCTTTATTCCTGTTTATGAGTTAATCAAGCATTCCTAAATCATTTTATGGTTTTCCTCTTCCCTTATTTTTAAATTAAACTTTACCAATAAATTTGAATTTTTGTAGCCATTTTGTCTAATTAGTTCCGGTTTCTTTGTGATAATTATTAATTAGGAGATGAACATTATTTGTTGAAAAACATTTAGTAATTGTTAAGATATTATCCTTAATCAAAACCATACAATTAATCTTTATTATTGTTGTTTACTGTAGAGCCTCGTAGCACTTCGTAGATATTGGCTACGACGTAGCAGAAACGTAGTAGTTCAAATTCGATTTTTAGACAAGCTTTCGTTAGCGTTTGCTGCCAATTTGGCCCAACAAGGAGTTGTTGGTGTTTTTTATAAAGGATGAATCGATTGAAATTGGAAAAGGACATTGATTGCCTTAAAAAAATGTCAAAGTATGAAGTCCATCTAACAACATATCGTTTTTAGCGATTAGATAGACCATTCTGGGACCATTATTAACATTTTTTTTAATGTTATCCTATACCGCGAGGACTGGTTCGAGATGGCGCAGGACAGAAAATCGTGGAAAGACTTGGGGGAGGTCTTTGCTCAGTAGTGGGATGTGGTGCCATGTGGTGTGCAATTAGGAATAGTCGATCCGTCTAAATATCAAAATTTTCCAGTCAAAAAAATTCGAAATAAGTAAAATTTCTACGGTTTGAATTTGAATCAAAAACTAACACAGTCAAAAGTCAATCATGAAACAAAATAAAACTTTAAATATTTATAAAATCTGTAGACCTTTAGAAGAAATCTTAGAAAAAACCTAACAATTTCACTATAAAATGTCACAGTACAAAAATCAGTGTTACCCACAAACCCAGAGCCAATCTCATCTAACTGTCAATTGGTCATTGACCCCAGCGAAAAGTTTTTCTAATCAAAGTCCCTCTTTGCAATTAAGGAGTTTCTAGGTCAATTTGTGAAGGCCATGATGCCTCACTCAATTACAGACACCTCGAGCAATCTTAGTTTTGTGAACTCATTGTAGAGTTTGTAGGCGGGTTTAACGGATATAAGGTATTTTTATTTTGTATATTTTAAAGGTTGATCTGATCGTGATCAATTGAAATTGATATGTTCAAATGAATCAGCCAATAGATATAGAAGAGGTATAAATATAGATGCGGGAGTTTAACCAGGGTAATTTTGAAGCACTCCAGGAACGGAAATGCGCTCCGGTGGTTTTCGTCGGTAAGAGACCGGCACACCTCTTCGCCTTCCTCAGGGCAATTAAAGTCTATGAGGATTTCCACCGGGTAAAAAAGGCTATCTTTTGGTAATTTTTTTTATATTGTTGTTTTTTGCCTATTAAACACAATAATTTATTTAGGTATCGAAAGTTAAAAATAAATGTTTTACTGTGTTTAATATTATTATCCGACTTTGCGTGCATTTGCAATTAAGTTTAATGTTCCAAATCAAACTAATTAATTTTAACTAAACGCAGTTTACGGAAAATCAGACTTTAGATTTTACTTTTATTATAATTAGTCAATTTTATCCCACTACCAGAAAACCGTTGCAAAGGACTCTTTCTGCCATTGCATTGCAACGTAAATCACTGCATCTTTTGATTCTCTAAAATTCTTTGAATTTTGGGAATTGAATAGGTACTTTAAACTCAGTCACAGAATCCTTAGCTCTTTAGAACGTAGCTAAAGTAACTGGTGAAATCGAGCCTGACAATCTCGTCTCTTTTACAAGATTACTAACTTTATTCTCCAGTAATTACTTGGGTGCGGTTAGTTATGAGTTTTTTCGCTCCGAACTTTGAATTAAGTGCGTAAGGAACTGAGGACAGATTTTTTGTTGGTGCCTTCGTTTAAAGATCTTAGTTTTAAGTCTGTTGGGTTGTTTTAGGTAGAATTAAAATGGAAAAGATTAAGATTTGTCTGAGGTATGTTTGTTAATATTTTAATAAAAAATATCAATCTTACTGAGGCCAGTATTTAATCCAAATATTAGGAGATTGTGACAAAAAGATGATGATCAAGCCTTTTGATCTAAGACCAAATTAAAAGTTTTCAAGTAGGCCTTCTCAGGCACTTTCCAAATGCTATGACTCGAGGTGCGTGGTTCGAAAATATCGTTCATGTGGAGAAGAACTGGCAAGAAACTCCATAAGTTACTTTTTTTTAAATAACCAACTCTAATATCAAAATACGAACTTTATTATATGTCAAAATTATCAAAATTAAATTTAAGAGCTCAAAATCTTCAAATTACAGGCTAGAATAATACGGTGAAACTTATCGCAGACAACTCTCCAATATTTATAAATTAAAAAAAGCTTATAAATGTTTGATCAAAACTTAAATTGAGACAACGGTGTCAAAACATTATGAACTGTACATCTATACTTTTAAAACCTCTTTTCAATCGTCAAAACATTTGTCTACACTACCTTTACCATAAAACCGTCTTCATATACTCATCGGAAGATAGAGTATTGATTCTAACAACAAACTAATAAGGCATGCGATCTGATTAGTATTGTGTTGCATTGATATTCGAAGCGAGATTGTCGATAATTACCGTGCTATTCCATAGTCATTTAATAGAGTCCTATGTATGTATGGAAATATGAGCTTGATACTGAGATTATGAGAGATGTGTTGAAGGAGAGCCGGATATTGTGTCATTTAGCAAAACAATTGCGCTAATGATTTGACTTTTATATTGTTTTAAGAGTGTTTTTATAACAATGCTTCGGTTTTTGTAAAAGAACAAGTTTCTTCAAGTGAGCAATAAAAAAATAAAGAAATGATGTCAATTGGATTCTTGAAAGGTTAATTGTTTTTAATTGGTTATTTGAAGGAATTATTGTTTTTTTCTTTAGACGAAGCAATAGATATTCAACTTCTCAAGTTGAATACCTACCGCTTCTTTTTAGCTTCTTTCGCTTAGCAAAAACGGTCCATGCACATTGCGATTTTTTGCTCGTAAACCGTCATACTTAAACAAGATCTAAATTTTCAACATATTCATTAAAAAAACATGGAGAAAAGCATAAAAACAAATCACAGGTTAAAATAACATCTGACAAAAAGCACCTTTCTAGTTTACAAAGATTATGTATTGTATCCGTTTCCACAAAAGAACAAGTAGCATTGTTTGTTAAAAGCGTCTTCGAAACGAATTTTGTTTTCAGGCTTTTATTTTCAGAGTTACGTTGACAAGCCACGAGTTGTTGGTATAGGATCTGCGTGTCAAGGGAGGTTAAAACCTTTTCCTTTTATTTTATATTGCGAAATTCTTTTTGGGTATTTGAAGATATG
This sequence comes from Chrysodeixis includens, assembly GCA_941860345.1. Classification (NCBI taxonomy): domain Eukaryota; kingdom Metazoa; phylum Arthropoda; class Insecta; order Lepidoptera; family Noctuidae; genus Chrysodeixis; species Chrysodeixis includens. The sequence goes on from OW796116.1 coordinate 1,337,250, forward strand.
TTTTTTAGAGGACTTTTGAAGGAAATAATGGTTACAAGGCCGCGTCGTTGTCCATCTTTCTGTCTGTTTCTAATAGCCTCAGACGTTTTGATCATGGTTTAGTTTAAAAGACCACCCGTGACCACAGTCGGTGCAATTCGGCCAAAACGTCGGGAGAAAAGAAGTACCTACCGAATAACATATTCACGAGTAAGACCCGTTTGACGTCTAAAAACGAAATTGAGGGATAGTTTGTATTTTGTACAATATGCCTGTAAAATTGAGTCTGTCTTCACACTTATCATTTTATTTAATAAAATGTTTTTATATCGTGAAGTGTAGTATAGAATATTCTTATTCTGTAAGTTCAAACAATTAGCGTCTTTATATTAATAGACATGTAAATATGTAAAGATGACAGTATTACAATACCTAAATTACTTCCAATCAATTTTAATAATAGCTTTATACACTTACACCTATATAAGGTCTATTTTTCTACTATCATAGGTCCATTCTAGGACAACATTCAAAGCGTCATACCCACACACTTCTCGTTCATATTACATGCTACAAGTCACCCGCTGGGAACATACATACGTCGAAACTTTACAGAGCACGCTTGAAATATTTAAAGAGTAAATAACAAAGTGTTCGCCGTTTTATTTAACAAGGGCAAAAACGACACGTTTCATTATTTTAATGTTCGTTTTTCACGCGCGTGTTAACAAGAACTTAAAATGTTACGTGAATTGAGTATGTTAAAAGTTTTTTGAATGCTGTATGGTAAATATTTTTGTACCTGGCAGAGAGATTGGACCCCGGTTTCAGGGAAGCTTCTTTGGTCATCAGATTAAATAGCTCATTGTTTTTTGTCAGCGAGGAAGACCCTGAGAGATGTCGAAACGACCTGGATTCGTATTTACCAAACTGGTTACTCGTGGCTCTTGAAAGAGTCAAGTGGAAGAAGAATAGGGAGGCCCAGCATTGGGATATTTCAGGTTAGTAATAATAATATTGTGTTTTTTTATATGTTGACAAGCTATGATCATGATTCGATGACTGTGTTTGATTGAATCAACCAATTGTGAAATTTTACGTGAGATTTGATTGATAAATATTTTTTTGTGTTGTCGGCCTTTCAGAACTAGTAAGTTTTAAAGGCCTAACTTTGCAAGGTCTTTGGTAGTCACATAGACACGCATTATAACGAATACTCAAATACGACTAATCAGAACTAACACCAGCTATTTAATTAAAACAAAATATAATAAAATACTATCAAAAAAGTCGGTTGATTTGAGAAGCTTTCCCTAAGCCCCATAATATACTAGTTAATTTGCTGTTTTAAAAGCACAACATTCATACAACTTCATCACACAACACAACAGCATTTCCTACGGAACCCTCCCACCCGTGCTTAGTCATAAAGCTTCGCCATTTTTATTATTTTCCTTCCAATTCAATTCCATTCACTTTATACCTCTTTATATCAGATGCTCTATAAAAATAGCTTCAACGTTCATTGTTTTAATTTTAAGAACGCCTTTTATGGGGCGTATGTTCATATGTTATGGGGTTAATAAATTTATTTCCTCGTACGTTATTTTATTAGTTTTTTCGCTTGTAATAAAGTTGGGTAGTATAAATGTTAGTTCATTTTCGTGCAATATGTTTCTGTCGTAAAATAATGTGATTGTTGTCTTATGTTTAATTTTGGTTAACTTCTTCCTCTTTTTGTATCGGCGGTTAATATGTGGCAATAGGAAGTAAATTTGTAAGTAGTTGACATCATCATCATCATCTTCCTACCCTTATCCCACTTTACTTGGGGTCGGCGCAACACTTTTTTTCCCATTCTCCCCTATCAGACGTCACACTACACATACTCCTTTTGTAATTAGTAAATAATTTAAATTAAATGGCAGTTACTATGACCGGCAATTCTACCTGCATCAATTCAATAAAAAGCAGTACTTGTAATATACATAAATTATGAGAAATCCCAGATTTTTCAGTCTTTCATCAAAAAAATTATTCATCTATACAAAGAGACCCTCATTATCTTCGTCTTGTTCGTATTAAAACAAAGCGTGAACACGTTCAATTTGTTTCAGCAATTTAAAAACATTGTTTGTATTAGAATTGTAAATTGGGACCATTCTGAAGGCATTTTTTGTAGTCGGAGAAATGAATGCAAACGTCCGTTTGTAATTTAGGGCGTGGACTCTTATAAATGACATAGGCCTCTTACAGCGTCATGCCGTACGTCACGTCACGCTGTACGCCTTGTCACGCTTTATGCCGCCTCACGCTGTACGCCTTGTCACGCTTTATGCTGCCTCACGCTATACGCTACATCACGCCATGTCATGCTGTACGCCACGTCACGATGCTAACAGGGATATGTAAAGGTAAGGCTGCCGTCTCCTAAAACAGAGCCAAGCAGCGGATAAAAAAACTGAGAAATATGAGCCAATAGAACAACATAAAATCTCTGCTCTGTTAAAAATTTTCCGCTACAATAGAAAGTCATTCAAACGTATTTGACTGACTTATTGGTCTATGGGCTTTGACTGCTATACCAGAGGTCGTGATTTCAATCCCCATCCAGGACAAATATTTGTGTGATGAGCACGCATCATTTGTTCTGTTTGGATGTCATTTATCTAAAATATGTGTGTATTTAAACGTTCGTTTATCAGCTGTATTTTACTCATAACATACAAGCTAAAGGAGCTTGTATTAGTATGCTTCATTTGATACTAGATGGCGTTATATAAATGTTGAGGAATATTTATTTATAAGCATATAAGTACCGTGACGCGGCGTACAGCGTGACCACTTTACGTAGCTTATGTCGCTTATGAAACCGCGACCTTAGGGAATCGCTCATAATATACAAAAAAGAAATGATATATACTCGTGAATATTTAAAGAATGTTTCGGAGATGAGCGTTTGTGAAAAAAGTTGTTTCTTTTGTTTCAATTTTGTCCTGTTTGTTTAAGCAGCTTAGGAGTTTAATATTTGCTAAGCTACGGATAGATCTTAAAGGCAATGTTTTAATATTTGGACTAAAGATTTGGGTTATTTTGGTATCTTAAATATAAAATTGTTAGGAACAAATATTTGGTGTCTTTAGTAATTTACCTAAATAAATTCAGTTTTGTAAAGGAAATTGAACCTAGTATTAATTGAGATAAGAAACAAATTCTAAGTCTTCATTCTGGGCGTACTACCCAAGATGAAGACTTAGTGTCGCGGGATCGCTTGCGCATGATCTGTGCGACTCTGGCAAGCCTCAGTCCTGCTGGACTCCTTCTCTAAGGGGTAAGTGTTAAGAGTCCCTTTACTACCCATAAAAACGGACGCGCGCGTGTATATGAATTTTGTTACCTGGCTGTTTTCATCACCTTTCTCGCAGACTCTACAATTAAAGACAAAAATAATGGCAAATATATCTAAGGTTGTGGCAAACAGACGTCTAGACGAGTTTACGACGCCATTTAAAACTGTCCGGCATATAAATAGCTTTATAAATTCTTATGAAATAGTGGAAAAACGTGTGAACGGTTTCCAGCGAACTTATTACCTATAATGCAATTGTAGGGCGTTAGATATTGTGAGTGTAATTCGTATGAACATTGTTGTTCAATATTGTGTTGTGGTGTAAAAGGAATTGTACTGTTATTGTTTGCTATCGCTATATTATTATATTGTATACATCATCTTCCTGCCCTTATCCCATTTCACTTGGGGTCGGCGCAACACGTCTTCTAGACATGTTGCTTAAAGTTTTGGCTATGGTTTTATAGTCAGTCGCCTGCCTGACACTAACCCTCTTTGAGAATGCGATTGTTGGTTGTTTACCCGCCACAATTCGGGTGACCCAAGGTGCTTGGTACAGTGCACTGGGTCTTAAGGTCCATTAGTCGCCTTTTACGACAACCAGTGGAGGATATGGGGTGGTGCTATTCTTTATATCCGGACACCACACGGACTCTATCGCGATATCTTATACAAATGATAAAATTGTATTATTATTGTATTTGTAATTCACAAGATTGATAAACTTGATAGCAATATTGGCACAAGTTTTGCTGTAGCTTTGCTTTTACAAGATAGATAGTAGCGTTATCGAACATCCAATATTATTAAAAGAAAAGTTTTCTCGGTAAATGTTGATAGAGAAGTTTTTGTTCTACTTTCTTTTGTGATATATGTGTTGCTATGCGATACTTTTCCTTGTATAGTTCCTCTTTCTTTGATATTCTCAGAAAGCTTTGATTAACAGGAAAGGAAACATCAATCAAGTTGGACAAAACTACAACGAAACACGTAGATTTGTTTTTGTCCTTCTCGCGGGTAGAGCCGCGGGCGAAAACTAGTTTGACAATTTGTAATCGTTAATTTACGTTACCAGCTGAAAACTAAACAATGCCGGTATACTTTGAGTTTTGGAAGCATGATTAGTGCGGTTATGAGAACGAGATAGCGCACTATATTGTGCACAGCGGCGCTCTGGCATCCAGTTGGCGTGTTTACAGATTCTACATTAGAATAAACTGTTGAAGAGGTGTATATGAGATAGAACACTACACTGTGAAGCGTTCCGAATCCGATACGGCGTTTATTTTTAAATAATCACATTATGTAGTCTTACTAACTTTTTTTTGTAACCCAGAATAGATCTTCATGGACTATCCGCCGTCGGGGGGTCAACGGGGAAGCGTGTCGGACTCTTATCTGTTAAACTAACGGAACGTCCTCATCTGCCTATGGCCAGAAGCACGAGGTTCACAGTCACATTCACCGCGTTTACTTTAACTAACTTAGCGACTACCACTACTCCTGAAACCTATTTTTTGCTGTTGTGGAAGAGAGGCAGCACACTACGTACATAAATCGGCCACCATCTCCTAAAGTAATTTTACTTTAAAAGGAGATTGTGGGAGAGAGACACCGTAACTCTTAAAGTAAAATTGCAGTGGTGGAAGAGAGATAGAGCACTACACGAAGTAGAGCGGCATCAGTAGGAACAGTTTTGTTTCAAAATGTGATAGGCCCACAGATACTATCGGTATACACTATTATTATAATAATCATCGTGCGGTTCCTTTGAATCGACACTTCTGGAGAATCCATCGAGAATTACCTATTAACCTGAATCTATGTAGAGTCAGCAGGATTCAGTTAACAATCCTATTCACAAAGTACGGTTTCAATAACATGACAAATGCTTGCGTGATGAGCATGATCATTTATTCTGCGTCTGGGTGTAATTTATCTATACATATAATAAAATTGTAACAAGCTCATGTCTGTACATTAAAGATATTAAAGAAAAACTTAGATGGGGGTTCTTCATACAACCAATAGAATCCAAAAGTATGAAAAAAAAAATTTTTGTCTGTCTGTCTGTTTGTTGTCCGCTTTTCACTCAAAAACTACTGGACGGATTTTGATGAATTTTTTTTTATTATGTAGCTATTAGTCCTCGCTAACATTTAAGCTATCTTTTTTTTGGAATTTTGCTCTTAAAGGGGGTAAACAGGGGCGGGTAAGATTGTATGAAAGTCCGTCAGTTTTTGAAGCTAATTCGATTAAAATTAATATTTTTGGCTCTTTAGTTAGAAGTTAAGAATGACGCAATAAGGATTTTTGAAAATTCTGCCTTAATGGGGGTAAAAAAGGGGGAGGTACGTTTCTATGAAACTCCGACTGTTTTGAAGCTAAGTCGATGAAAATTAAAGCTGTTTACGTGAATACTAAGCTTTTCTGCCCATCGTTTTGTGGCAGTTACCTGTTTAAAGAACTATTGTCATAAAATTGTTAATTTATCCGTAAATATATGTCCGAGATAATCCCAAACAATAATGTACAGACTTCATTTTCATTTCATTTCAGATTTTCAGAATATATTGACTAGAGGTCGTTACAACATAAATTCTACATATTATTGCGCTATTTGATATGGAGGGTGAGCAATCACAAATTTTATGACAATTACCGGCTAATCGAAAAAAACTACTTAATGTACATAAGTATATTGTTCAAATTTTGCATGAAGATTAAGGACAGGTCTAGACAACATATAGGCTATTTATTATCAGGTTATTAACCATGGGGTCTTAGCAATAAACCTTTATTTTTAAAGAACACGCAACTGGTGACCAAAATACTGTTGCTATGGTTTTATGTTTTGACATTAATATTAACATGCTATTTGGCTTACTATATAGAAATTAAAATAGCGGGCTCAGGGGAGTACGAGCTTCGTATTTTTCCACTCCAAGTTCAAATTTCATTTCGACACACATTTTTTTAATTTATTTTTTAATAATTTTTGAGTAAGAATCGAATCTCAGTCAAGTATATTTTTTTTTCTTCTTTCGTTTTTGGTAGTATAAAAGTATTGTACGAAGCGCTTGGATTTTTTTAACATCCTAAAATTGTTCTTTAAAACCCTTTTATATGGTATCTGGTATAATATATGATACTTACTGTTTAAGCTAGGACAGTCTCATCCAATTTAGGAGGAGCTGTGGATATAAAGTGAAAGAAAACCAACTACACTAAAACAAAAAATAGTGTGGACGGTAAATGATTTACAATACTGAATTAACTACTTAGCTGTTGACTGCAATTTTGGTGTGTGTAACGCGTGGCCATAAAGATTTGATAGTGCCTATACACTACCACAATTGTGCACCAATTGCGATGGCATAGGGTAGTTGCATAGGTAAAGTATTATAAAGGTAGGCTGCTATTATTAATATTGCGTACGAATATGCGTACTCCCGTGATTGTTTTTTATGTGTGCGTAAAATATCTGTCAAGGGTAGAATGAAAACGGAATAGAAGATGAATGGGGAGCAGCGCCTGCTGTTCTCCGCACCACAGCGCACAGTGCAAACGTGTCGAAAATTATCTGGCTGTTTAAGACCAACTCCTCTCAATAAGTTCTCCTCCTGATTGGCATTGCTCTATCTGACGTTAGAAGAGACATAAATCTGGTAGACTTAAGAGCCAAAAGAGCTTCTTCCGATATACACTGACTACTATTGCAACTCCAACTCGAGCTCGGTGCAAGATCTGGGCAGATCGACAACTATCTCCTACTACTTATGTCCTAACTCAGGAACATACACTCTACCGTCCGGCCTACCGGCCCACCTTGCAGAGGCCTGTTCAGAAAGCATTCAACCGTCTCAGAACCAAAAAAGGTAGGCAAATAAAATTTGGCAAATTTGGGTATACAGACCCCTCTCACATCCAGTGAGAATCCGACATCTTCGTAACGACGATGTAACACCGCCTAGAGTGGCCAAAGTGTCCGCGGTTAGTTGGTGCGCCGTCACCAAGTTCTGCGAAGAAGTGATGACGCTCAAGGAAAAGTGAAAGGCTTCATCTAACCACCAGATCCATGTTCGACGAGCAAGGGATAGAAGAAGGGCCTTATTTGCCCTCCTCCAACCACCATAAATAACCTACGCCAGTAGTCTCAGGGCAGTCTACTGTTATAAAGGCAAAGACGAAATGCATGGTGCTTCCGCGCGCCTCTTAATAAGGGCTGGCAAAAGCTGGCTCTACGTTAACGAAGAAGCTTCCGTTAAAAAGAGCTCTCCTGTCGGGGCTCGCGATAGATTGCGAGAGCGTTCCCGTGGCCCCCGACAATAGGATACGGTGAAGCACTCTGGCGCTTTAGCCAGTAAGAGTCCAGTACACTTCTTTGCCATCGCCCGTTTTCAAGTCCTTCAATCCAAATTGTCAAATCAGTGCAAGATAGTGGCCACAGCAAAAAACTAGCAGTGTTAACTAACAGTCAAATATGTTTGTAAGACTAGAGGTTAGGATTAGGAAGTTAAGAAATCAGGTAGTTTGGAACGGAACAGGATTAGGGAGCAAGCATTAAACATTATTTAGCTTTACTTTTTGTACAGCACTACACATCTTGAATACCACGCAGACGAAGTCGCGGGCAACAGCTAGTCTATAATATGTACATTATGTATTTAGAAACATACAAATTTGTGTATCAAGCTACTTTAGTATGCTTAATTTTAGACTACATGGCTTTGTGTGAATGTTGAGGAATATTTATTTATATTTTGTAATTAAGTATTTATACAATGTGTATTTTATTACCTAATAGCACAATAACTTATTGAATTTGATTGTGTACAGTTTTAAATCTAATTGTATTGACCTACTTGTTTTGCTGACCGTACTATATAGTGTACGGTCAGACGTTTAATAGGCGTTTAATACAATCCAATCTGATTCCGGAATGTACCCTTAACCGAAGATGTTATCCTCGATCTTCCACATTCTAACGATTTTAGTTGAAGATAGTGTATTTTTTAGTTAAATTATTTTGTTAGCGTTTTGAATTAATAAATCATTCTATGAATGTACAAAATGATTTATGTTAAAAAGTTAATATACTCATTCACTTTTTTAAAATTGCCTGTGATATACAGATATGGCGGGATGGGACAGATAGACAGACAGACAGACATGGTGATAGTTTTTTTTGCCTTTTGCTACAGAGCTCTTTAAACAGACGTTGTTTTTTCGTAATTTGAAATGCATGAATACTTTACTCATACATTATATATTGAAGTAAGAAACACCCACTACATCAATATTACAATTGTAAATTGTCTTGCTACGGCGTAGTGCCTCGCTACGCTGTAGTTCACGTAGCGCTACGCCGCCTTGAACGAATATTTTTCATTCCGGCACTTTGTTACATATTTGCTGAATAATAGTTTTGTCGATTTGAAACTGTTATTTATTGTTATGAAATACTGAGAATGGAGTACGTTGTTAACGATACAAGGGAAGTTATTTAGCATAGCCGCACTCAGAATTGAATGTGCTCTTTCACTGTCGTGTATATTTTGTTGTTTTTTTATAAACGTGTTAACTTGTATTAAAAATATTGTTACAGCCTCAGATAATTTGTGTTTCTATATAAATACTTGAAATAAAAAGTATAACACGAGTATTTAGTATGCAATATCCATTTAAAAACTTTTTATATTTTATTTTTTTTCATGTAATATATAATATATACAATATACTAGCGACCCGCTCCAGCTTTGCTCGGGTGAAATATTGGTAAATATTATACATATACAACTTCCTCTTGAATCACTTTTTCTATGAAATACAGCGCTTCATTTTTTTCAGCTTTTAACATTTAAGGGGACATATACAACAGCGACAGCGACTTTGTTTTATACTATGCAGTGAAGGAATGTATCATATAAGAACCCAAACCAGGACTTTTTTTGTTTAAAATCCAGTTCATTGTTTGCCAAACATATACAACGTTGATAAAAGCGAGAGGCATTAAATGAAACCACATATTCTGTATATCGTTATAAGGCTACACAACAAAAATCAAATCAATGTAAGCAATAGTTTAGTCACAGGATATTTTTTTAGTGTTTTTTTAGTTTGAACATGCTGTATCTTCCTGATTAGGTGACTAAGTTTTATAGGCATAGTTATCTAGTTGGCTCCGGTTGGGTCCGAAACTAGTCGGGCTATCCCGATAAATACGCGTGAGTAAACCGTTATAACGTTTTAAGTATGAATCATCCTCACGAAAGTTATTATAAAAATATTGCTTACATTGATTTGATTTTTGTTGTGTAGCCTTATAATGATATACAGAATATGTGGTTTCATTTAATGCCTCTCGCTTTTATCAACGTTGTATATAAGAGCAGTACTGATCTGTCAACTATCCAACCATTGTTAAACAAAACAATAAATAAACTTCTTTTACTACGAAACCAATTACTTATACCTACACAGAAAAATATAATGCAAGGTAAGTGTCACAACACGCTAAGGAATTATTTACGCGTCACGAACATTTTTCTCTCGTCCCCAGATCCCAGGTGCGTGGAGGCTTTCACAAAATCCTATTTACAGATATTCAAGTTTCATAAATATGTCAGCAGCTGAATTACAGTACATACGTAATTTATAAGTGTTATTGGTTTTCGTAGGAAGGTTTACAATGATTGATTGAGTGATAGATCTTTTTTTTTTGGATAGTGAAAGGTATTTTTTTTTGTTCTATAATGGCAATGGGTGGTTACCTTACTATATTATTATAATGTAAAAAAAAAGCGTACTGCTGGGGAGTTTGTTGCGCCGTTTCTTGTCCCGTAGCGAAAGTACAGGAAGCGGTGAAGGGTGGACGATGGGGTGCTGTCAATTATAATTTTGACGTCCAAAAAGTGCTACATTGAAGCGTAATTTGAATAAATTACTTTTAATTTTGATTTTGTCGTGATGGTGTTGTGTTTCGATGCACGGATTAGTATGCGGTACGGGTGCAGGTTTAAATCCAATGCAGGTAAGTACCAATGTGTGATTTTCATAATGCACTTTAGAAGCTACCTCAAAACCTTGTATTGCTAGAGTTCCTGACATTAAGTTACACGTCAGTCGACAATCTAAGCTATAAAATGTTACTCGTTCACAAGCAAGAACAAACAAAAACTTGAATACTTACGTTTTAGAAATAGCTCTAAAATTAAAAACTGTAACTTAACACGAAGTAAAAAAACAGAGCATTGGATAAAAGCAATGTAATAAATAAAACAATCATTGAATTTTTCCTGAGAGAAGAATATTTTTTAATAAACCAATAGATCAGATTCCGCGTATAATCTGCCAATAGAGTTGGCATTTAATGCCGCATATCGGATTAACATTGCCACCCTGCCAGTGGTGCCAATTCGCCCGGCGATTTGCCAAATTGTGGCAATTTGGCACAAATACGTGTTTTATGGCTTCCATAAGACTGAATCGATATACTTGTGTTTTTAGTTACAGGTTTTATGAACATCTTTTTATCCGTTGTTTTGTGCTACTGTAAATCACCGTATTGTTTTCGACTTTTTTATGAGTTTTCTTTTGTTTTTTTTTATTTTTATTTTTTTGTAATTAGCGCTTGTTTAGACAATTCCACTGTTATTTTGATATCCGTTCTGTGTACAGTATGTGTATAGTATTCTTATAAATATATCGTTTACCTTGTCATCTGTATTGTCATCCGCTGATCATATTATTTTATAAGTATGGAAGATTCTAAACTATCGTAATTTACTTTGGTTCGAAGCGGTTCAAGATAGAGAATCGTGAAAGGACTTGGAGGCCCTTGCCCAGCTCTGCCAACTACAGGCTAGGAAAAAACAATGTACTTACTTTTACTTTCACGGAAAAAACTTCTTCACTTTTTTAAAGATTTTACAGACGTTATTTAAAATAACAATAGATTTCTCTAGAACATTTTTCAAATGATTCTGTGCAGTTGTAGTTTGTGTACTACAATTTGGTGAAGCATTCAAAACCTGTTCAGACTATCTGTATAGATCTGAAAAAATCAAGCTCTACTTTCAGGCCATAAATCAAACTAGCAAACGTCTGTTTCAAAAACGTATCAAAAAAGACTAACGTACCTTTAGCTGAAAATTCACGGCTTTAAAATTTGGACTATACCAGCGATATCCATCAATCAAAGCCGGAGCGACTTAAAGGCTTTAGATAAAACCTAACAAGCTTGCAGGTAGACTGAAATATGCTCTTCATTTTGAAAATATATTTTCAGTATTAAAATTTAATAAACGGTCTATGGTGAGCTATGGATAGCTGTGTTAGCTGTATTTAGAGCTTTTGACGTATGAATGTTTAAAATAATTTTGTTGCTGTTTTCTCTAAGTTCGATCCTTGGTAATTGTTTTGCGGTAACAGATTCGTTTTGTAGTTATTATTGACGACAATCTATAGATATTGCAGCAAATCTATATATATAAAAATGAAACCCGTTTTCCTTGGTCACGGCATCACGCGTGAATGGCTGGACCGATTTCACTAATTCTTTTTTTGTTGTATTTGTTATTATTAGGAGAAGGTTCTTACGGAAAAAAATATTAAGAAAAGACCTTGGTTTTTTTGTCCCTTTACCACGCGGGCGAAGCCGCGGGCAGAAGTTAGTTAACCAATATAAACAATTAATTCATTCTAATATAAACCAATATAAACAATTAAATAATTCAGTTTTTAATCACTTACCTATAAAACGTCTGACTGGAAACGCAACCTGCAACAACAAATAAAACACATTTAGAATACAAATGTTTCGATAACTTAAACCATCATTTGTCTGCATAATTATATATAGTGCCACAGTAATCTTTTATCACGTGGCTAAAATCGGAACCAATTCCATCATAGATAAAAAACCATCACTTTTGACAAAAAAATAAGTTGATTCTTGTTGCATATACACACCAACGTCCTCATTCGAATGTCATCCACTTGCCAAAAAATCCTTGTAGCATTAAATACAAATATCTATATCATCGTAACTCAAATTTGCAAGTATATTGGTTAAGGACGGTTTGACAGTCAACTGACGCGAGTGACATTTCGTTCAAATCACACGCCATCTTGTATTTGTAAAACCATTTGACGGGAATGCATTCTGAGGACGGTATTCTTGGATTCAGTCTTCAGGGAGTTGCTTTGTGATATTTAGAGTTACGGGGAACTGAAAAGTAGTGTTTATTTATTTGTTATGGAGATTCATCAATCATATTTATATTTTAAATGCTGTTTTTTACTAAAGTATTTTTTGAAGACGTGTTATGCCATGTCAACGGCGTACGGTCAGCTTCACAAGCTGTACATCAACTGTATGAAAAGAAGACTGAACTTACAAAAATTTTAAGTTTCTTTATAATAATATTTTGATGATGGTGGTCTTGAGTAATTTATTGTATTTTTTTGCTTGGTTTTAATAATGTTGTTTGGTTATTTTAAAGTCGAATATTCATCCTAAAAATGAGGTTTTTTTTTGTTGTAATACACAAATGCAAGTATAATGCTTACAATAAACGTTTCAACCCTTTATATATACCAGTAATTGATGTCTTGTCCAACTAAATCACCACATCTTTCAAATCAAGACAGCACTGTTAAATAAATCAACAACTGAAAAAAAAAGGACCAAAAAGTTTGTCACGAATCGGCGCGACCACCTGACTTTTACAAATAAAGTAATCGAACCCAATCCAGATATCAACCCAAGTTTCGACACTGAGACTGTCAAAAACTTTGAAGCTAAGTCCAAACTTGTGCGTTGGAGGGTACAAAGGTTATTCTGCAAACAAGATAAATTAATGGTGGAAGTTTCGAGAGGTGAACTTCAAAAAATATGTTCAATTTAAGGTTTGAGTGAGTGGAGTTTCGGAGTGTGTTTTATTTGTGAAATATGTAGTTACAGAATTAGGTTGTTGAATGTTTGTGTACAGAAAATGTGAGGAATTTATGAATAATTGAATTGAAATGTAAGTACGAATTTATAATACGTTTACATATTAATGAATAACTATTTGTTACTTGCGTGAATTTCGGTTATAGTTGCTAAGTCTCCGTCGATTTTTAATATGGATGGACGTTTGTTACTCTTTTACGCTTAACCGACGAACTTGGATGGAATTTGGTATGAAGTTACTTGATTCCCTGGATTAAAAAAGGTTCCTCTTTACCCGACTGCGTAAAAGAAGGTATGATGCTTTGCAGTTATAACCGACATCCACGCGGGCAAACCCGTGGGACAAAGCTAGTACTCTATAGATATTTGAGACCAGTATCCATAAAAATCATAGAGTTGATTCAACCATATTACAGTATTAATTAAACGAGCATGTGCAAAATTCATCATAGTAAGCTGAGATAAATGGATATCATTACAATTATAAATGTGGAACATTCGTAATGTTGGTGTATCGTACGTCGTAACTACAACTGGCAAAATTAATTACAGTATTCCGAAAACAATTTTCATTTAATTTTGAAAATAAAATGTCGGGGTGGCCTTGCGGTCCTATGAATGGATTTGCATGCACGAGGTGCAGGTTCCATACCCAGCGCATGCAAGTTGCAATGTGACTTTTTCAAAGTTATAATATGTTCTATATAAATTATTCTAAAACACCACTGACAAAGTATGAAGGAAAACATCGTGAGGAAACCTGGATTCCAAATATTGGAATCTGAAATCGCCAATTCACAGTGAGCTAGCGTGGTGATCAATGCTTAAACCTTCCCTATATAGGAAGAGGTCTGTGCCCAGCAGTAGGGACGTATATGGACGTGAGGCTGGTTAATTTATTTATTTCGAAACTTGGTATTTTTACTATCAGGTCAGTTCATCTGAAACTAGTTTAATGGCAATTAGCCAAAATGCCATGGTTTTAAATTAAACTTGTTTTTAAACTTATTTAATTGGTTTATAGAATAACTACTGAAACCTGAAAAATACCGTATTTTTTTACGTAAACAATGCTAATTTGTAAGGTCATTAACATCAATTGAAAGGCCAAAAAATATACAAGTGTCGTTTATTTTTTCAGCATTTGAACATTCTTACAAAGAGTTCCATTTGGGTGGAAAATGTAAAAAAAATGTCTTTACTAAAAGATCTTAAGACGTTTCTCTGAAAAAAATATTGCTAACATTTAATACATTTATGTTTTAGGTCAAAGACTCCTCGAAAATGACCAGTACGAATATACTTGAGAAAATAGAAAAATATTTATGTTGGTACTTACTTAAATATATTTGTTTGGTTGAAGATTTTCTAATTAGTGTTTGATCTTTTATACTTTTTGAATGTATATTTTGTGGAGGTTTTTATTAAAGTCAAGAACAAACAGATTGCAAATTGAGAACTTGGTTTAACACAGGTCATCGCACGTCATGAGAAGGGTATTTATTCAATCCATATTTTTTTTATAATATTATTATACCACGACTTTTGTACAGCGCCACCTAGTTTAAAACTAAGCAAAGCTTGTATTATAAGTGCTAGACAACTGATAAGCACACTTATGTGATAATTACTGATAATTACACCCAGACAAATCGAAGGATTGTGCTCATTACACAAAGATTTAATCTGGGTAGATATCGAACCCACGAGCTCCGATCTAGCAGTCAGGGCCACTTACCACAAAACTAAAAGGCCAGTAAAAGAAAGAAATAGAGAGTCAGTAAGGTATGCTGATTACAGAGAGCTCTGTAAGAGATTACATGTTATGGTATAGTATCAGCATCCGGTGATCCCAAGTTTAACTGTATTTTACACTTACGTAGGACGCCAAGCCAAGGCATTTTTTTGGAGACACAAAAACTGATTTTCACCATTATTGTTATGGCTGTTAAAGATCATCCTTAAAGACAATCATGACCAATTAAACCTTTTTCACGTAAAAAAAACAACATAAAATTTGCAGTCCTTTGTTTTATCTTTTTCTAATTCATTCCCCCTTCTATTCAAATATCCATTCTTCACGAACATCGCCTCATTACACTCGAGTAGGTACACTCAACAAACAGGGTATTACTCACAAAACAAAATTGATAACATATTAAATGATCTTATACGTTTATTGAACGTCGGATATTACCAATCAGAAGCAAAATGGCTTTTTTAATATACCTTAAGGTAACGGTTATTTTCTCGAGTGAAATTAATGGGAAAATGCTTTGGCTTCTGAGCTTCTTTAAGGCTTTATTTTAGATGTAACGTACATGTCATGTGTAGGTAATGTGCTTGCATTTATAGACACTTTACTGTCACAAATTGAAACATACCTTTTTTAGGCAGGGGAATTCTTATGAACACCTTCTCGGGGGAGAAAATGAATGATGCCGGACTCTTACTCACTAATCCTAAATTGTTAGCATCGATTGAAAACGCCCAGTTGTATGAAAATATCGGTTCGATTTAATACGTGACTTAGAACTCTATATACATTTGAGAATTATTATGTCGTTAACGATTATAAGTTTGTCACTTGGTCATAAACCTGGCTTTTTCACATCTCTTTGCATTCTTTACAAAAACGTCAAGCAAAAGGAATATTTTAAAACAAGTCATGTTTTATTTCTTTTTAATTAACATTAAAACCTTTCCTTAACATGCCTGTTCTAAGAATATTTTTTTATTTAAACAAAGAATGTTTTCTATAAAGCTTTTTAATGAGAAATTCTGTTTGTTGTTTCACTGCTTTTACTCCATTTTAATGGACAAAGGCGCAATGTTAAATGTACTTCACGTTTTAACAGACTAAGTAATTTCATTCATTCTTTAAAGTAAAACTTGGAGTTGTGTGAGTGAGAGGCATTACACGGCGTAAAGTGATGTCTCGTTTCCACAACTGCAATTATCTATATTTATTTATTAATGGCAAACCAACAGCTTCTGTATACATCATTACATATGAATAAGAGGCAAAGCAACGGACTTACACAGTCGCCAATAACAGGACGACCAACATTCTAAGTATAACTTTGACACAAAGTTACAAATAATCAAGTTAGTGTTTAAAAAAAAGTTAAATCAATCAAAGAAAACACAAAAAATACTATGTTGTAACAATAAGTAACAAAAAATAATAAAAATCTATAAAAGTACAAATAATTTAGTACTAACAGTGAACATTAAAATGAAAATTTACAAATATAAAAAACCTACAAATATAAAATTAAAAGATTTTGAAAGTTAGTAGGTCTTTAGATAACTAAAACTCAGGCACGATGCACTAAAACTTCACAAAATCTACCCAATCCTTTTATCCTGAAAACGGAACAAACATACACATATGCAAAATCCACATTCATAACTGCTATGCCAATGCATAACACAAACGCAAATAATATCTTTAAAGCAAGCAATATAATAAAATACTCTTCCGTAGTGAACTATTTTCCCGCGGAACTCGCAATCTTGTTAATGTGCTTCTTGTGTACTGGCTTCATAAAAGAGATATTGTGTGCACAGGTCTATAGCTGATAGTTCTATTTTATTTTTTAGTCTGTGGTTCTGTTTATTCTCCTTTTGCGATTTGTCTATAGAGCTACAAAGATCTATGGCACGGATAAAATTGTAAATTCGTAACAAGAATTAACTCAACTTTATTCTTGTTGCCAATTGACTGCACGGATATCCGTGTGGTATAGGTCACCATGCGTAGGACAAGTTTTTGTCCAACCCACAGAAGCTTGTTCCGAGTCTGGGTGTCTTTGTGCATGTGAGTTAAATGTCTGTGTATCCCCCGCGACACAAGAATTAAATTCCTTAGTGCGTGAGTGGTTAAAAAATACTATTTATCAAGGATGATAGTTTTTTATATATGACGGCATTAGTTCACGCGTCAAAAAAATCATGTAGCTCTATTATGTATGTACCTACCTAGATTTAAGTTAACACCTGTACAAAAATGTGGAATGCAATAAAGTATTGAGTATTGTATAATTTTACTGGGTTGAGTGAGAGATTGGCTTTTGAAGCTGACATATGAGAAATTGGAACCTATACGAAACGAATTGCATATGAGAAATGCAATTTGGTTGAATTTTTATTACTTTTTAATGTGTAGCGTTTCGGGACACTAACTATTTATTTTTGTTTCGTTAAAGTTTAATACTATGCTAACTCCTCGGATCATAGTTTTATCTGTTCATACGGGTTTCAGCTATCTATACATACATCAGATTTATTAAAATTTTACTAGTTCTTTAAGAAGAAAGAGTAACAGACATACGCACAATATTTCGATGTAATTAAAAATAAATTTGTTTTGTTTTAAAACTAAGTAACTGTAGCAGATTCAACGATTTTCTAGGCACTTAAAATACAGCAGAAATTATTTTTCTTGAGAAAATCTAGTTTTATAACTAAGTTCTATTTATCCTGACTTAAGTGCTAAGAATAGGAAAATTGTCACAAATTAAATAAAAACATCTATTCAATTTTCATTTCGTTCTTCACAAAATTCCAGGAAATATAATATAGCTTTATTTTCAGACATCATAAGCTTTGAAGAAAATTCACAAGAAAATCTTATAAAAATACAGAAATATAACTTAGTGTAAAAAGGATTTCAAGAACTTATTTAAAATTCAGTTGTATATTTATGAAACATACTTTTGACAAACAAAAAAACATTTTTAGTATCTATATTACGTCATACATCAAAAAATGTCCTAAAGGCCATCAGATATTCAAAACACACTATTCTTTAGACAGCCAGAAAAAATCCGATCTGAAAAATTGCTGAAACTGTACCTCAAAGTTTTATCATCATAACTTGGAAACACCTACCAACTTTTAAACGTACACTCGTAGTGGAAACGAGACGGAGATATACAATGTGTATAGTGCCATCTCTTTCTCGCATATCTGGTCCACTTTTTCTATGTCGCACTGAATAAACAAATGCAAAACTCATTCCAATACCTATCAGTTTTACCGCCCACAGTTTTAGAGTTCTGTTAACTGCGATACGAACATTCAACTTTTATAGCCAACATGAATAGCTAGAGAAACTCTTTATTTATTAAAAGCATGAATTCAAGAGACGTTCCAAATGTTTAGGTAACTTACGTCTGAATATTTAAACGAGAACTTACTCGTAGTTTGAGATGTGGTTAAGTATTTTTGTCTGTTGATCTTTATACCTTGATATAAAGAAAGAGAAAAAGGACGGTGACTTAACTATTTTTGATGGCTTATAGTCCGATTTAGCTAAAAAAAAACTGATTGACAGTAAAAGAAATAAAATTAGAGGATTAAAGATAAATCAAAATTTATTTGCAAAAAAGTTTATTAGCTTCAAATTTTTATTCATTTTCTGTCCACCCGTGACCACGGTCGGTGCAGATCGGCCAAAACGTCGGGAAAAAGAAATATTGAATTACATCGCGAATGTGATCCGTTAAATGTCTAAAACGTCTAAAATGTCTGACGTGTACAAGTCGCGAAAGCTTAAAGCATTTTAATTAAGACACAAAATTTATCCACAACTTCCAAAGGTACTGCATAACAAAGAAAAACTCTTACCATTAAATAAAACCTTTCTTTCAAATACAGTTAAAACTACAAAACATCTCAACAGTATTTAGTTCAGTAAATTTAGGGCACAGAACTAAAGTATTTCATTATTTAGACAGAGATCCCATTTGTCGGACTGCATGTTGATGATTTAAGCTTCTAAATGTACTGTCTCAAAGGAATAAGTGCTTTTCAGAATGCAGACGAAATTCAAAGGAAATTTCTAGAGTTAGGTACTTGGGGATACTGAAAATAGTGCATAGTACAGAAACTAAGAACTCTTGTACTGTAATGTATCTGGGTTTAATTGTGCTTCTTTATAGGTAGAATAGGTCTATCGTAAATTGAGCCGTGTGTTGAAATAGGAAGGGATATTTAGATACTGGCCTGTTGGTCTAGTGGTTACTGACCCTAAAATGTGTCCGGACCGATTTCGGCCACGGGCGGCCAGTGTTACTATGGCACCAGCCAGCTACGCAATACATATTATAGCGCACAAGCGTGTGCGCAAACACAGGTGCACTCTCTGTTCCTTTTACTCTCATAGCCCGATGGGACGGTAATCCGACACGACCGGAGAGAGATCAGGCGCAGGACCCACATTTTTACGTGCCTTCCGAAACACGGAAGCTGTGATATTTGTTTCTAAACGCACACAACATTCGAAAAGTTGGTGCGCGCCGTGGGGATCGAACTCAAGACCTCTGACTTAGCAATCCTACGGTCTTGCCACTAAGCTATCACAGCTTCACTAAGCTATCTTACTTCCCTGACTGCTATTTCGGAGGTCGTGGGTTCGATCCCCACCCAGGATGAATATTTGTGTGAGTACGATTCTTTGTTCTGTGTTTGGTAATTTATCTATAATATGTAAGTATTTAGATTTATACAAGAACGTTTATCTGTTGTCTAGTACTCATAGCATAAGCTACTTAGTATGCCTAACTTGAGACTAAATTAATGGCATTGAGTAAATGTTGGGGAATATTAATTATTAAAAAATATATTAATACTTCTGATAATTACTCGTAAGTGTTGGACTACATGGTTTAAATTTGATAAATCACTCGACAAACAAGAATAATATTCACAAACAAGGAATAAAACATTAACGCAAGAGAGAGGATAATTCCCTTTTGATGTCTTTGGCGTTTATGTCAAACCCATGAGTTAGAAAATTACGCTTGATAAAAAATTAAGCCTTTGAAATTCATATTTAATCGTTTTATTATGGCTCTTTGCTGTTGTCGTTGAGTTACTTTTACATACATTATATTTTTTCCTTTTTTTGGTAACCTGTGTAATAAAATTACCAAAATTGTTTTTTTGACTAAAGAACTAATAAATCCGTCAGATAGATTTACAAAAAATATTGGACATGTATTTTTCCTTTTATCGCATAAATAAAAAAAATGAGTAATGACAGTGAGTTCGAATCTCGTGTGACGTCATGTCTCAGTGTACTTGTTTATTGACAAGTGGAGTTACAAGCCCCTGCTTTCATATGATAAAACTTTGATGCGTTAAATCTATAATGATAATAGAGAAAAAAACATATCTAATATTTTTTGAAAATCTATCTGATCGATTAAATAGATTTTTTTGTCAAAAACCCAGTTGCATCATTGTCCACTGGAAACACCTTAAAATCCGTTCTACGTAACCAATAAACTCAATCTTTTTTTTCCTCGTAAACTTTTAAAGGAGGGTCTTATAAACTTAAAGACCGTCACCTGATCCACTCGATATTCAAATGTAATGGCTTGTTTTACATAAACAAAGTACATTGTCTTTATTGGGGGCCTGTAAAGAGGTCGCAACGGTTTAGCCTAAGGCAAGGACCAAACCTTTTTGGAACGACGTGAGCTGGCTGATTTTTTTTATTTTGTAAAGTATTTTATTGTTATATTTTATTTTATTCTGAAAGATTTTTTTGGAACGACTGTTGTTTTTAGTTAGGTTTTAGGTATTTACGAAGAAGAAAACATGAAACCCTTACATTAAAGGTATACAATTTTCTGTGGTTTAGATATACTGTTTACCTATCTAGGTTCTTATTTAGCTACGTCAGGGTTACGGAATGGCAAATCTGAAAAAAGATGCCATGACTAAATCCTGTAATATAAAGACTATCGAAGATGATATTAATATTTCAATTGTAGGAATCAGGGATGACACACCGTCACGTACAGTTTTCTAAATAAATAATTTATGAATTTACAGACGTGCCTTATATCTAAAACAAAGTGCATAATTAGTAATCAGTGACGCCACCCAATTATTGTGCGGCGTGCTATTAATTCGCCATCATTGACTTCAATCCGTCATCCAAAAAAAAAATCACCTGGTTAGCTCTAAGTTTATTATATTCGGAAACGACACTAAAATATATTAACACAATAATGTATGAAATGTATCCTTTTGACCCATAAAAACCAAAAAACCTTACAGAAACTACACAATATTAAGTAACAACAAACCTTTTTATAGCACAACCTCAATTCATATTTCAGCGTGCGCTGTAAAAACATGATTAGACAGCAAGGTTTGGTCATAAAACTAGTGTATACCAACCGTTCTCGCAATAAAAATAGTTCCCGGTACCACATATGTATGGAGTGATAAAAATAAGGTTTGCAGGAAAATGTGTGTACAGGAGGAACAGATTTTTGAAGTGTATTTGAGTATTTTCCCGTTTTGAAGTACTGTTTTAGTTATTAGATGTTTTATAACGCACGCAGACGCTTAAATAACTGGAAGAAAGAGATATGTAAGAATAATTTTGATGTAAAAGATTGGTCTCCGTCTCCTTAATTTTTCACAAGTTTCATACAGAATATTTAACACTCACGATTAAGAATAATTTTACAAGCATTGACGAATATGCTCCTATATATGTAAGTAACAAGTCAAGTCAGATGACTTCTCAAAAGAAAACGTCTATTTACTAACAAACATAATATACCGTTAGATAACAACAGAAATGTCATTCGTTAAAGGGAGAGATGTGATAAAAAAGTACAAAGTTATTAGAGAAGGGATTTCTGGAGGCCTTAATCCAGCACCAGTAAAGACTAGACAAAAAACGTGATTGTTTTTATGTCACTTCAACTCTCCAAGTTATATATTTATTCCAATTCCATATTTTTAACGTTTGGTTTCTTTTGTCCTACGACATAAGGTTCAAGTTTGTCTGGCACGATTTACAAATAGATCTAGGGTACTTTGTTGATGAGAGTAAGACCCAGTTTCTGTTAACAAAAGAATCATCTTAAAACCTTGCGGTCGACATGATGGTTGCATATTATCTTGAATGAAATCAAAACGTATGGAATCTGTTGTTAGGTACTGGGTATTTAATAGTTACAATGTGTAGATTTTGCGTTTTAGTTAATTTTAAATACTTTAGTTAATTTTCGACAGGCCTGTTGGTCTAGTGGTTAGTGGCCCTGACTGCTATACCGGAGGCAGTGGGTTCGATTTCTACCCAGGACCAATGTTTGTGTGATGAGCACGATCATTGGTTCGGTGTCTGGGACGTCATTTATGTATATATTTAGAAATATATAAGTGTGTTTATTGGTTGGCTTGTACTCATAATACAAGTTACTCTTGTATACTTAATTTGAGACTGGATGGCGTTGTGGGAATGTTGAGGAATTTACTTTAATAAGTACACAAAACAACACACAATTGTGGCTTGGGCTTATAGCAATAAATCTAAGACATCACTTCTCAGATCCGTACGTCATTATTATTTCCGAATCAAATCTGTCCAGAACAAGAACGATACATCCCTATCCATTTAAAATAGCAATTTAAAGTCGGTGTAAACTTTCGAAATATATTTTTTTATCCATCGTTAGTACTCGTCATCTCGTTCATCGAAATCCAACCAGCATTTATAACCAAAAATCCAACACATATTCACAAAAATTAACAGAATTTACAGCAATTCCAATCGGCTGAAACTTTCCAGATATTGGAGTGAAATTCACATGATCAGCTAATTAAGTACTTGTTCAATCACAGAACTGTGGTTTCCAATGCAGCCGATTTAAAAAGACACTTTTTGCTGAAAAAGTTCCATTGAGGCTAGTTGGCTCGGCTCCAAATATCGGAGTTGCTAAGGCTTGCTTCACAGCTGTTTCGTAGAATCAGATTGAAGAAAAATTAAAATCATAAGTCATTTATTCAAATAAGGTTACAATGTAGCACTTTTTGTATGTCAAGAAATAAATAATTATAATAGACAGCACCACATCGCCTACCCTTCGCCGCTTCCTGTGCTATTCCTACGGGAGAAGAAACAGCGCAACAAACTCCCTTGCAGTACGGGAGTTGTATAGCTCCACCGAACGGGTAAGATTTTTGTCGTGGAGACCCGTATAGATCGACTGTACCTTGGAGAACTGTACGGGTAGTGCTCGCAGTGTTCTAAAAAGGTTCTAACCTGTACGGTGTACAGGCAATGCTGTAAAAGTTCAACCCGGATCGAGTTGAGTCAGAAAACCGATGTGTGTCACCAAGGAACAACGTTTTAGCACAAGGATGGCGAACCAATAGCACGTGTGCCACTAATGGCAAATATTGTAAAAGCATTTTTTTTTAAACCTCATTAATATTTTTAAAACAGAAGACAGACAGATCAGGCGGTTCTCTAGAACAGCTGTAAAACCAGCCTTAGCAGCTTCGTTGAATTTATCGCAAAAATCGTATCAAATTTTTGAGCAGCAAAATTAAATTGTAGAGGAAATTAATGTGGCAGAGTCCGGCTGCGGTTGTGTACTGGAGTCCGAATTCGAGTTTCAACTCTTAATTACTAACTTAGTTTTGGATATGAATTTAGGAGTTAACTCAAATGGTAGTCTCATATTTGCTTAAATAAGCCCTAAAATGTTAGTCAATTTAATAGTCTTGGTATTTTTGACACAATTGACTTGACTTGGCTTGGTACATTTTACGAAAAAACCGACCTACGCTTGTTTAAGGGATTATGAATAGACAGGCCACCTATAAATTACACAAATGGCATGACCTTATGCTATGATACTGTCCAGAAATAGACACAATATAGGCCTTTTAAATGCCGAACCTTTGTGACTGACTTTGTGAATGAGGCCAAATATTCGATATATCAAATACCAGTTTTCTTTTTGTACATTATGAATAAGTCTACCTGACGACCTTTAACCGAAAATATTGACCGCCAGCCTAGTTATTTCTAGACAAAAAATGGGTGGGAAATGAAATAGCCAGTACTCAGTAGTATCTAATTTCTAAGCTAGTTATGATAGCCGATTCTGTTCAGGGCCAAAGTGATAGAATTTAATATTCTTTATTATACGTTATGGTGTCTTCACTTTAACAAAAACTAAGTAAATGTTAGTAGACGCATTCTTAGACTTATGGTTAGGTATATATTAATTTAGGTGACATTTATGTACTTATTAACTGCAGCATTTCATTACTTTTTTTGTCTTCTAGCGTATTTATATTTATCCTACTGCTGGACAAAGGTATCCCCTTTCTCCTTCGTGACCTTTCTGTTTTTTGCGATTTCTGGCCAGGTGCGAAACACATGTCTGACAACTCAACACCCATTAGATGCCAAAGGCAGAACATTACTTTAGTATCCAAAAATACTTGACAGGGGCATTGCAGTAAAAAAACACCATTGATTCTATAAAAATACTCTTCTACGTAGTACTACCAAGAAAAACAATTGCCTATCAATAAAGGAGATCGCTATGATCAGTCCACCGTAAGGTTTCTATCCAATCTGCGAGCGTAAGGAAAGAAGCCAGCCGCGCAATTGTATTAAAAGTGTCCTCTATTGTGTAATCGAATGGAGATTGGAAGAAATCCTACCGTGGCTTTGTAAGTTGATACTTATTTCTTGCATAATAATAGGTGTACTAGATGAATTAGGAGTGTGTAAGGAAAATGTATTTTTAACAGTATGAGCACATCTACATTCAATATAGGACTACCCCTACCTAAAATTGAAAAATAGCAGTATATATTTGTATGGGCAGTGTCACTCAAAGTTTAAAAGATTGTAAAGATATCAGAATTATACTAAATCAAAAAGGATTAAGGCAATATGTCAATTATCACTACATAATTCAAAACAAAGCCAAATCCCGCTGTCTGTTCTTCCCTATGTATGATTAGATCTTAAATACTACAAAAAGGTCATGTTCCAAGAGATAGCTCTCTATGCATAATCTACCAGTATTGCACTTATGCTTAAACAGGTCGCTAGTACAAAAAAAATCACACTCATACACTTTTACGCAAACATTGCACTCCATTTTATACATTAATTTATAACTAAATCCAACTTCTTATCTATTTAAATCTTAAAAGCTCCTACAATTCATATAACAGTATCATGAAAAGTAGAAGCATTTCATTTTCCGTCCGGCATTCAATGCTACTAGTAAACGTCTTTACAAAAGGCTCTCGGTAAGGTAACGTATCTGACTGGGAATCTTATAAATCTCTACAATCGCTGTAGGAATTGAGGAAGCAAGGATTCCTGATATTGCAATCTGATTTTGGTAAAAGTGAGCAAGAGCGGTAGTAGATCGTCGTTCTTTTATTTTATAAGAAGGATTTGTCTGTACGAATTCTTCTTATAAAATACGTTGTAGGATAGCCATAAATAGATAATTTGAGTCTGGATTTTCTGCAATTAATACTTAAATCTTGCTTGTTTATTGCGGAATCTTTTTTAATTTAGAGAGCTTTTGCCATTACTGAGGCAAATGCAATTACATATTTTTATTAATTTCGATTAGTAAAATTTTGTTTCACTATAATTTTATGTAAAACATTTAAAATGACAACAGATAGTAAATGATACACAAAACACTTAAAAGTATTTGAAACATTAAAGTATTCTTATTCATAAAAATATTTCATGTACATCAAACACTCAAATACGAATCGATATGAATTCATACAATAAAATTGATACTACACCCACAATTTATAACAGTAACAGCCAGAAATCCGTAGGATAGCTTTTATGACTACAGGAAAAGGTTTTACGAGCGGAATCGCGTGTTGAAGCTAGTATTGTGATACTCGTGTCCAACGTTTTGTCGCATCACTAATTGGATTTTCGCACGCTACACATGATTTATGATTAAAAGTATATCTGATTAAAGTCGGTAAATATGAGATTCTTTTTGAACATGTTTTGGAGAAGTATCGTTAAATACTTTAAGATGAATGGATTGTGTAGGGAACGATATGAATGAAAAAGGAGTAAATGATAGTGTGACGTCTGATAGAAGAGAATGGAAGAAAAAAAATGTGTTGTGCCGACCTCAAGGAAAATGGTCAAGGGCAGGAAGATGATGACGATCGTGATGAAATAGCTATTAATACCTATATTCAAATTGTTTAAAATTCAATATGTTCAAACTAATTAGAGCTTGTATTATGAGTACTAATCAATTAAACATATCACACCGCACACATCTCTGCTTTGGTGGAGTTTAAGAGCCCAGCTTTAAGAGCGCTGGTTTCCAAAACATTGGTATTTGACACCTGCATTGAAAGAAATACCTACTAGTCATTATTATTACTAGTTAATTTTTAATTTACCATAATAATCTTATACCTGTAAAAACAAACGCTTCATGCAAACTGTAAATATACAGAGAATTACATTTGCTCCAAAACGTTGCTCGTTCGCCTTTCTCTACATTTGGCTATATCAACAACTCTCTAATACTTTTGAATCGTTTTGGTGAAACCTTTCTTTATCTGACCAGTGGAAAGAAATACCTCAAAGAGAGCCTAATGAGAATTCAGTAGCTACCATCGCCTCTTAACATAAGACTGTAGCAGTTGTGGAAAAGAGACGCCGCTCTACATTGTGTAGATTGCTGTCTCGCTTCCACAACTGCAGTGATATTACTTTGAGAGGTGGTAGATGGACCAAAGCGGGTTACTTCGGACTTAATGAATCTGAGAACTGATTTTTTACTCTTTAATTAATAACGGTGAATCTCATTAGCTTAGGTTTCTACTTTAGGACTTTCATTTGAGGTATTAGGAATGAAATTCTGACTCTAGTTCTATCTTCCAGATTCTAGAATCTAATATCTCGATGTTTGGAAAGTTTTTGCACCAATTTGATTCAAGATAAAAATAATATATAAACATTCCACGACTTTCATACAATGCCACCTAGTTTCAAACTAAGCTAATTTTTTCTTTAATTTTCCCCTTTATCGAGTCATTCTTAAAGAGTTTCCAGTTTTATTACCCGCATTTTGTATTAAAAAATACGCATTTAACGTCTTAATATAATAGAAAGAGACAAGTAAACCTATTTAAAACATCTTCAAACAAATAAAGCCTGTAAACTCGACTTCACAACTTCATAACCCCTTTTATCCGTAAAGGGAGTAAATTGAGAAAAAAGCTCCGTTTATGTGCCTCGAACGTTTGAATATCTGGGCGCATCGCGATCGTCCCATAAATACAAACTGAGACCTACCACTCGCTCTTAAAGTAATATTATTGCAGTTGCGGAAGAAAATAATGTCGTGATGGCCTTGCGGTGCTATGTATGGATTCGTGTGCACGTGGTGCAAGTTCGATCCCCAGCGCAGAAAGGTGACTTTTTAAAAGTTATAAATACTTTCTTAATTATTCTAAGACACTACTGACAAATAGTAAAGGAAAACATTGTGAGGAAACCTGGATTCTAAATATTGGAATCTGAAATCGCCAATCCGCAGCGAGCTCTGTTAAGTAAAGCGTACTATTCGATTAGTGATTACGTAGAGGATAGGCGCGCGTGGATGTAGTATCTCTGCACATGTGGTCTCCCTGGCAGTCTGCTAGCTTTTTATTATAATATAATATAGTATTCTTATTACTGCGTAATGTTCAGCTGTCCCTTAGCGTCTATTCTGAGAAGCTTTGACATGCCTTGACATTCCTGTTAGGGTTCGATTAGGACTACATATTTTTTTGTATGTAAGATTATTATTATTTTATTTCTTTGTGCCCATAAGCATTGTACATGTATCAACATCGTTAACTTGGTAAAATAGTCGGGTTCCCCTTTCTTTTGTAATTATTTTCTATTTTCTTTATTTAAAGGATATTTTATCTATAGTTGGCAATCTGTACATTTTGCTAATTTGCGTTGTTGTTGCATAATCATTGTTGTAAAACATAAATTGTATTTTCTATTTTTTAAAAGAGTAACTTATGGAGTTTCTTGCCGGTTCTTCTCCATAAGAATGACATTTTGGAACCGCGCAACTAGAGTCAGTAACGTTTTGAAAGTGCCTGAGAAGGCCTACTCGAAATAAAAACCTTTTGATTTTGATTTTGATTTTGAGCTAGCGTGGTGATAAATGCTCAAACCTACCCTATATGGGATTAAAAGGCCTGGGCTCCCATTATATGTGGAAGAGAGACACCGCCCTACGCCCTGTAGTGCGCTGTCTTGCTTCCACAACCGCATAATATTGCTTGTAGTGGTGGTAGAGTCTGAGATATTTCTCTTTTATTGCTATAAGTTATTCTGTTGATAAGGGTTAGGATCCATCGACGCGGTTTACAAGCGATTCGTGTGTTTTATTTGTATTTTATCTGTACTTAACGTTTGCATTGGGTTATGTATTGTTTGAATTTGTTTAGCTTGGATGACTTTGGAACGTTACTATTGGTTGTTTTTTTAGTGTCAAATTGTTTACTTTACTTTTTCATAAAAAATACTGGAGAAGTGTTGTAACTTAAAAAAATATTTCATGACTTTTGTAGCCCCCCCTTTTCTCCTACCAACCTCACGTAATTAAAGACGGTCCCGAACAATAAATTCAGATTTTGATCAAAATCTGGATTAAACCACGCAAAAGCATACTCAAACTTTTTTCGACTAGCTACACTGTAGTGTTTGTACAGCTCTCCGACTAACAAGTACCCTTAGGCCAGGAGCCTTTAGTTAGGTCGGCTAAGCAGGCGTTACTTCTCTAGGGCTAGTCAAGGAGGTCAAACACCAAAACTGAAGCTTCGTCGTACAAATAAAAATGAAATTGAGAGGGAGAAAAAATGAATCTTGTGTGATGAAAAAAGAAGAAAAAAATCTTTATAGAGAAATTGTAAATGGAAAAAATAGAACGTTAATAGCCGGGCAAAATATTTAAATAGTATAAGAGAAATTAAGTTACTCTAGGAAATTATAAAGAAAAATGCATTTGAAGTAAGTGAATGCTTGAAAAAGTAGTGTTTAAAGTGGTGTCTGTAACTGTTTGCATAAAAGCTAACGTTTTAGAGATTATACTAGTTTAAATGTTCCCCTTCACGCTTATACCGCTAGACCAATTTGGATGAAACTTGGTATAGACGTATGTGACACCCGAAGCCGCGGGAAATAGCTAGTGTGTTTCTCCAAAATGATACAAAGAAATACAGAAATTGAAATTTAATCAAAATTTAAACTTGTACCAGTAATAAGTAAACTAGGTTATGACAAAATAATTTACTAAAATTAATTTGGAGTCCGTTAGTTATTTAATGCATTTCAAATATTATAAATTAATTTTCCCTTTTTGGCTAGTCGCTCTGTACCTACCGTGTTTAAATTAAATTTTCACGAACATATTTTCTGCGTTTTCGTTAAGATGGAATTTTAGTTGCGAAATAATTTGTTTCCAAATTCTCATTTGCATGTATAATGTTTTAAAATGGATCACTTTATTTAAGTTGTATAAATTCATATTTTGTACAGTATTTTCTATTTTTTCTTTAATATGTTAATTATGAGGACTGTTTCTGTCCGTGTGGTGTCCGGATATAAAGAATAGCACCACCCCATATCCTCCACTGGGTGTCGTAAAAGGCGACTAATGGACCTTAAGACCCAGTCCACTGTACTAAGCACCTTGGGTCACCTGAATGGTGGCGGGTAAACAACCAGCAATCGCATTCCCAAAGAGGGTTAGTGTCAAGCAGGCGGCCGACTATAAAACCATAGCCAAAACTTTAAGCAACATGTCTAAAAGACGTGTTGCGCCGACCCCAAGTAAAAATTGGGATAAGGGCAGGGGAATGATGATGATTAGAGCGTCATTCGATGTGATGTATTTCATAGTTAGTCTATTCTTTATTACTGGTACTTCTCTTTAGGCACAGCGGGATGTGATTTTGTTACACATTATACATTATAGTGATAATTATAAAATGACCTAGAATTACTTTAATTAAATTACATAATTTTGCATAATTATTATTGTAAAGTACAAATTGTTTTATTCTATTTTTAAAAGAGTAACTTATGGAGTTTCTTTCCGGTTCTTCTCCATAACAATGACATTTTGGAACCGCGCAACTAGAGCCAGTACTAACGTTTTGAAAGTGCCTGAGAAGGCCTACTCGAAATAAAAACTTTTGAACAAAACCTTAGAGATAAAATCACCATACAAAAACATTCATACCAACGTCCATCCAAACTCCTTTAATGTCCAATACTCTTCACCAAAATCTTGTTGAATTACGTCATCTGAGACATATGATGGCACTTCACATTGAGATTCCTTGGAAACCCTCTTCATATAAAAGACATGTAATTTCAAAGATACCCTTCTCAATGGAGAATTCTGGAGAATTTTCCTTCACTCATATTGGAAGCGAAGGGAAATTTATTTTTATTTGATTAGCTAATCTTGGTGACCTATTTTTTGATATTTTTAGATGTTGCGATGTGAGTAAGGGTTCAATTATGATGTCAGTATTTAAGGTTGTAGACTATTGGACTGCTAAGTCGAAGGTAGTAGGTTCAAATCCTGGCATGCATCAGTGTATTTTCGAGTTAATGTGCTTATTACAAAATGTCCAAACTTGCTTAAAAATAACGAAGAAAAGCTTCGGAAAGAAATCAGCGCATTTGAGAACTTAGAGAAAATAGATTTTGGTTACAGGAAGACCAGATCAGAAAGTTTGCGTGCTATCACGGTTTGTGTAACCTAAATGGCATGATCTTTCGACCAGGTTTTAAAGGCCTCGCTCAGAAGAAAAGACTAGGTAGTCTACGGCTAGTGTAACTTGGATCCATCGGGAAAAAACAAGCAACCAGCATGAAACGCGATGCTTTAAAAGATAATATAAAAGATACAGGTATATACTGCCGTGGTAATCGAAAGGGCAGTAAGTCGAAGGTGGCCATTTTTTTTTATTGCTGATTCGGAATGTACGTGAAACGATCTTTCTTTCTATCTGGGTTTCATACTTCTACGTATATTAGAAATGCATTTTCTTTTTTGATAAAGAGCAGTAAGAACGGTAAGTTAATTTAGTTAACTACGTAAAAGAGCAGTAATTCATTGAATTTCATTGACATACTGCCCTTTTTATTTGTATTTACATATTTCTTAACAAAAAAGCAGTAAATTTCTGACATACTGCTTTTTACGCTAGTATGAACTAATGTTCCAAATGAATTTTACTAGTTACTTCTACAGTATGGAGCTGTACTGCTCTTTTAAGATAGTAATTATAATGAATGTCTCATAAATACACAAATATGAACACAGTATCTTCCTTTACTGCTTTTATAACATGGCAAAAGATAAAAATATAATTTAATAGTTTTAGCAGTAAGTGGTTTTTACTGCGCTACTAGATACATATTAATGATCAAAATATTCGACATATCGTTTCGAGCGGCTGAGTGATAGTCGTTTGATTGTTTTGTGTAGTTCATCTAGTTCGCGCCGTTTTGTGACGAGTAATTTTGGCGCCTAGTAGGTGTAAAATGAGTAATTATAAATATTGTAAGGAGTCCTATATTTAATCCTAGCGACCCGTCCCGGCTCTGCACGGGTGCTATGCTGATACTAAACAGTAAATATACTTTAGAAAAACTGCGAACGTTGTATATAAAAACAGCGCCGCTCCAGCTTGGCCGCAAATACTACGTCCCGCAATTTTTAAATCTGTAATATCTTCGAAAATATTCATTTAAATCATGTACTGTAAATTGCCATTTAAATCTATAT
Source organism: Chrysodeixis includens (assembly GCA_941860345.1). NCBI lineage: Eukaryota > Metazoa > Arthropoda > Insecta > Lepidoptera > Noctuidae > Chrysodeixis > Chrysodeixis includens. The sequence goes on from OW796116.1 coordinate 1,369,195, forward strand.
TAATTGAACAATGTATTTAAGGTATTTTTTTGGATAAGGATTAATGCTGTATTGGTTTAAATCGCTTCGAAAATTAACCATTATTTGTCGTAAAAAGTAAATGACAAAAAATTATATTGTGGGATATCCATAAGAAATAGACACATACCATCACAGAGTTTTCTGTAGACCTTTGCAATGTGCACAAAAAAATAGTACATAATTTTGATGAATCTCTTAGGGTTCAGCCTGCGTTTGCAAAGTAAGCGCGAAAAAATGTGTTTATTTACGACTTTGCATTAGAATTCTTGAAATTATTAATAGTTCTCTAATTTATTAAGCATGTAATTATACGTATAAACTTTCCTTTTGAATCACTCTATGTATAAGAAAAAACCACATCCAAATCCGTTGTGTAGTTTTAACGATCTAAGCAAACATACAGACAGACGCGGGAAGCGACTTTGCTTTGTACTATGTAGTGATGATTTGTTGTGTGAAATAAATTAATCACCTAAATCTAAAATAAAGTTAATTACTTATTTGTTCCAAATAATAATTGATATCAGAGTTTGTCCTCCTGCTCGCTTGTCACATTCTTGGTGCTCTGAAGTTGTGCATGCCCGCCGGGTGTTTTTGGCTCAGTTTTACTATGTACTGTGCTTTGATACATCTTCTAATGCTGACACTAAACTTGAGCAATTAAATTAATATTTGCGTTATGCTTTTAATTGTATTTAATAGGATAAATCTTCTATCACTTATACACATTAAATACAGTATAAGCTTATACCTAATATACTTTACTCCTTTTTTGTTTTAGATTAAATAACTACAAAATGAAGCGAATAGACAAAATTATAAATATGACCACTAATCGAAAAGAATCTACTATAAACATGAATCAATCAGCAACTCCCGTTTTAAAATTTCACAAGTCTTCTCAAAATCAAAAAGTAAATACTTATAACATAAAAAATACCCAGGACTGCCTTAAGCTTTGATAAATAATTATATTTTTAACGAAGATTTCTGTTTTTAACAAGAACAGCGTTATGCCAAATAACAAATAGTAATATTGTGGTTCTCTTTGGTTACATTTAATGAATAAAACGAGCTTAGATGTTATTTTTAACGATTTTTTGTTATTTTCCCTACTATTTATAGACTTACTTCTCAAGAAATTCTGATAACACCTTACATAAAATACTTCTTTAAAGAGCAGTAACGTCCTTTACTGTATAGTGAAATAGCCAAAAATATTTTCTAAATCTAAGGTAAAGGGCAGTATAGTGCTTGTTTACTGCTGTTTTAAGTAGTAATTTTGAATTTATTATTTGAATTCTATGAGCAATATAGCAGTATGAAATATTACTAAGCAAGAGTGCAGTATCTATGGCAGTTACTGCCCTCTTACCTAAATATTATTTAGAATTAGTTAAGAATATGCTAATAAAGACACGATTTCTTATGTTTTACGATGGCCCTTATAAAAATATGAAGAGCAGGTAACTTAACAGTAACAAACACATTTTTTCCTTTCTTTTGATATATAGAACATAAAAATCGAGTGTATAGTTTTATCATAAACGCTCAAATTGTAATAAAAACTTTGCGCGCCGTTTTCTCGAAACCACCTTTTCTGACTTACTGCTATGTCGATTACCAGGGCAGTATAGTCGGGCTATAACAAAAAAGGGTAGTCAAAGTTGAATGTACTTTTTAATCATTCTTAGACATCACAGACTAACGTCAAAGGAAAACATCGCGAGGAAACATTTCGTTGAAATTCATACAAATCATCTATAGAGAAAACAAAATCAGTAAATACAATCTTATCATTAAAAACAATCTGTTTGACTTTTAGTTACCCACAAGTCCTTTTACATTTACAAAGCATCTTGCATTCAACCCTAAAATAGGTATTCAGTTGCTAAATGATTTTAGCGGTAATGGCGCAACTTGGGTCGTTTTAATCTGTCGCAGCCAAGGGTTAGATTTATGGAGCATTTACTGGTTAAACAAACATCTACTCTGTGGAAAGCAGTTTTCTGCTATATGTGTTTAATTTTAACTGTATTGCGGGACTGGTATATTTTATCCAGCCTTAAGAACGTTTTAGGCGTCCTAAATAGAATCTGTAATGAGGTTTCTCTAAGAAATTAGGTTGGTTAGTTTAGAATTTAAGTTTTGGTTTTGTTAAGTCAGCTAAGCTTAATCTAATTACTGTTGCTGCATAAATTGGTCCTGGAAGTAAGGTTACCTGAAAATCTTTGTAAATACTGGGGTTTAGTATCAAGTTTTAAGGTAGTTGGAATAGTAAGGCATAGATTAGGTAGTAATATGTAGTTAATAATAATAATATTTCACGACTTTCACACAACGCCATCTAGTTCAAACTAAGCAGAGCTTGTATTATGAGTACTAGACAACTGATAAACATACTTGTACACTTTTAAACATAAACATATTATAGATAAATTACACCCAGACACAGAATAAACGATCGTGCTCATCACACAAACATTTATCCTGGGTGAGAATCGAACCCACGTCCGGTATAGCAGTCAGAGTCACTAACCACTAGACCAACGGGCCAGTCAAAAGAATATACACAAATTTCTTCTAACCAACAAATATCCAATCTGTTAAAGCATTTCAATGCATGAAAACCGACCATTACTTACACACTCAGAATTCAAAATGAAGATGGAATGCAGTCGCAAAATCGGAGACAACTTAAATAACAGGACACAGACTAGAAAATATAGTAGATGGAGCAAAATGGCAGACGTTACAGTGGTTTTTGGACACAGGAAATTGGACCAGTTTCAACATATAGGATGACTAGCTATTGCTTGCGACTTTGCTTGAATGAATGTCGGTTATAGCTGCAAAAGTATTACTTCATCTGACTGACGGATATAAAGTGGCCTGCTTTAATACAAGGTGTCAGTTAACTCCATACCTTATTGCATTAAAACTGATCCAATCGTTTGAGCGTTTAAAAGTATCACACATCCATCTTTCTATTCATACTTCATCCATAATCTTTCGTGCCTCTATTATTAGTAAGATTTTCTGAATAGTAAAAAAATGTTCATGAATTGGCAGAAGGTTGAATGATGACTCTTCTTATCCGCACCTAAAGAATGATTGGTCACAAAATTGAGACTGCTATATGCAGTGTAGTAGTCTTGCTATCTAGCTCTCACAATGGCATAGTCGTGTCCTGCCGAGACGAGAAATTTACGAAAATGGTAAAGCTCTTTGCCAAAATTTTGGGATTCACATTTTTATCATTTGGAGTGCCCAGCGTTCGTTTTATTTACGTTGCAATGATGTTTGAGATGGTTCCAAAAATACATTATACTTACAAGTATATTCTATTTATAAAACTACCTATTAATAAAAATTTGAATTTTTCATTAAATGTAATAAAATATTTCATTTCATAACAAAGAGTTAATATTTTTCGCAGCATCGCGTTAAGTAATTGGACTCTTCGATTGATTTAAATAATATAGGTAATGGAAATGGATAAAAATCGCTAAATATAAATGGGTTCTCGGTGTCTAGATGTCTAGTACCTACTCATAATACAAGCTCTGCTTAGTTTGAGTTTAAATGGCGTCGTGGAATATTTTTATTATATTTTTGTGTCTCTTTTAATTCACTTCTGGGAAGAAACCCGGTCCTTTATAAAGGCTTACACGGGGACACGGGTCCAACAAGCAGAGGCCTTGTTGAGAACTTTAATCTCAAATGTGATCAACCCACATTATATTTATTAATACGATTTTAGAGTTCTTAAGCACTAAGAGTGACTATGGCTTTATTGACGTCTTAAGTCTTCCAAGCCCCAAACGTGCAGATGAATGAGCAATTAGGACAAGCTAGCTACTGCATAGTTAGGAGTACCACATTTGCAATAGATATTAAAGATATCGGCGACGATAAACTTGGTTTCGCATTTGATTGTTTTCCAAGCAAGCCAGAACGGGGCTATTCTATGATATTGTCTCCTGACATTAAATAAATACAAATATTCAATATTAGTTGTTGCCAACGACTTCGATTGTGCAAATGTCGGCTATAAATGCAAAAATATTATCCCCTTCTGACCCATTCGGTGAAAAAGTAAGCTGTTTTAATCAGTGGTTTGTCAGCTAACTCCATACTAGATTTCAACAAAATCGATTCAGTCGTTTAAGCTAGAAAGAGACACTAACATTTATCCATCCATACTCACAAACTAACGTGTTTATAATATTAGTAGTAATACATCTTTCTGTTACCAAAAACATTTACAATAATCTTGATAAAAAAACTTTGTCTATGGTCACCTAACCAAGCTGAACATGAAGATGCCTTTGCCAAAAAAAACATCCATTCATTCCATTCCATTTTCACCCCATAAAGAATGGTTTCCAATAAAAAAATAAATTCATAGATATATCAGAAGACAGTTTTATTTTCTTGTTTACTTTAGTAGGGACCTGAGAATAATATATTGTGTACATAATTCAGGATTTGGTGAACGTTCAGCCCTTAGATGCGTTGGGTATTAAAACGAAGATAAGAACAAGTGGGGGAAACCGTTTTACGTTATTTATGTACCTTTTTTGTAATAGAGAATGGGAAGTTAAGTAGGTGTGTGTAAAGGTACTTATAGTTTAGTAATGGTTTTTGTATATGGTGAAGATTGCATGGGATCGCGAAAATGGGTCCAAACAAAACTATCTCAATCAAAAACAAAAGGTTTTTATTTCGAGTAGGCCTTTTTATTCACTTTCAAAACGTTACTGACTCTAGTTGCGCGGTTCCAAAATGTCACTCTTATGGAGGCGAACCAAATAAAACTAGGTTCGCAATTGAGTTTGATGCGTTTTTTATTGATGCTTTAATTATGTATAATACATCAATTTTGCACTTGTGCGAAGCTGGGGCGGATCGCTCGTTAATAATACAGGACTTTCATTGTTTGTCATATGTGGGAAACCATATACCTAGTGGAAATATTTTCATACCAAAAATACAAAGTGGTACCTACTAGCAAACAGAAAGCCTATAGCGAGTTTGTTTTACTTTTTTTGTGTAACTTTAAATTAAAATACATCCAAAAATATTACTTCGAATATGACAAAGAAATTTTTGAAAGTGTCGGGAAAACCTGACATTTTGACCCTCACAAATTAAGTCAACAGGTGCGTGCGTTTATAAATTCCATAATTCTTACGGCGACGAAAGTTAATTATAAAACTAAAAGATTGATTAAACGGACATAATTATTATAGACGTTGCAAGAAAAGAAACAAAAATGTAAACTTAACTGAAAATTTCTCGGAACATTTCAAAAATCGAAATTGTAGTTTTCAAAATTCAAAAGGCTTAGATCGAAAGTCGTATTCCAAAATCAAATTGAAGTCAGTGTTCGAATTTCAAAAGATTAAATTCTGCCTTTGCTCTTTGAATATTGAAATTCGAATCAAAACCTGCATGCTTGATATTCGAATGTCCCGTTCTACTTTTGAATTTCAAACAATAGCCGTTATAAGAATGATTAGTTTTTGACAAAGGCAGAATAAAAACGTTTTATAACAACTGGCAATACTAAATTTTTTAGAAAAAGTCCCATCTATTCAACAAATTCAGAAAATGCACCTTAATTTTACTAAACACTGAACCCTGCAGTTTCGTCTTTACATTCTTTTCGCGCCTATTGGTTCTAGCATGGTGTTATTATAATATCTTTCGGTCTACCTGAAGAATGTCATAATGTATTTATTTATTTAACACTTCCTATAAAAAATATGTAAACAAGTAACCTGAGTGTAGCGCATTCAACCAAACAAAATCCCATCTTCCTTATTAAATTAATATAGTTTTGCCATCTCATCTATCTTATTACATTAATAGAACACTACAGCCACACATAATCTTAAACAACAAAGAAACAGCAAATAAGTCGAAACCAGCCGTTAAATAAGACCTAACTTTTCCTAGTTACAAAAACCGACTTTTGTTCCGGACAACTGTAGAATATTAATCGGTACAGTCAGCAACACAAGTTGTTTTACACAATCCGTCTACAAAGTACTGGAATTTTCAGTTTTCCTTTTTCAAGTGTGGTTTACTGTCCTAAGCTTGTTAATTGTGGCTTAATTAACTCTTGAAGAATCCTTAGGTGTGTTGGTTTCCTCACAATTTTAGCAAGCGATAATTACATTGTAATACGCATATTATTATAATGAATTCGAAAAGACTAAGGCCTAAGACCTTTGATATGGAATTTCAATGGTAAGTGTGCTGGTCATATTTTGACTTGACGTAGGCATTGGTTTTTAGTATGTTGTAACTAATAATTATACTGAGTATCAAGTCTGTTTTATTACCTAATAGCACAAGATCTCTCATTGAAGTTGAACATGGACAGTCACGAGCAAAAACGTGGATACTCGATTAAACAAATTAGACATTTTGTTTAGCTTACAATATAAGGAATTTTCCATACCAGCTTAGTTTGTTTTGTCGAGTATACATGTTTTTGCTAGTGACTGTACAGCTTGAACAAAAATCTGATTGTATAAAACTTTTTCGCTGACCGTACCTCAATACGCCGTGTTGGGAAAACCACTGGGGAAAATGAGATGAATGTTAAGACTAGACCAAGACTCATTCCTTAAGAGCACTTTATTAATCTGGATGATGAAATATTACCAACTTAAATCTACAGACGTTTTCTTCGACTGAGATTATCTTGGTTTGTAAACGATGAGTTTGTTTTAGATAAAGTTTAAAGTAAGTAAAGCTTAGTAGATAGGGATTGTTTTACTTTATTGACTTATCTGAGATCAATTGCAAGTATAAAGCAAAGTCACTTTCTGCTGTCTGCCTGTCTGGCCTTATGTATTCTTAGATCTATAAAACTACGCAATGAATTTCGATGCGATTTTTGTTAATAGATATAATGTTGCAAAAGGAGGGTTTATTCGTTTAACGTCAGTACCTCTTGCACACGTGAAAAGTTGGAGTGGTTCGTTAGTGCAACATAAAATCAATACGCATTTATGAAAATTACTTGAAGCAACGCACCATCAAATATTACCTCAAAAAAAAGTTTTTATTATTAAATCACACATGTTAAATTCTTACCATCTAAAAAGTTTATACTTAACTATTTCTGTCCAGTACATAATATAGGAATAAAATTAATGCCAGGCACGGGTCAGTAATGACTCCAACAACCAAGCCAACACGTGGATACGACGCATATAATCGACAAACATGCTGCAGTTAGCCGCTTTACAAGGCTCTAGGCGTCTACTAACAACCTTATAGCGTAGACTGTAATTGTGAGAGAGAGACAGTGCTATACAACGTGTAGTGCGGCATCTCGCTTGCACAACTGCAATAGTTGAAGTTTGAGAGTTGGTAGTAGGTGTAGTCACCGATATTGCAATGGTAGAGTCGATGGTTTAATAATTATGTTTCATTTCTTGGTAACTTCAAAATACAAGTCTATTTTACAAGGAATGCTTCCGACATATTATAGTACCTACCTATTGATAATGTCAGTATTATCAGTATTTTCGGAATTTGGATTTTCTTAGAGTTTTCATTGAAATTTGAGTAATACTCAATTCTTTATTAGCATTCCATATGTTATACAGGTAGTATAGAATCAATATGGATCTCAAAAGGGCACAGTTTAAAGAAATATTTATTTTATATCTAAATATTGACCATCTTAATTTAATGTGAGAAATACAACTGTTACCTATCTATAACGAAATAATTTATCAAACCACCTTAGTAATATTTTAATACTAACGACTAAGAACATCTTTTAAAAAGTTTAATTTTTATTTTTTACCGATCAGATATCAGAATTAATTAAGCCACGTAGCAATTAAGGCTTCAAAAATAACATCAGCAACAATAAAAACTCAGCATCAATATGTACGGCGTCCCAAATTTCTTTTACAATATTCCATTCCGAATTCGAGCCATTCGACATACATTTTTACATTGTATCAATTGGGAATTTTCCCAATCAGTACGAATTCTTCCCAATTGAAACGCGACAGCTAGTCGACAATCGTATTACATGGGATATCGTAAAACCCTGTGCAGTGGAGCTTGGGACATAAATCCTGCGGCTAGTTTAGATTCCAAGGGTTGATGAACGAGCGAATACATTAAGTACGAAACTACGAAGAAATAGGAATGTGAATTGAAGGGTGCCTAAAATAATGAAGAATGTTATTTTTGTTGGGTTTATTACCGTTGCTGTATTTTTTTCTGTGGTGGAAGCGTGGAACTTTATACTAATAATAATAAATAAATAATACTTTATACTATTATACTTTATAACTTTAACTTTTACTTTTTGGTATTATTTACTTTGTTATTTAACGTGAAAAGGCAGACCCCAGTCACATTTTTGAAGATCGACGGTCGCATGAAAATTAATAACTGTCTTCAAGACTGGAATCAAATTGGACGAAACATGGGATTAGATTAGAAGATTTAATTACAAGCAACGCACAACGGGTCAAATGAAACTTAACAAAAACTTCTAAAAATATCGCATTTACTTCAAGAAACCAATACTATCTGACCTCTACCTTAACAAACCTATACAAGGACCGCACAATATATCTAATGTTATTTCATAGACCTTGCCTTTTCGGTCGTATGCCCGTCATGTACCATTCAATTGAAGGCATTCATGAGTTTGTGGGCAACGGAACGTATGTGTGTAGTTTGTAGCTCGAATAGGTGAGGAATGAAGCTGTTTCGTGTTGAATGTAGGGTTAAGAATGGTTCTTTAGAGTTCGTTTTGGTGTATAGAGGTAGATTGAAGGTGAGTAGGAGTACTGATGTCTAGATATTTTTTTAGGATGGAATTTTTTTTTACCTTGTGTGGTACTTTTAGTGACGAAGTTTAGGATTGGTGAAATGGATGATAGACGGAGTTAATTAAATTCGATTTTAAGGTTTAAGTATTTTTGGTTTAAATTAAATTTTGTGCCTTATTAGTAAAGCTTAAAACAAATGTAATAAATGAATTAAATGTTTAGCTCATCATATTTTGTTTCTAAATATAAGCAAAAGTATTCTTATCGTTTTCTTTTTTCTACTTTACCTACTTCAGAATAACGCCTTTTGAAAAGGAATTAAATTAACTTTAAAGATTTTAATTCGAAAAATACATTACGATCTAGTCAGATATTGCAAATGACAGGTATGGCAGCAAAAAGCCTTTGCCCAGCAGTGGGATTTTAAACAGGCTTCATACAAAATATAACAGTACTACCGGCTCTTTACAAAGTAATCCCTTGCTGCTTTTAGTAATAGATGTACCTACTCAACATATTTCCTGTTTGCATTTGCATTCAATCCCAAAGGAGAGAATATGAAAGTTAATAATTAGATGTACTATCTAAATGTGAGCGAATAACAAAATAGTTTTACTTCCTAGAAATATATCCTACTAATATTATAAACTCGAAAGTTCATAAGCATGAATGGATGGATGACTCTTTTGAGATCAAACGACTGAAGCAATTTCAAAGAAAGTTGGTTTGAAGTTAGTTGACACTTTGTATTAATACATAGGTTACTTTTTAACCGACTGTATCAGGGAGGGGGGGGGGGGGGGGGGTTATGTTATTGCAGCTAAAATCGACATTTGGGCGGGCGTAGTCGTGTGTCTCAGCTAGTTTTAAATATATGATTAAAGAACGCCAATCTAAAAAAATACCGTAAAAATAGAATATACGGTTTTTTCACTGGTTATAGGTGCAAACACATTACCCGCCTCTGACGCAGTCGGTTAAGTAAAAGTAGCTTAAGTATGGTTTTTGACCCGCTGATAATACCCCAACATGGTAAGTAATAATAAAAGAAAAAACTTAGCACTAACACATTGTTTTCACAAAAACAATTTCCCCATGTGTGACAGAAACTATACTAAACAAAAATTACATTAAACTAAACTTATACAACTATTAAAAAACATATTTACAAAACAATTTTCCAATACTTTTCCTTCTCCAAGAACATTTCATACCAAAACCTTCACACAATAGTTTGTCATATCCACGACATTGTATGTCTGTGTCGGGCAGTCTCAGGGGTTCGTTTGTCTCTTGGTATTAATCAACTCGGCCCCGTTCTTGGGACATGACTCGTGTGCTCGTGTGACCATGATTTGTGGGATAATGTGGGACTTTTTGAGGGAGAATTATGGTTAGGGCAAGTAAGTTAAGTTGAGTTACTTTTAATTAACTGTATGAGTAGTGGATCGGTGGTCATAGCGACAATTACCACTGTGCGCAACGTGTCACGGGTTCTGTCTACGCGTCAGACAAATAGTTGTGGATTACTTATGTCTATGAAACGTTCCGCGACACCAGTATCGCGGAGTGTGGGAGTTGTCAAATAAAAGAACTACCAAATCATAAGTCGTAGGATCAAATACGCGTGAGTGAACCCTTATTATAAAATTACAGTTACAATAGAGCAGATAAATGATTGCAAAACTTGAAGTATCTCATTCGTAATTTACCCACGTAATTCCAATTCTATAAACTTATCCTGCAGTGCATAAACTTGTACGTCAGTAATACCAATATCAATAAACTCAGTGACATTTACTGCACTTTACAACTTCTCAAAAGTCATCCGTTTGGTGAACACGGTTGTAAATTTGAGTCCGAGTCTTCAACCTCTAAAAGTAAGACTGTTAGAGTTGTGGGACAGAGACAACGCTAAACATCGTGTAGAGCACTGTCTCGCTTCCACAACTGCTGTAATATCACTTTGAGAGTTGGTGCTAGGGACTCAATTGCAATAAATAGGTCGTCTGCCAAGTCGAACTTCAAAACTTAGTTTAAATAAGTATTTTATATATTCGAATTGTCGTTGTAAAACTGGCAGTTTGAAAATAAAGATATACAGTAAAGATGTATTTACGCCACTACCCATAAAGTGTGAAATAGTTTTATGTATGTATGTGAGTTTATACCACCATAACTTCACAATACTTAATTTTCTGTTTATACGTGTACTATCGCAAATTATTTATAACTAACCGTTGCTTCGCACGAGTGCAATACTTATTTGCTACACATAATATATTATGCTATGAATTAAAAAAACATATCAAAATCTATTCTGTAGTTTGAAAGATCTAAGAATACATAAGGACAAACAGACAGACAACGGGAAGTGACTTTATCTTACATTACTCGTTTAATATAGTAAAGCTAGTTGTTTTAGTAAGTTTACGAAAACAGCGTTACTTTAAAATTAACTGTTCAAGATAATTCCTAAAACAATGCAACGATTATACAAACGCAAATAACCAGCAAAATTTGTACAATTATTGCTATCAAAATAATATTCGTACTATCACGACTTAGTCATAGAAATTATGTAGATGGCAATAATTGTACAATTTTAACGATTATCGCTATCGCTTTACCTCGATACGTAATAGGTATTATTAACAGTTATCTTGCGAGTGGTTAACTAAGATGATAAGGTTTTATTGTTATTGGTTTTGATGTTTGTATTTGAATATTTAACTATAGATACGCCCTTTAGCAGCCTGCAATACTTAGTAAAGTGATGTTCACAAATGTCTTTTTGTTTATATTCCATTTGACAATTTGGCACTATTATTTACTAGAAAAAATTTCTTTATTTTTATAATAACTTTCGTGAGAATGATTCATATTTAAGAGATATATTATAACGGTTTACTCACGCTTATTGATCCTTCAATTCATAGTATAAAACAAATTCGTTTTCCGCTTCTGTCCGTACCTAAGTAGCTTGATGTTTAAAACTATGCAATGGATTTTGATGCGGATATTTTTCATACGTATAATAGTTTAAGAGGAAGGTTTATATATGTAATACATCAGTATTACACCCGTGCGAAGCTGCGCAAAGTCGCCAGCTTTTTATGAAGTGAAATTTATTTTATTCGTTCTCATACATAGTCTAAAATACATTTTTATGATTTGTTTTACACGCAGACACAGAAAGTATCGTGCCCATCACACAAAAACTTGTCCTGGGTAAGAATCAAACCCACGACCTCTGGAATAGCAGACAGGGCCACTAACTACCAGACCAACCGGCCAGTCAAATATTATAAATTATTACAGTAGAAAAAAGTAAACAAAAGTAGTTTTTTTGACCAGGTCTTTTGTATCCTTTAATACATATCCACCCTACAAAATAACTGACAAACCAACGACTTCTTTTATGACGTGTATTGGGATGTAGCGAGTCGATAACCTATATACTGTATATGTCGATAATGAAATATATCGGGACAACGACTTTGCGGTCACATTGTGGAATATTTGTGACAGACTCGTGTCACAAATATACCTAAGCTTGCTATGAATGTGGATAAGTTAGTTTTAAATAATCCTAGTTGGTAGGTATCGTCAAATATTGTTAAATTAATTAAGTAATTAATTAAGATTTAAATTAAAATCTTTGAATATTGTAAATTGGATAACAGCGTGCTGCTGGGGAGTTTGTTGCGCCGTTTCTTCTCCCGTAGCAATAGCACAGGAAGCGGTGAAGGATGGGCGATGGAGTGCTGTCTATAATTTGTAAATACTGATGTTGAAAAAGTGCTACATTGTGGTCTAATTTCAATAAATAACTCTTTGATTTCATAGTACTGTTTTTGAATATTTGATATACGATAAGCCAGGTAATGGCTAAAGTCAGTTAGCAATTTGTATATCAATATATATCGCATTGTATGGCCGAGGCGACAGATAGCGTGGATATCCAAGTGGTACAGGTTATCACGTCAATTACTACTATGCGCGACGCTCTGCGGGTATGACGAGGTTCGATCCTCGCGGATGACAAGAATTGGTGAGATTCGTTGTGCATGTGAATTGAATGTCTGTGACAATGTCTCCGGTACACAAATATGAAATTCTTCAGTGTGGGACTCATTTTCTCTTTAAACACAAGTCTTCGTCGACTCTCTGCACCAAACGTCTATTATCGAACACTTTATTTGTATTGTATTTTAAGGATAATAATATTTTCCTTCAACTCGAATAAAATTATATACGACCTCAAAAAAGATCCCTATTTAACAGCAGTTAAATAATGGAATATTTTAATACATTACTTGTGTCTGTGCCCAGGTTATTACTCCTCTCTGAATTGGTTTAACTACCTGAAATAAAATAGAACTAACATTAATGTCACAGACTCAGACTGTATGGATTAAACATTAAATATAGTCCAGACATAGTTGATCACAATGATATTAATAAAACCCCAGTGACTGTACCTATTGGGAGCTCAGAAAAACAGGACTGTTATTGACTGGCCCGTTGGTACAGTGGTTAGTGGACCTGGCTGTTATACCAGAGGTCGTTAGTTCGACTCCTAGTCAGAACAAATGCTTGTGTGATACACACGATCATTTGTTCTGTGTCTGGGTGTAATTTGTCTAAAATATGTATCAATTTTAAAAAGTATTGGCTAGTACTGATAACACAAGTAACTCTCGTATACTTAATTTGAGACTAGATGGCGCTGTGTGAAAAATGAAGTAGGTTCTTGAAACATTACTATTTTGTTATGAAGACAAGAAGCAAAACACTCCTACGTACATTGTAGTGCGCTAACCACTAGACCAACAGGCCCGTCAAAAGTTACAATGTTATTTTAACACGAAGTTTTGAAATATTAACTTTAAAAGTAAATATTTATCTTAGAAAGAAATGTTACAGTTATTATGAACAATTAACTAACACAAAAACTTTTGCTAAGAACATAAAACTATACATTAGCAAACAATTAAAAGTTAGTATCGCCATAAAAATAAACAAACGACTACGACCGCATATAAAAAGGAAAAGCTTATTGAAAGAAATAAAATCATTGACCCGAACAAAACTGTGTGTAACTAATATTATTATAGATATCTATATAAAAACTAGCTATTGCCCGCGACTTCGTACACGTTGGTTATACTCTCGCCAAAGCTTAAAAAGAAAATCTTGGGTAAAAAAAATATGTTGGCTGATTCTCAGACCTACTCAATATACTCAAAAAAATTCAAGATAATAAGTCTAGCCCTTTTGGAGGAGTACGGGAATGAACATTGTGACATGAGAATTTTATGTATATGTTACAGTCATAGTGATTAATGAGTTATTATACATAATGACTAGTCATTATAGATAATAGCCAAATTCACTAGACAGTGTAATAAATTAATCACATTATCTAGTTATTATTCATAATATCGTGTCAAAGTTAGCCAAAGTAATAATACGGTCCTTATCTTAGGTTCACCCTTGTTTGATCGAACAACGTTTGATATAATATTACTCAATCGAACAACGTTTAAGAAAATCATCACTTTGTATAATGTCGTTTGACATAATTTTCAGTTCGTCGAATATTTATTTGCTATATGATTGCGCTAATGATCAAAAGGTATAATGTTCATTTGATATCCACACTCCTGCCTGAAAAAAAACCTAACCTAACCTAAATTAGGTGAGGTTAGGTTTTTTTTTTGTTAAAATTATGTTTATTGAGGTTAAAATATTATCTTATTTTATTTTAATTGTTAAAATTGTCTTTCTGATATGTATGCTTAAGGCAAATTTAAATTTAAATTTATTCTTAAACGAATATCTACTTGTTTTATCACTTAATCCAAATCTTTGAAGATATTATGTAGCTAGTTAATGTGATTAATTTTGTGTGAATTATCACTTTATCCAAATTGAGTAGATATTATGCATAATAGCTAGACAGTATACATAATATCTAGATTAATCACTTTGGCTGTAACATATATATAGATATAATGTTGTCCCAATGTATGAAAAATGAGGTGAGTACACTTTTCTTTTCATAACTGTGATCTTGTTATATTAGTGGTTTTCCTGTTACCCTTATATTCCTATGTTTTTTAGCTTCAGGCTAATGTATACACTTAGCTGTAGGCGACAGATTTCATAGTTGTACATTAATTTAGTTTTAGCTAAAAAGAAACACCGTAGAAAGTTTTTGAGTAGGCATGCGTAGCGTGTTGTAAACTATCAATTCCTTTCACCTATTTTGCCTCGTTTTCTAAATTTTTGGTGAAAAGAAGGAATCCTAATAAACACCCACTTTCTCGGGTTAGAAATTGAGTAGTGCCAGAATTTTACTAGCTATGCCTGAACCGTCATACCGATGTGTAATGATTTAAAACTTGGGAGAGGCCTTTGCCCAGCCATGGGAAAAATAAGGCTAATAAAAAATTACATGTCTAGTTAGGTTAATTGGATAAGTAAAACTGCAAAAAAAGCAGCAGAAAATAAAAGTTAACAAGTCAAATAAAGTCATAAAACTGTAGAGAACTAAAAGTAAATAATACACGACCGTAATATAAAATTAATTTCACTTCAATACTGCTTTTATTTACCAAGTTTGGTTGTAACGGAACAAACGCGAGAATTTCCAGAACATTATTAGATATTGCTTTCTCAATTGAAACTGTTTTGTCTTTATTTCTTATTTTTAGATGTTTGTTGCTAAGTTGTATTGTAAGGTTAAGGTTTTTCAGTATTCAATTGTCTATTCATCCAATAATCCAGTTATACATTCGTCCAGTTATACAATAATAAATTTAAGTATAAGTGCCAGGTTTCACTGCTTCATTGTATACTAGCAACTAGAGACAGTAATGTTTTGAAAGTGCCTGAAAAGGCCTACTCGAAATGAAAACCCTTTGATTTATTTTATTTATAATTTTAGTGAAGAGCTAAAGTTTGTGAGGTTGTAATTAATCTGTGGGTCCACTAAAACCCATTTTGAAATTTACTGACAAAAATAGCCACGTTATAATATATTATGTGAGGATATATTTCATATCGCCTAATGAGAATAGCACAAGTCAAGTTTAATTGATATACTCAAAAATATTTTCAATAGTCTCGTTTCCTCGAAAAATCCTTCATGAAATTATTCTTAGGAACTGGAACAGTTAGTTTTAACGAACAGACGTGTTAGTCTATAGAGCAAAGCACAACAAATTCATTCTGAGCACTTTAGTCTACCACCCAAACAAATAGCAAACCTCCTTTAAAAATAGTTGCTCCATTCTCTAGTTGAAAGAGCACCCTTATTTATTACCATTCTACTTTCAACCCCCATTCCACACGCTACAAAACAGCTAATTGCTTAAAACATAATTTCGGACAAGTTCGACTAAACTTTGGCCCAGTTACAAGTTAACAAGTACAGCTATCCATCTCTACTTATGACTCTACCATGATACCTTAAAACAAGACTTTTGGTACTCGTGTAAGTGAGACAGCGCTATATAGATTGTATTGCCATCTCGCTTGCACAATAGCGACAGTTTTATGTTAAAGTATCGTAGTACAGGTAAAGGTAGTAATTATACTTATGTAAGCAGTTGAATGAGAGTGCTCTAAAACTAATTATTGCAATGGGGGGAAAGTTTATTTAAACTTTGTTTTATTTTGTTTGGTGTTAAGTGCTTTTGTGTTGATCTAGTTTTTGTAGGCTTGTCAGGGTAACCTGCTTACTTGATAAAAAAACGACAACCCTACCGTTTAAATTATCTAAAACATTTTTTACATCATCGTCATCAACCTATATTGCAGTCCACTGCTGGACATAGGCCTCTCCAAGTGCACGCCACTGAGATCTGTGCATACAATTGGTATTTTATATAATAAATTTTAAATAATTAAAGTAAACATAGTCCCTCCTCCTTTCCGATATCTTTCTGTACCATGATAATATCACAAAGTAAGTATACGACATGCGTAACACATTGTATTCGACAGTAAAATGATCATCTTTGACAGTGTAAAAGTCTAGGGATACTGCCTTACCAGTTAAAAGCCGTGCTAAGGTATATAAGGATCACGAATTGTATTAAAGTGTACCATTTATTTTCAAGAATTAAAATTAGAATTAGACAGCTACATATATGTATCTAGAAAGCGCTAAATTCCAAAATCATGTCTAAAATTAGACCCAATCGACTCATAAACTGCTCTCTTAACAAAGTCTTAAGTAATCATATCCTACTCAACTCATATGCAAAAAATAACCTTATCTCACATACCAAAGAGCTTAAATCCGTTTAAAGATTATCATAACAGTAATCCAATATTCAATCAATTTCCACGAAAATTTGGTACGTACAGACATTAATAATATGAGAAAATACATTCTTCGTAATACAACGCTGGCTTTCTTGGAAGCATGTGCTATTATAATCTTATGAAGTCGGCAATAGAATAGAGTCTTGGTTTTGAGAACGGGATTTGTGGTATTCAGGAAGATAGTTTTTTTTTCTTGGTAAAATTCTTTATGTTGCGTATATGTGGGAATAAACAGTTTTATCCAATAACGTAATGAATTTAAAAAAAAAAAAAAACATTGGTCTTCTTCTTATACAAATTTCCATCATCAGATGATATAAGCAACATTTTATTGTTTTAAGAGTTGACTAGTTGTTCCGAATGAACAACATTTCACTAGCATAGTCAGTATTCAATAACTGGAATCCTAGAGACCCATCACAAACATAATTCATAAATACAACTTATTTCTCGACTCCATAAAAACAGGTCTAAAATTAAACATTTTCACAATTGGATAAACTCAACAGTATTTTATTTTAATTAAACAAATTCCTTAAATTGTTGTAAAGTCTGAGGAACTGAAACACTCGTAAAACATCGCAAAACACCGACAAATATTTTTAAACTGGGATCCTTGAGATGTTTACCGATAGCCTCGGTGTACATCAAAGGAATCGTAAATCAATCACGAATAGTTATAATATTAAAACAATTTCATCTTCGACGTACATTCACTTTGCAGCGATTACGCAGACATTCTGTAATTTACAATTTTACAAGTAGGTATACAAGTATATTGTGCATAGAGTGAGGGCTACCTCCAACAGCATGCTAAACGTGATCTCAGACAGAATAGACTGCTCTTACTTGAATCGGTGCTGTAAAGTCTCGCATGGGGTTGCGCATCGCTGATTCAAGTATTTATAATTACACATAATGTAATAGGATAAAAACTAACATAGGGTACGCATCTTCTTCAAAACAAACAGTTTTACTCAAAGAAGTAGATGTAGGCTCCCTGTATAAGAAATAGTCCTTTCAAAAGGGTATTCAGTTTTTGGTCATGGTTTTATTGGATAGATCTACCATCATCATTCTCCTGCCCTTATACCAATCATTATTTGGGGTCGGCGCGGCATGTCTTTTTCTTCCACACATTCCTACCTGCCGACATCTCGCAAGTGACACTCTTTGCAGGCATATCATATTAGTTGATCTATATTGCTGTGATTTAAAAATAGACCGTCCTATTTACGATATGAGCCTATACCCGTTATTGTTCAAAGACAAGATCTGATAGAGCAAAGTTTGGATTTATTTGCTAGTAATTTATTACTGTAGTTCTAGACAAATAGTTTGGGAGTCAACGCACTATAATTTATATGGAAAAACTTTTGCAATTCTGGGGCTAAGTTTAGCCAAGGTACTAGGGAGTCTGTCGTCCTATTATAGAACACCCGACAGGGGCCACACTATGTGCAGCGGGTTTAGTCCCAGTAACAGGCGGAGAGGCTGACGCTACGTCGGTCTCCAGATCGAGAATGCAAGTTGTTGGTAAATAAGGTAAGAATCTGTTAGTGCCTGATAAATTGCCATACTCAGACCACATGCGGGAGAAGTTGCCCGCAATTTCAGGTTTAGTCAAGAGTCTGACATAACCTGTTTCCTCCCCCGAAGGCTGTCCATGAGAAACTCCTACCTTACCAAAAAAATGGTTATGTTAAGCTGTTTTATAGCCTTAATATCAGCGTTTAATTATATTTGTAACCCACAGCAATTAAAAGAAAAGCATTATTTGAACATGTTCAATTATTTCAAGTACATACTTATAAAACGTTCCAAGACTCCTCGTTGTTTCCATACTAACATTTAAGAGTGATTTTCGACTAAATAAATTCTTTATAAGAAAAGATAAGGTGCATCTAGGTTCTGAACAAGAATTTTCAGATCACACAATTGCTTCTCTCATACAGGAATCGCATCCTCAGCACTTTCCTTTATAGTGGTAATTGGCTAGGTGAACTGCCACTTGGCTACCGTCAAAGAAACCCACTTACTCAAAGACATCAAAAGAAACCCTTTATCTCCGTCAATAGAGAAAATGAACTCTACTGCTTTCTATCCTTATTCCTTTTTTTCGTTGGCGTTTCTGTTCAATGGCTGGGTGAAAACCGTTATACACTCTTTCTATCTCGTTTCAGGCCTATGCTATTCCAGTTAGTCTTAAAAGAACAAAACTTATCTCAACCTTATCACCAATTAGGCGAAGATAATCTAGTGGTATGGCCGATGTGCTGCCAAGTCAACAGCCGTAGGTTTAAATCCCAGCACGCACTAGTCTTTTCGAATTCATACGCGTATTACAAAGAAATAATCACTTCCTAAGTATGGCAAAGAAAACTTCATTAGCAAACCAGAATGTAATATCTCAATGTAATGTCAGTACAGCTAAAAAAACTTACCACTTTAAAATTCAAAACTGTACAGACAATTATACGACACAAGGTCGATACTTGTATTGATTAAAGCATATAGATATACTGCAAGTCATTGAAAAAAAAACAATTTTGAAACTGATAACAATTTTTAAGACCAATTACACCAACCATTCGATAAGAAGAAGACTAACTAAATAACCAACACACCAATGCGTTGTTAGATTAACACATTGATCATCTGTCACACGGCAAATATGCTTTCCCCAGTTCCCTTTCAGCGTATTTTCTCTCTTCCATATAAAAGGGCTTGATCTTGAACGCGTCATTATAACAGTACAGCACGTTAGGACCGTAACCGGAGACAAAGAAAACACGACAAATTGAACGCTAATATTGACTTTAGCAACTTAAAGAGAGCGAAGCGTGATTTTGTAGGCAAGGCATAAGCTGAAGCGGGTTCCTAGACAGTCTTTTATTTTCTTACACTCATCCAACTAAAGTGCTGTAGAGTGAGACATATTACAAATGTTTTTAGCACTATTATTATTACTAGCCTGAGGTGTCCCACTGCTGGGCGAAGGCCTCCCTACTCTTCTTCCACTTGTCTCTCTCACGAGCCACGAGTGACCAGTTCGGTAGAAATGAATCCAGGTCATCTCGCCATCTCCACCTGGGCCTGCCTCGCTGACGTTTTTAGCAATAACGCTATTAAATAGCTCCGGTGTTTTGAGCCGACAAGTCAAAATCTCATCACTTGTCGAAAAGGAATACCATTCCTATTTATTTGATGTTTTCCGTATAACGATAAGATAGATTGACTGACCACCCAGGACAAATGTTTGTGTGATGAGCACGGTAGGTGGCATTGTGTGAATAATGAGACATATTTAATTTTATTTATTACTTTTACCTTCCTAGAGAGTTACTTGCGAGATGACATCAGATAGGAACGTGTGAAAGAAGAAGACATGCTGCACCGACCCTAAATAATAATTATAATATGGGCAGGGGAATGATGATGACATTGATGATGATGACTATAATTTGTTATATTTTCTGCAATCAAAAAATATTTTGTATTTTTCGCTTGCGTTTACATCTTGTACCACAAAAGGGTCTTGTCGGGCACTAGATAAGTACACTCAAGTCAAATGAAGGGTGAGAAAGGTATTTAATTGTACTTCTCCTTTAGGTAAGGGTAGGTAGAGTCAGCAGAAAAGTCCTTGAACATTAACAATCATATTTGCAAGAAATTTCTACCTATACATATAGTTCTGGCTAACAGTCTTAACAAAGGAAACTGTTTTACTAAGACAATTGGACTGTGAATGCCAGTCAGGCAATTGTTTCATATAGAATATAACATTTAGATGAATCTGAAGGGATTAAAATTATGAGCTTATTTATTATTATTTATTTATTCTTTAAAAAGGTATTCTAGATATTATTTTAGGTATTTATTCTTCTTTCTAATCATCATCATCATTATTTTTAAGTATTCTATATTATATATTAAGTATGACCATTAATATAAGAAGGAAAGAAAATACATTTAATTGCGGAATTGAAAATTAAGAGTATAGTATGTAGTTTATGTAAAAAACAGAAGTTTAGGATATTGTGTAACACAATATAGAGTTAAGGTAGTGTACAAATTAGGTAGCTTTTTTCATTTATCATAAATTTAATTTGAAATTAATTAGCACGTTAGCCGCAGTGTGCTTACGTTTTGATCAATTCCAGATTGTTTTTGCTGACTCTACTCTATTTAACGCGTACTTCACAGTAATCAAGTTACTCTGAATGCCTTTATTAGGTTATTTTGTTGGCTGTACATTTAGTTCTGTTGTGGCTTCCTGATTGACCGATACTATACATAAGCTTTGTTTAATTAAGAAGGTAAAATAGATGGATGAAAATATTCGTGATGAAAGATCTCTCCATGTTTTAATAATTATAAATATCATACGTTGTATCTGACATTTCCTAAGTATAAATCGATAGATAGAATATTCTTTATTGCACACTACATAAAAACAGATTTGACAAACGCAAAAATTACATGGTGCCACAATGGGCGGTCTTATCGCTAAAAGCGATCTCTTACAGACAACCTTAGGATGTAGGTAGATGATGTCTTGGTGGTCTTCTCTATCCAAGGATTTTTTACTTATTATTAATATTGTAAATGCGACTTGAGCTTTGTAACTCTTTTACGCATTATCCATTCAGAAGATGGTGAGGTGAACGATGTCCATTTAATCTGCAAGAATCCCTTCTTCGAAAAAGAGCTTCGTCCTTTCTTTCAGATTAAATGGACATTTCGGGAGGGGAGAAGATAGACAAATTTTCTACTGTAACTTAACTCCAAGAGGGTGGAGCAGTGGGCAAAGCCTAGTATAAATGGATTAAGGAATTATCCTATTGTTAAGATCATGTATCAATAATTAAAGAGTATTTAATTTGTTTAGTTGGACTATGTCGCCTTAAGCTAAAACATTATAGAAAAACCTTTTTCGGAAAAGAACTTCTTGCTTGTTTACGAACTATCTTTCCTTATCTCTCCTTTTATTATTATAGAGGAATATTGTTTATTAACAATCAAAATACAGTACAAAAGCCTAAAATTTCCAAGTTCTATAGCCATTAACAAAACATTATGATTTTTGTTTTGTTTTTTTGAAATCATCCTTTGGCCAAACAATGTAAAAAATACAACGATGTTTTGTTTTGCTAAACCAATGTATTTTTTTAGGGAAGTTTATTTTGTTACTCGCTCATCATAATATATTTCAACGGATATTGTAAACTTATGAGTAAAAAAACAAAATAGTAATTTGTTTTAGCTGAAAATACACAACGGTAATTTAGATTCTACTGAATTTATCCGTGTTTTTCCGTTTCTCTTATAAACTACAATGGTAAAATTTATGAAACAGTATGTTAGTATTTTTTTCAGTAACTTACCATGTTATTATTTCTGTTTCTTTTTATAACCAAACATGAATTTAGCTAGGTTAATAATATAGTCTTTAAGACTTACTTTTTACGCCTAAACTGCTTGACCCATATTAATGAAGTAATAGCAAGGAGTAAAATGAAAGAATAAGAAGATGCAAGTAAATTCGGTCAATTACTTTTGAGCATGAGCTAAATCACACCCAGAAACAAAACAAATGATCGTGTACATTACACAAACATTTGTCCTGGGCGAGAATCAAACCCACGACCTCTGATATAGCAGTCAGGGCCACTAACTACTAGACCAGGCCTGTCCAAAGCAACTTCATTGTTTATAAAAAAAAACATATCTCGATCTGATCCTGAGAATATCCTAAACATTATTTTACAAGCCATCACTTAAAAATACTAGCCAACAAATAACAGATATTCCTAACTGTTATTGTAACAGATAAATACTATAGCGTACGAATATATCGGTCGGCACTAACACCAATCAATTGTTCGGCAAGATCGATTCGGATCAGAATACTAGTAAATTTAACTGGATAACTATTATTTATCGGTTGTAAGCCGGAATAGATACTGCGTTAGTGTTTATTTTGGGTGGTGGTGCAATCTATTTTATTCTTTGTTATACTAGCGGGTGTATTGGAATGGAATGGAAATTGTGGAATGAATAACAATATGGATAACTCTGTTGTCTGCGTGAACACAGTGTTTAACGATATCCAGGTCTTTAACAGTTTCTAAATGGTTGAGATGATTTGTTGTTGTTTATCTTAAATACAACTTGCTTGATTTTGATAAGAGATTAACGTATAAGGAAGCTACAGTGTGGTTGACAATATGATGAAAATGAGTTATTTAAAGTTTCCTTATTTATCTTTATTAATGATGTTTTTGCAACTATAACCGACATTCACGCCACCAAAGTCGTGGACAAAAACTAGTATTCTAGTAAGGACATAAAAAAAATACTTTATATTTTTTTTCTGTTTTCTTTTATACTTCTATTTACTGACGTTAAAAAAGTATTTCGTTTAGATTAAATTGAACCAAAGGAGGTTATGTTTTTTAACTATTTTTACATCAGGACAAACATTCCATAACGTTAGTAGATTTTTAAACCAAATTAGTATAAATATACACAATTACACATAGACTTAAAACAAAAACAAAGATTGGTAAAAAAAATCAACAATTTTTTTCTGGTCTTCTTTTTGCAGCTATAACTGACTTTCGCTCCGGCAAAGTCGTGGTCATAGCTAGAACATAATAATATATCCTTATATAACATATCCCAACCCATTCAACCGCTACCCGTCACCGCACTCCGTCCTTACTCATATCTCGAAGGCCTCCAGACAATAGCCTCTGAAATTAGGTTAAGTATTTTGGGTGAAATAATGATACTACATTTTTATTAATACTGTACAAAGATAGAAGTTTTCTATGGTTGGGGAAGTGATTGTGAGATGTGGTGTTACTTTTTGTCCCGAATCAGATATACATTTTTTTTATAATTACTTTAAGGAATTTAATCTTAAGGTTTTCCAGTCATTTACTTATTTACCGGTTACCTAGTATGGATGCCAGTCTCGCACAAAGGATCATTATTATTATGCATATTGTTATAGTGTTTTTTTTTTTAAATCTTATTTTTATTGTAATGTGAACCTTTGTGAAGAGAGAAAATAAAGAAATTTATTATTATTATTCATTCCACACTCCCAGACTCAGAACAAGCTTTTGTGGAACGCACAAATTCTTGTCCTACGTGGGGATTGAACTCGCGACACGCCGCGCACAGTGGTAATTGGCGAGGTGACCTATACCACTCGGTTTTCCGTTTAGTCGATTATTTTTGCAAAATATTATTATATCTAGGCCAACTAGTCAACAAAAACAGTTACAAAGTTGTAAAAAAAACCCCGAAATGTTTCTTCATACACAACTACTTCATACCAGAAAAAGGTTCCATTTTCCCATGGTATAAAAACCCCAACTTTTTACGAACGACAAAGTCTTACCAAAGAAAATATTCAAATTGTAACCCGTACTGACAGTAAATGTTGCCATAAAACAAAACTATCGGTTTATAACGTAACAAGAATTTATGAGTATGGCAATACCACTTTGATGTCATGAAAGGCTTCGGTCCAAGGGGAGTTTTAAGAGTTATGTGGTAGGAAATATAGCATTAGTTTTGTATATATTTTTTATGGAACAGACGAGTAGATGGAAGTGGTATTCGGACGATAAGCGTTAGTCACAATAAGAAGATGTTAATCAACCTTATATTTTGACAGATTTGAAATGTTTAAAATTAACTCAAAAATTAAGTTTGTGGTGTATATGAGAACTGACCTGTCAGTAGGGTGTACAATCACGAGCAAATACATGTATACATGACGAAACAGTTGAAGTTTAAGTCCTAGTCAAATAATTTATGAAATTGTGAAACTTTCTACAAATTAAAAAAGCTTACTAAAATTAGGAATATTCCATAACAGCTTCAGAAATTTTGCATAAGGCATGTACTGCAACTGTTTGGTCGTGCATACATGTTTACATACGTACATTATAGCAATTCAATCAATATTAGTGTTTAGTCCAATAGGCGTAAGCTTTTATTTGACGACAAAGAGAAACGAGAATTTGACAGCTTATAAGTTGATCCAGATCCTACGACAGAGTAAAGGCACTTCCATCTATTTCTCTGTTCTATGCACATTTCCGTTGGGATAAGAAATATCAGGTTCATTATATTGTAAGATTATTTGTCATTTTAGTGATGTGGGCGGCTAGTGGATGAGGATCGGTAAATGTATTTCGTTTCTCAGATATTTCGGGATGTAATAATGCTTTTAATATGATTCATACTTTATTTTCGGGTTCTCGTGGGTTTTCTCGAATATAAGTATGAATTACTTTGGGTTTTATCAAAAAATCTGTACACCTACATAATGCAATACTATACTTTCTAATACTTGTATAATTTCAATGTAATATTAAGCCTACTTACAAAGTATTAAATTCAGGGTGTTTTAAAATACCTAGTAAGAAAAGAAAAAAGTAAAAATTGTAATCGTTAAAGATGATTCAAGCTACTGGAAACATGCGCAAATTAAAGTATGTAATACACAATTTTATGTCCATCATAAAATAACTTTTTTCTGTTTTACCATAGGCCACAGTGTAACATTAAATAACATTGAAAACCAGAGTTACAGAGTATTCCAATATTTTGAAATCTTGTTTAATCTGTGCTACTTTGTAATATGGGCGCATCAAATTTTAGCTAGCTCATGTTCTTATTTGACGAAATCCGTTTCCAAATACACATTTGACGTCGGGCACTTTCTGGGTGGAATATCATACAATTCTATTGAGGTATATCTGGAGCTACGACCAGAGATGTCAAAGGAATTTCTAGATAATATTTAGTCACGTTATTATAGAGTACGATTAGAAGTTAAGTCTAATTAAAATTAAATTAAATTATGAAGACTTACGAGTATTAATGTTCTTACTGAGATTTTGATAATGCAAAAGAGTATCATAATTATTTTTAAAGAGTTTACAAACAAGTGTTTTGTAAAATACTTTCTCAATAGAAAAATAAAAGGTTTTACTAATTAACAGCTCTACATAATGAGGAAATAAAGATAGAAATTCAGATTACTAGCAAAAAAGCGATAAAAACGGGTACTAACCCGGATTTTTTAATTAGATTTTAAACTTTTTGAAAAAAAAAGCGAGTAAAGCCACTGGGCACTGAGTTCTCTCTCCGGTCAAAGAGATCCCGTGATTCTTAGATATTAAAGGGGTCCCGGGGTGTGTTATTCAGTAGACTAATATTATACCCACGCTGTGCCCTCGGCGTGGGTTAAAGTCATTATCCAGCCCAGACAAAAAAGGGCTAGTTCTGTCTCTACTTTCGTTAATATAAAATTAATACTTTAACGTACTTAAACCTTTAACAAGAGCTTCCAAAACACCAAATTAATTAATTTTCAATTTCTAATTAAACTTTATGTCAACAAGAAGTTTATAATTAAACCGAGTTAAGCATTGGCCAGAGTTATTGTTAATATTATACATTTTACCCGACTATTGTGTAGATTGGATACGCTATTGCTTATAATAACCGCTTTACTTTAGCTCAGCATTTCTCTTGTCTCGTGTTTAATGCAAATCTTTGTAGGGTTGACGAATTTGCAAAATAATAATAAATTGCATAATACAACCATACTATCAAGCATTTTCTAAAGGTAGATAGATGCGTGTATAAGTTGTACGGTAAATGGTGCGCAAACGGATGGTCCAATTAGATTGAAAATTTAGTCTAGTGGTAGTTGTCAGCCTGGTTAAACTATTTATCTGTGAGTTACATTTAATAACAGGGGTTAAAGAGTAGAAATTTTGCTTAGATTACATTTTTGATGAGAAGACCTTTTAGAAATATTTTTGAATAACACTATACAGTTCTGCAATACATGATAATAGCACAGAACCAAAATAAACCATCTGCCCTCAACTAGAATAACTAATTGACATAAATACCAAGTAATAAACCAAAAATAGTTTTACCGAAATATTTTCTGACATGTAAATTCCTTACAATTTTCTCGTCAATGCCAACCCTTATCCAGGCTGTATCTATTCGTCATATTCTGACGTAAATCCGTCCGTAGTGCCAGAGCCATTTAATTGTTCAGAAAGCCTACTACTATATCTGATACTAATATTATAGCGGGTGTGGAAGCGGGATAGCGCACTACACGGTATAGAGCGGCGTCTCTCTTCCACATTTGCAGTAATATTACTTTGAAAGGTAGTAGGTTCTAGCTGAAATTGCTGCCAAGCATATTATTATAGTGGATTATTTAGACGCGTTCAATGGACAGCCTGAATTTGAGGCTGTGTTTGTTGAAATCAGATTAGTTAGTATGTACAGGCTATTTTGTATCCTTTTAGGTCCTATATTTTAATTGTGAGATACTTAGGTATTTAAAGGTTGAAATATGAATAAAAATAATGAAATACGACGGTAAGGGTAGAATTCAGCACGTGAATCACTGTTGGTAACGTGTGTGACGCAAACTAATTCATTCGAATTGTTTTTTTAAGCAGATTCATAATCAAAAAATATTGAATCAAAACTGAAACATTTTGCACTCACTTTAAGCTTTTTTCAAAAAAGTAATAGATAATTAAGAAGTACAAAGCACCAAACTTTGTACTATAATTTGCTCTCTGAAAGTACCTACTGTACTGTTACACAGTTACAGCTATCGCTGTGCCGACTAGAAGTTTGGACAAAGGTATCTACGAGCCGTTAGAGGAGAAAGTCGTTGGGTTTCAGAAACTTGCGGTACTTCGTGTACGAAAGACTTTATCTTTTTTCCGACTGCAATAAATATAAACCTCTTTTGTTTCATGTTATTGTACCTATACTGGCTTTGACGGGGGCGATGCCGCGGCAAAAAGCTAGTTTCCCATAATTTTGTAAAATATGCATTATACTCATTCGTTTTAATCCAGACAACTACGAAAAAAAATGGAATATACCCAAAACGACCAAAGTTTATAGGCCCATAAGTTTCAATTTTATTCTGCGCTCGTTGCATTTATTCAACCATAACTTTAAAACACATCCTACTACATGGAATATAAATAAAAATGGACGCAATAAATCACTGAAACTACAGCCTAAAAATATACAGTCTGTTCCAAGTATACAAAATAGTTTTTGTGACAATATAGAACTAAAAACTTGTGTCTATGTTGCAAGCATACAGTGCCGTAGGCTGTTCACAAATATGTCTAGTATATTTATCACGTAATTTTGATTTCTTGGCCATTTAGATCTAACAACAACAAGAATAACACTTCGGTAGGTGTCGTATTAAAATATCCTTTGAGCTTTACGTAGTTGTATATTAATTAATAAAGATGATGACAACTTTTTTTTAATGTCAGTCATGAAGTTTAGTTTATTTAGGTAATATTGTATACGTACCTACGTATTTTTTTTTCCCACAAACGGAAATTGACCAAAGTCCAGACAATGAAACTTACGCGTGACGTCACTATTTAGTTTAATATTTGCGAATGCTTTACTAAACATCACAAACCCCCTCTCCTAAACGTTAAAACAGCTATCTTTGTCAGCATTGACGTCCAGTAAGAAAAGAGTGTAACAGTAGGTACCAACAATAAATGTGCAGTGTGCCCGTGAGTCCCAACAAAAGACGATCACTGACATTTAACTGCAAAACATAAATACAAACAGTACCACCACCCACGTGCGTAGCATTTCTACGTGTTGTTATGTGTTCTCGTCTTTACAACGACTGGACGTTTTCTGCGGCCGCCAGTTTACATCATAAATCTTGACTGTATCTAACGTTGATCACAGTTTGTATTCCTTTAGAGATCCGTACGGAAATAGATTACTATAATAAATACGTAACAATTTGTAAGTATGGATGGATGAATGATGGTTACTTTTTTACGATCAAACGGCTGGACAATTTCGGTGAAATTTGGCATGGAGAGAGTTGACACCCTGAAATAACGCTTAATCTAATTAAAAACCAACGTAGCTTAGAGTGAGAGGGGTAATGTTTTTGCACCTGTAACCAAAATTCGATTGTGAAGTCGCATATCGTATTATTAAATATTCTGTTAAACAAAAAGTGTGAAAACAGCGACATACATATATTTAAAGATCTAGATAATAAAATATTTACGTACCAGTATTTTCAGGTTACTTTTATTTATATTCTTTGTAAATAACAGCACTCACAAATAACAAATGCGGGGGCGAGACCAAAACATTTATAACAAATGGATATCAGAGGCTTTTAGTATCCAACGTTAAAAACATGTTTTTGTTATTCCAATCATTATAAACGTGATGGCTATTTCATTTTTATGTACCAGACAAAGAAGGGTATCATAAAAATGTGTGGTTGTCTAGAACTCTTTTATTTAAACCTCTTTTAAGATATTTTAAAGTTTTTAAAGAGAAAAGATAGATTGTGAGTAAGTTTATATATGTTTGTTACCACTTTATGGTCAAACGTTTGGACTGATTTCGATGGAATTTAGCTTAAAGATAGCTGACAACCTGTATTAAATATTGCTAGTTGAATTTAATTTATTATGCGTGCTAAATACGATTTTATTTAACTTTTAATTCTTCTCATCATCATCCCTTGCCCTTATCCCAATTATTATTCGGGGTCGGCGCAGCATGTCTTCTTCTTTCACAAGTTCCTATCTGATATCAATTCAGACTCTTTTTCTTTTATAACAGCCAATTGATTCGAAAACGGTATTCATCTGAATACAGCAAAAAAGATCGAAAAAGGAGACAAATAAAAGCTCAATAAAATATCCAAGGATCATTACATAAACGCTTTGTAAATACAGTAATTGAATGATCTCATTTCGAGCAGAAACCGCGTCAATGAATGGAAATGGACCAACAATACAGCCGTATCTGTAATGTATGTATTAATTAATGAAAATTTAAGCATTGAACTTTAATTGTTTTGTGTTGAATTTAAAAGACTCGTCTTTTTGTTTCGTTTCTTTTTAAACGCAGTTTAAAAAGTTTAAAAAGTTTTAGTTTGACAGAGAAAAAAACTCAATTGAAAAATAACTTAATTTAAAACCACTAATCGACGTTCAAGCAGGGCTCGAAAAAGCTAATTACTAACAAAATGAATATAGTTTAATAATATCTATTTAAATAACTTTATCACTTTTTAACTTATAACTATATATTGAATCATGGAAATACTTCAATTTTATTAAAGAGAAAGTTGTGAGTATGTGTTTGTAACTTCTTTACGCTCAAACAGCTATACCAATATTCTCAAAATTTGTTATTGCAGTAATTGACACCATGAATTAAAACATAGTCTATGTATAAAAATAAATAAAGTAGAAGTTATAAGAAGTTCTCCTAAGAAGCGCCAAGTAAAGTGCATCTGATAGACTGCGGGTAACACCGCAGGGCGCTACTAGTAACTTCGTATATCGATAAACCTCAGCTGATATAACGTATCGATAAAATATATCTGATAAATTGTGTATCATAGAAAGTGTCCGTCTCAATCCGGTACAGTCAGCTTGAAATTTTTAGATATGCAAGCGTCTTGAACACAATCTATAAGAATAACTTAGTATATAGCAGTAATAATAGTTCTCAAAAGGTTCTTTTTTCCGAAAAATCAATGTTATAGATGACTCACCTTTCTTCACACTATATTTTACACACAAAAATCTTCCTCTTGTAATATTATACATATCAATTAACTAGCAATCCGCCCTAGCTACGCACGGGTGAAATATTGATGTATTATACTTATTTGAAACCGCCCTCTTGAATTACTCTATCTATTAACAAAAACCGCTTCAAAATCCAATGCGTAGTTTTAAAGATTTAAGCGGACATACAAAGACAGCGTCAGCGATTTTGTTTCATACTATGTAGTGATATCGCATCAAAACCCATTGCGTAGTTTAAAACATCTAAACATACAAAGGCAGAGATAGACAGCGGGAACCGACTTTGTTTTATACTGTGTACTTAGTCATGAAGAAGTCGCATCAAAATCCGTTGCGAGGTTTTAAGGATAATTATAAACATTAAAACTCTTTTTCATCTAATTTCGTTTCTCACCGTACCCAACATACAGTCTACCACAACCTCTAAAAGCAAAATAAGTATGTGTATACAGTTGTGGAAGAGAGACGCCGCTCTACGCCGTGTAGTGCTCTGTCTTGCTTCCGCAACTGCAGTTATATTACTATAAGACGTAGTAGGCCCCTTGGTGATAGCTATTGTGCCGATATCTCGACGGGGCGAGTATTGCAAGTGTCGGAGAAGATTTATTTAGTGTCGAGTGGACATTTTCAGATATTGGATAAAAATTCTCAAATTTTGTGGAGAATCGATTTGTGTTGGTTAAAAGTTTGTGAAGTTATGGAGTTTTTTGCCGGTTCTTCTGCATAAGAATGACGTTTTGGAAACGCGCAACTAGAGTCAGTAACGTTTTGAAAGTGCCTGAGAAGGATTACTCGAAATAAAAACCTTTTGATTTTATGGTATAAAATATTTTGTAGTTTAATTTAATTCGATTAGTTGCTAACCTATCTTTTATTTATTTATGCTTCTTATACAAAGAATGTACTACACAATGGCGGACTTAATGCCTAAGGCATTCTCTACCAGTAGGTATCTCTATCTTTTAAACGATCTTTTTACAAATGTTTATCTTTCTTTGTTATATGGTAAAGTTTTTTTTACTCGTTTTACAGAGTTGTACAATATTTTTGTTATTTTATTTCTACATTTCTTTAGTCTTTTATTTGTATTGCATATGTCTATTTGCTTCTATAAGTTACTAATGTGTGGCTTATAAGATATACCTATTTTATGCGTACTATTAAGTAGTGTAATAAATTAGTGTGCACGGTTTTATTCAAATAAATATTACTTTAGAGCGAAAGTCTACAATTATTTAAAAACGACTCTTATTAAGCATGAATTCAACAAAAATATCATTTTATTTTATTTAAGAATAAAAACAACATAGTAATAATTACCCACCAACACTTACCTACACCTAATAATAGTTTGAACTCAAACATTCTACATAACCACCACACCACCCGTAAAGATTCACTCGCAGTACTAATGGGTACAATTATCTAAATGACATTCAATTTGATACGGGAACGACTATTTGACACACACGTTTGATAACTCACTTAATGTAATAGACAGAAATCACAAACGCGTACTATAATCCGTGATGTAAGACTATTGGTGTAGTAAAAGGGAAATTTTGGTAAATTGCGCTACTTATTTATTTCGAATAACCAATATAAGAAATTAAGGATACTAGACAACTGATAAACACACTTATACACTTCTAAATACCTACATTCATAATACATGTAAATTACACCACGATACAGAAAAAATGATCGTGGTCATCACATAAATGTTTATCCTGGATGGGAATCGAATCCACGACCTCCGGTCGGTATAGCAGTCAAGGCCACTAACCACTACACCAACAGGGCAAACACGACGTTACTACTTCTTCTTAAGAAGAATATTATTAATGTATAAGTGAGATAGCGCTATGTGCCTTGTATAGTGCTGTCTTACTTCCACGACGACAAGATTTATGTTACAGATTGTAGTATAGGTTATAGTACAGCCAATTTAAGTCTCTAGGGATAAATCAAAAGTGATTCAAAGTTATTATGATTTCTAAGAACGTTACAAACTAGGTAACTGTTTGACCTAGTTTCCGTCTTTCCGATCTTTGTGATTACGTATTTATTAAAGTTATAAACTGCTAGGTACATTAATTTTCTATAGTTTTTGTGTGAAAAAGTAAATCTATCTGTTATGCTTCTTCAAAAACTTTTGCTTGACTAACTTTTTTGCCACCTGTGTTGTTAAAATCTGATATGTTGCAAAATTTTGTCATATAATAATTATAAGTTTACATTTTCAACTACCTCCATTGCAAATATAATCCAAAATTAATTTAAGTAGAATATCAAACATACAATACACACTTCAAAACGGACGCATTTATGATAATAAAGATTATTACGCGATTAATTCATTATTTGAAACTGACCATCATTATTTCCTATACCATTACATTATAAAAATAGTTTTATTATTAAAATACGGAACGTTATAACATTCTGCTCACGCTTGACAACTCCTATCACACACTGTCATAAAGGGTTCGCGAAGGGTTCCCGATCCCTTTGCATAGCGAAAAGTACTTGTCACTAAATATAATATGTATGTTCTATAAGTATAATATGACAGTAGACTTTTTGTTAAGCTTCGCATTTCAATTTATGTAATACATAAATATGTATCTAAAAAGTGGGCAATCCATGAACTATTTACTACTTTTTCACAATGGCAGTAGTCTTTAAGGCTTAATCTGTATCTTTATCGTATAAAGATAAAAAAGAAACCGGTTTAATATTATAAATGTACGAGAATGAATTATTTCTTTTGTTGGTCGCGTTTTTGTGATTTATATAAATAAAAATCATTTTTCTGCAATTTTTTTGGACCAAGGTACATTTGGATTGATGTAGAAATAACCTATTGACCGACGAACTCATACCATATCTGGTAATGACAGACTTGAATACTTAACAACGCATGCCTCTATATATACAAACCTCTACGAGTGTGTATGTATATGGCGGTATGAATGTAGACGCTTGGAGTCTTTAATCGTCAGATATAGTCCTTGTGACACCGTGTTTTAAATTCTGCCATTCAAGAATCGAAATCCGAAACTATGTTATAACAGATATTTTTAGTCAGTCTATATGAACTGCGTCAAAACGTAACGCAAACAAACGCGTTTCAGTTATAAAAGTCTACAGAAATTTACGTCCAGTTCCTTGTTTATAGACTAGGAGTTAGTCTATAAAAACCAACGGCAATTGTAGTAGAGGTCAGACATCGGATTATGTAGCATTAAGGCAGTTTTAATTCTGGATTATTTCAGATGAATATCGTATTTTATAGAGCTATCTGGCGCCAGAAGCAATTTGCTCAGTAATATAGACGCGGTAGAGTTTCTTGCTAATGACCCAAAGATTGTCGAAAGTTATGTAAAAAATCATCAATACATTTTGCTATGTATGAAATGCTATCAATGCATTTCGATATGTATGCTTAAATTTTTAAAACCACGCAATGTTTTGTTTATGTTTGAATTCGTTTTCTACGACTTGCATACAACGCCATCTAGTCTTAAACAGCAGAGTTTGTATTATGAGTATATGAGTAATCCAAAACTAATAAATTTACGAATGCATCGTCACCCTTTTAAATGGCAATAGTCCGGACGCCGAAACAAGTTTTGTGACTATGACTTGTTCGTAGGTGCAGTTATGACCAATAATACAGTTTCTTTAGTATTTATTCAGTAGGTATATCCAGCGCTCATTATATTTGCAAAAAAATACTTATACTGAGTTCCAGTATCGTAAAATCTTTAATTTACAAGATTCCCAAAATTCATTATCATACATACTCA
The DNA here is from genome assembly GCA_941860345.1 of Chrysodeixis includens. Lineage (NCBI taxonomy): Eukaryota > Metazoa > Arthropoda > Insecta > Lepidoptera > Noctuidae > Chrysodeixis > Chrysodeixis includens. The sequence goes on from OW796116.1 coordinate 1,403,881, forward strand.
TATTCACCCAAACTTTGCCAGACTGTGGCTAACTTTACTTTCTTAAAATAAAAACTTCGGAACAAAAACGTATTTTCAGTGTGCTGTGCAAATTTCAGACAATAATTTCATGGTCAGACTAGCTGAAAACGATATACAGTATTATAAGTGAGTTTTGGGGAAAAACGGTCGCAAAGTAAGACCAAGAATTTTGATTCGGACACTATAACTTGACCCTTGTGTTTCCATACATAGATATTTTTTCCTTCGATAATTTTCTTGTAAGGGAAAATTCGGGAGGTCTGATATAAAAGATGGTAGCTAGCATTTTTCATAAAAGATGTATTTTCGCTTCGTCAACATTATGAAAATGAGGATATGGGGAAAGTTGGAGAAAATGTGAATACGAAAACTATAAATATGTTGTTTTATGGGTTTGGCCTAAAACTGTCGATCACAAGTCCCTCGGAATTTCGACTTTGACAGCGGCGTATCCCAAATTGATTTACGATTGATTTTAAAGCTAAAAAAGAATGGCATATTTTCTGTATTTGATTATTTTCTATAGTAATAATAGTTGTTTTAGAAAATATTTTCTCAAAATAAGTAATAGTAAACCAATTGGAAAGTAATAACGTTTGTGAGATTGAATTGAATTATTTATACGCATGAGTTTTACTCACGTAAATTGAAATGCTTTTAGTAAAGTTTATTGTATGAAATCTTTTTTTATTTGAGTCCGACTCATATTATAATCGCGAAAATTTGTATTTAGGGATAGATGGATGGACATTTGTTACTCTTTCACGCTCAAACGGCAAGATACATCATATTGAAATTTGCTTTGGCGTTAACTGACATCTTGGATTAACATAGGTTACTTTTTAACCGATTACATCAGAAGGGCAATGTTTTTGCAGCTAAAGGCTATAAAAGTTTGAAGTGTGCTTGATTGAACACTTACCACAAAAAGAACGCTTACCACCTCTTATAGAAATATTATTATAGTTGCAGATAAGGAAAGAAACGCCGCCGCGCCGCTCAATGTCATCCCTCCCTTAACAAAAAGTCTTTCGTCAAGAGATCATAGTAGGCCTCTAAGAACTTGTAATTAATAACTTTAAGCCAAACTTTAAATCCTAAAATAGATTATTTATAGACTTAGTATCTTCCTCGAAATTGCCATCGTAACTTCACAGAGAGCCCTATACTTTGACAATCTAAATTTAGTTAGAAGTTCCTGCAAAGTCTTGAATATATTACAATAGATGGAAATTCCTTGAAATATAATATTACGGTCAGAGAATCTATAACTTAAGAACATTAACTTTATGTGACCTGGACTTAATATTATACGCCAGTTATATTGCTCCAGGCACTAACGCTGACGTATCGCTTAAATATATAGATAATGCTCCAAGGATCTTTTGGCACGTGGATGACATTAACATGAGGGCATTATTATGCGTATTCGCAACAAGAATCAACTCAACTGTTTGTTAAAAGTGTTGGCTTTTTTACGTAATACCATAATGGCAGACCCAAACGGAGATGGCGAGATGATCTGGACTCGTTTTTATCGACAAATGGAAGAAGAGTGGGGAGGTCTTTGCCCAGCTGTGGGATATTTCAAACTAGTAATAATAATTATTGATGGCATTGGTTCCGATTTGTCCATTTACTGAATTTCATAGCACTTCTATGCATCATACATACAAGGTTAAAATTACACTTCAACCCATTTTCCGATCCAAAATAAATTGTATTTCTTCTTAAATCTTTTAAGACGTGTAGCAGAATCTTAACAAATACCAAAGTTTAACAAAAGTTAATCTGTGACATGGACCGATACGGATGGTTTAAATCGCTTTGCAAGGAAAGGGCCAAAGTAAATGGGTGGTCACCAATCTGCGTTGTAACCGGGGAGTCAGAGCTTAACGTTGTGAATTATTAGCTTTAGCTTGCATTTAATGCTTTAAAAGGCCTAAGAGGCTACTTTTGCTTAAGTTTTCTTTTGGATTTTACATCTGCAGTTTATTTAACTTAATGTCTTCAAAGAAAATCCAGACTGTAAAGACAGTCTCGATTTTTTTTTAACATAAGTTATTGTTCTTTTACAAGACAGTTCTCCAGGGTTAAAGTTTTGTTAAATTTAGCTCTAGCTCTATTTTTCTTTTTTCCCAGCTTATAGTGACCACTGTTGCGCAAAGCAAACCTCAAGGCCTTCACAATTCTCTACTTCGACCAATCAACCATTGCGGTAGACGTTTAATCCAAACTCCCCCCCCCCCCACACACACACATACATAAAATAAATTAAACCATCCACAAAACATTTCTAACATCTATATTGTTCACAAAATACGCCATTGATAACACAAACATACGCCACGTGTATGCATTCCTTATCTAATAAAATGCTTCGCAATAAAACGCGTATAAAATATGGATAGGTTATAAAAATGGTTTACGATCCGAAGGCTCTTATTGGCTGGTCGTGATAGCGCTAATATATATTTATGGGGGGTGATTGTAGTATTAAGGATATACGATAAGAAGTCAATCATAATCATAAGCTGTTACCATGCTGTTGTGTGGACAAAGAGTTATGAGAGTGGAATGAAAGATGAGACTTGATGATCTAGAAGATTAGACTTTTGGCAAACATAATTTCTTTTCTTTTTAATAAAAATGTATTCATCTTACTACTACTAGATATAGGAAGACATTCTGTGTTAATGGTTTCTTTCCATTTCAAGAAGTTGCGAGTTCGATTGAGCCTGTTTGTTTAAATGCTGTTTGTAGATCTTTGATTTCTATATTTAAAATTTTGATTTTCCGTACAATATTATATAACTTAACTTCTCCGTACAATAATAACTTCAGTTGTATAAAAATGTAGTTCAATTCAAAATGTAATTTCAAACTTAACCTACATACTAAAAACTTTAAATTGGGACTTTCCGAAATTCAGCAAGTAGGTACGTCATATGAAATGCCGAGGCAGTAATATAATATGTAGTTTGAGCATAAAGGGATCCCACGTTCCATAATATAACAAAGATTATAGGGGCTCTGAACAAAGGTACAGAAACTGCGGAGTTCTCAATTCCTGTAAGTTTAGATTTCATGATATCTCTCATATCTGTATTAGTTTAAGTCTCATATCTACTTTAATTATAAAAGTAAAAGACCTTTTATTTTTCAAAATCTTAATTATTCTCTTTAAAAAAATAAATATTGTAATAATCCTTGTGAGGCGATTCCTAATTATTAACTTTGTGGCCCACGTGGGTTGGGTCCATAGTTAATAAGGCAATTTTGATAAATACGCATAAGTAATTAACAATGCGAAAATTATCTTTATTACATAAAGGTACTTATTAATAAATTCTTACCAACTACAGCTTCTGCTTTCAATATTACCTGGAACAAAAATAATAACCAAATTCAATAAAAAATACATATTAGTTAAAGATATCATCCAAATAACTTTATTAACCACATTACTAGGGGATAAAAACTTGTGTAAATCTAGAGACCAATTGTAAATATAAAAAGCGAACCCCGTGATCCTGGTCATAAGCATATTATTATATGAAAAAACTCCAGTGATTTTAACTGGCAAGAGTCTGGCACGCCCCCTGACGATAGATAGTTTCATGAGGATTCTACTGAGTCACCAAAAAAGGGACCAATTATTGGTCTAGCCGATTGAGCGTGAACAGTCTTCACCAAATATTAGAGAGATTTAATCCCTATAGATAAAAATAAGAACAAAAAAAAAGAATTCAATAGAATAGAAAATCGGCTTTATTATTCTAAAAAAGTTTTCTGAACAACTTTTCACCGTGGAAAATTTTATAATAAGGATTTTTCTCAGAGTCAAGAAAATCGCGGGATCTAAATAATGCCTTTTCCGCCCATAACATAAGTTTTAACGACGTTGTTAGGAATTGTGTTCATCGATCCAAGAAGGTTTTGATTCGAGTTCCAAATATGTGGATTAACTGAAATGGGAATGTGTAGATAGTTAGGAAAAGGTAATAAGAGGGTTAGCAGGATTAGTTGATGCTTTAAGAAGTAAATAAGAAATAGGTTTTGAGTAGACAACCTCTGGAATAAACTAAGAAAAATAAGATAAACCTTGTTTACTGGAAAGAGAGAGCAAAATAACTGTAGAAAAATAAAAAGTTCTGTAAAACCTTTTTTTTCACACATTACATGTACTGTACAGAAAAGCAAGGTTTACGCACGTGAAACCGTGAAGCTGAGCTATTTAATTATTAAAAGGGATCTTTAAAATCAAATCACAGTCAAAAATCAATTATGAGAATCATTTTAAACATAATTACGACATGCTGCCCACCATCCTAAATCCACCAATGAGACAATACAACACGTCATGATTTTAGAACTCACTCTATAGGTTAGATTTTGCCTCACTAAAGAACTAAGCATGAATATTAATCGCTATAAAGAGCTCTATTGTGTCTCATGGGAGCTCGTTAGATCGTTCAAAACCTGCCACCAACTTAAACCAAGCCAGTAACAGTTGTGGAAACGAGACAGCGCTCTACAAGACGAAGAGCGTCCTCTCTCTTCTACAACTGTAAGGCGTAGTTTAAGATGTCTGTGATGTGCGGATTGTAAAACCATTGACACACTTTCTGATAAAAGGGACTTGTAGGTTTGATCCGGATTCGATCGGTGTACTGCGAATGAAGAATTTTAGTTCATTTAATGTCAAGTTTTAAAACGACTTTAAAGCAAGGTTTTTTGAGTGAGGTTTTTGTTTTATTGTAATAACCATTGTGAGGTGGATTCATTATAATGTGTTGACGGTTTTTTTAACACATATTTATCGGAATATCCCGACTAGTTCCGGATCCAACCGGAGTCCTTAATCACGACCCGATACGGTAGGGTCGTGAGTCAAAACTAGTTAAGCCATCTCGATAAATATCGATAATTAGTTAAAAGTATTCTTCACTCTGTATTGCTTACACAACAAAATCTTTTTTCCATATAGCGTTAAAAATATATCATATCTTCTAAGAAAGCAATTTTTGTTAAAAGCCTACACAAATTGTATACACGTATCAAATTGATTGTCAGAATATGTGACCCAAATTCCGTCAAAGCATCATTGTATCAAAAATAACTTTGCCCTATCTTGACAACAAAACACCCAATTTAACTTCCTACTCAAATATACGGAATCCAATACTCAAATCCAGTGAGGTCGAAAGATAAAAATATATTCGATATCCACTTCAATCTGAACCACAGATGTTAATAATTCACTTGCAAATACGATGGGATGATAGCTCAATGATCACTGGACGTTAAAAGCTGTTGTAGTTTTAATTATGAGCGTTGGATATTTATGGACGTGATAAATATTGTTTGTATACTTTTTTACATTCGGTTTAATGTATTTATTAGACCACCTAGTATGATTGGTATTGGTTCATGTTAAAAGCATAATGCTTGGATTGAAGGTCTTACTCCATCAATAGATATATTCGACGGGTCCTACGTATACTGGTGTAACCCGCAAAACATCAAAATACGTTTTTTTGCACCAATAGCCTTAAAATTACCTTAACTTTATATCCTGTAAAAATCATATTATTCTGTTGAGTAATTTTAGAGATACAAACTTGTAAACTAATATAAGTGACATGATTTTCGGCCACACGACTATCAACACTGATGTAAGTCACTTGCACCAGTGTAGGTAGTCGCGTGCGCCGCGTCACGTACGCGCAAGTGCCATTTACTCCAGTATGCGCGCTGCGACGGAGTCGGGAGCACGTTAACACTGGTATAACTGCGTTAACTGCCAACGTATTCATTTGTATTAAAACGATTCCGTGCCCTGTTTTTAGGGGTTGTGTTACTTTTTTACATATTTAACATGTTTTGTTTGCTTTGAGTAAGTAGTGGTAAGAAGTAACAACAATTAAGGGCTCACGAGATCAATTATTAATATTTTTTTGCGTTAAAAATTGACAAACAAATTACTAAATTGACAGTACTAAGATTTCTACAAAAGGCTTTAATTAATGTTCGACTAATGCTAGATACAAATTGTACTGATTGTAGATTTGTTTGTTCCGCCTGCATTAATTTTACACGTATAAATTATATAATGTAGACGCACGATGTACCTACCGTATATTATAGTATAGAGTTTGTTTTTCCCTTTTTAGTTAGTGGTTGTTTCTTACAGTCGGGTTTTTTGTTTTTTTTTTAAATATTATTTTATTTTTTCAATAAATTTTACACTTATATCATCACTTATATCAAAGTAGTAGTATACAAAGTCACATGTGGTTTTGTTTTATTTTCGTTATATTTTAATCTGACGTAACTTACATTATTTTAATAACAATATCTATTTACTAACAAAATATATAGCGATACTACTTTTAATACATTTTTTGCAGCAACTAACGTAAGGAGTTACCAAATTTTGCTACTTGGTAACTGACGAGACAATTTTTTTTTATGTACCAAAGTACATAATTTTTAAAGGTTTATATTCTAGAGGTAAACAATATTCGCAACCTCAGTTTATTTTGGTAAAGTTGTAGTATTGAAAAAACAATTAATTTCAATCAAAAGTTACGTATAGTAATACTGACAATAATATATTTAGACTGTGGTAATACAAAAGACATTCAAATAAAACTTATAAAGGACTTAGTGGCAGCTTCGACTGCACGAGTGTCTGTTATAGCTGCAAAACATTGTCCTTCTCTGACGCAGTCGGTTAAAAAGTCTAGGTATGTTTTAATTCAGGTTGTCAGCTAACTCCATACGAAATTTCTTCAAAATTGGTTAAGTCGTTTGAGCGTCAAAGAGAAACAAACATCCAATCCATACTTATACAACTTTCGCGTTAACTATATTAGCAGGATATTTTCAAATGTATAATATGCATGTTTAAACAAGTATGACGAGTGTGGTGATGTGATGAGGTATTTGTATGAAGGGTCTCCTACACAAATCACCATTTAATACAAGTTGTAAAAATGTAATGAATTTTCCATCATCTGTTTTAGACTCTAAGGTCTCATTGCCCTGTTTTTAGGGTAGGTAACAAGTTATGTACACAACTATACACTTATTAGAAGCACATAGTTAGAAAAGAGTTGCACAAAGGTAATACAAATTTCTTTAAAATACCTTTTCTACCGGATCTGCAAAGGGAGAAATAAATTAGAAACATCAACGTACAAGTAACTAAAAAAAAATAGTGGAAATGCTATTTATATGAAAAATTACATGAAATTCAAGACAAGCTAGTCTTAAAAAATAATAATAATAATTAGGTATTATCGTAAGAAAACCTCTTTAAAAATCAAACCTTTTTTTACTTAAATTAAGAAGATTACCTACATTTTCTTGTTTTATTATTTTTAAGATGGCAAGGCCAATGATTTTATTTTTCATTATTAAGAATGCTACTATCTAAAATAAAGTGTTATTTTGTATTTTAAATGTTTTTATTTCACTTCTTGTCACACTAATTTAAATATTTACAGTTAATAATAATACAGTAAACTGTTGCAAGTAGCTTTCCAGTACTGAGTAAACTGTTGTAAGTGTTAAAAAGTCGATAAAAGTAGATATTATTTTTTATATTATTACCTCATATTGGTCAATAACACGGAAATACTATGTTTAAAGAGTAAAATCCTTCAGATTTCCTTAATTTAAATATAAGCAAGTACACTGTATACTGGTATAAGTGGCCACTTGTATCAGTTTACAGGTTCTACCGTAGTAAAAAAAACAAGCTACATCAATGCAAGTTAACCTATTTTCCAAAGTATAAAAAAAGAAAAAAAACCAATAATGCAGTCATATTCCTTAAGTGTTAAAATATAACATACTAAAATTTCAAGTGTTTTTATTGATATACGACAAAGTTACAAGCTTTAGAACCTTTAAACCGCTCTCTTGAAAAGTTGTGTTTTTGCACTTGTACTAGTCTACGTAGGACCCGTCGTATTGATGGAGTAAGATTAGAAACAATGTGATAAGGAAAAGATGTGGCGTGAAAGAAGATATAGTCACAAGGATTGAGAAAGGGATGCTTAAATGGTTTGGGCATGTTGAGAGGATGAACAAAAGAGGACTAACGAAACAGATTGTATAAGTGTAGTTTGAACGGAGTTGTTGGGAGAGGAAGACTACGACAGACGTTCCATGACGAAATAGGGAAAGTCCTAAAAAAGGGTCAGGTCAGGAGTACCCTAAACCGACTGATGATGAAGCGATTGATGAGTGTGGATGAAGCTAAAGTGGTATGCCAGGATCGTAGCTAATGGAAAGATGATCTCTGCCTACCCCCAAGGGAAAGAGGTGTGACGTTTATGTATGTATGTATGGAGTAAGACCTCCTTTCGTGCTTTGCTAGGCACGTATAGCCGTTGATCTTGACTGCTGTATTTGACTAATGAGTTGATTTCGAGAGACAGACAGGCTTTGACACGCAATGCATTGTCTATTCTCATTGTGGAAGTTAGATAGGTAGTTGATCTATTAAGTAAATTGTAGTATTCAACTGTATCTTGTAATTAAGAGAGTTGTGGTCCTGGCAAGTTTGAATTTGCTAATCATCGTATTATAGCTGCCTTCACTAAAATTAAAGATATAGTTATGCTCCATAACCACTATGTACCAATTAGCATAAGATCGGAAATCCATTTTTTTTGCGGTTTTTTAAAGATAGAAAAAGATCAAGAGGAAGGTTTAAATGAATAAAACATCAATATTGCGCACGTGCTGGACCTAAAGTTGGGCCGAGTCACTAGTTAAATACTAAACAAAAATAAATACTTCTTCTACTTTCTAAAGCAAAATAAAACACGTACGAGAACAAATACAATTGCAATTGTATCACTATTTCGTAATTGAAGAACACAAGCTTTATTTACTTTCGCAAGACAAGCACTCTCAAGGAAGGATACCTGAGTTCATTTGAACAGTCTTAGGTAATTAAATAACGCTCTTAGTAGAATTTAAAAGCAGATTCTTTTATATGAGACTCTTTTTTTTGAGAGTTGAGGTTATAATGTTTCTTTACATTTAAAAGCTCATCTGGTGGCCTATGTAACAATTAGTTAACACCGACTATATATTTTAGACAACAAACGGGACTTATTCGCGATATAATTTCTTTTCTCCCGACGTTTCGATCGTGTTGCACCGACCGTGGTCACGATCGGTGGTCAAAAAATAAATAAAATCGCGAATAAGTCCCGTTTGTTGTCTAAAATATGTGTACAAGTCGCGAAAGTTTAAAACCATTAACACCGACTAATTAGAAAGTTTCTAATTCAAGTCTGGAAGATTCCGCGGTGGATTACAAATAAATTTTCATTTGAATTTACTTCCAAATATGTTACATATCAACAACAGCCTTCTAAGAATCGTGACATCTATAACAATTCATGATATAATCATTGTTTTACAATAAGCCATACAGACTAGTCGCTTCCGTAATTCGAGATAAGATCAGCAATAACCATACAGCTCGTTAAAAAACACTTATCTAGACGTCTGTTATTGATATTTTAACACGTCTAAACATTAATAAGATATAAAAGATCAATCGCATATAATAAAAACATAAAATTAAGTATCCCATATGGAGAATTTATAATAGGTTTCCGTGACCGCATGTAATAATAAAATTAATACAACTGACGTCATTCTGGCCATACAGCATACAGACGGGCCTGTTGGTCTAGTGGTTAGTGATTCTAACTGCTATACTAAAGGTTATGGGTTCGATTCCCACCTAGTATCAATGATTGTGTGATAAGCACGATCATAATAATATTCTTTTAAACGGTAATTTATCGTGTATACATGTTTTTCCTCGTGACTGTAGGTTTTGGTGACAGAAATTTGCATAAATCTTTATCTTTTGATTGCGGTAGTTTAGATTTTTTTATATATATTTCAGCTCGATACCTTCACGCATTCCTGCGAAAATAGGGTATTATTTATAGACAGGCAAAACGTCATAAAAGCCTATATGAGTTGCGTTGTTTTTCTCGATATACGGAACCCTAAGAATAGGAAAAATCCATTGGAAAATTTTCCAATATTCTATTCGAAATCTTCCCATTTTTCATACGCTCGCCTTGACACGGAATAAATGAAGTTCTTTTGTAATCAAACTTAATTTAAAATTTAATCAACGAAGATGTTTAGTTTGCTTACAAAAATAGCATGTAAAAAGAGCGTTTGTGGTGTAATTTGTGTGTAGAAGATTTTGTGTATGGTACTTTTTGCATGGCAGATCAATACAAGAAGTTTTTATGAAGTTCATCTGTGTGATGTGTGTGTTTGTTCATACCAGTCATCTTTTCATACGTTACTTTTCATTTGATTCCTCACACTTCTAAATGCCTAAAACAATTTTGATACATGGTGTATCTTTAGATTTAGTGTGAAAATCGGGAAAAGAGCGAAATAACCGCAATAGGCAATAACAATACTAAATTAATTGATTTATTATTATGGTTTGTTACACAAAATGAACGTCAGCTAGGTAGACCCAAGCGGAGATAGCGAGATGACGTGGATCCGTTTTTACCGAACTCAAACCTCGCAGTTCTTTCGAGAGACAAGTGGGAGAAGAGTAGGAAGGCCTTTGCCCAGCATAGGACATTTTAGTTTAGTAATAATCGCGATGAATGCATATGCGAACCCCGAGCACTGGAGCGCCCTCCGGCCATAGGCAGATGAGGACGCTCCAGTGGTTTTAGACTGTAAAAGTCCGGCACACCCTCTAGTCAACCCTCTGACGAGGGATAGTCCATTCCACTACGATACAAATAAAGGTTAGTAATAATAATATTTAGACAACAATTACTACAAAATTGATGCAATTGCTTTGCGTTAGTTAAATACGTAATACCGCCACAGATAATCAAGTTATTTCCAATAAATTTTACATTGACGAAGGTGAAACAAATCCAATTAGTTTCCCAAAAATGTAGATATTTTATTATTTAGGCGGTTCTACCTAAATATAAAACTTTTAATGTATTTTTATAAAGCAATTTAGTCTTTAAAGACTTTGGATTAAGGTCTATAATTACGTATTCACGAAAATTATTTTTTCAGTAGTCGTTAATTCGATTTCAGTTAATCTATGTGAACGTGATTTTAGTTATTAAAATTATTTAGTTGGACGTACTAAATTATAGGTCGATTTTCAATACTAATCGGTTAAAATTTGAAAAGAAAATTAATAAGAGTTTGGTGATTTTCACCATTAAATTACATAAAGAATGGTGAAAAAATACATTTGCTTCATCTAACAACGACAATACTATTTTTAGATAGATACTTAAACAGTTCATTTTGGATTTTCTATCGCCATCTTTTTTGTCAGTAGCAATGATTAATAATATGATGAACGTTTACTGTCCAACTCAAAAAAATACATCATAAATCCATACCTTCACCACTACATGTACTAAAACGATTGCCATAGTGAAAGCGAGACAGAGCACTACAAGTCACGTAACGCTATCTCATTCCCACGACGACAGATTACTTTAAGAGTTCTCAGTAAGGAGGAAAATCCACAGACTCTTTATAAAAAAAACACAATACTGGACCTTATTTAGGACAATTAAGTTATGTCATGTTCTCGGAAAAAATATGTTATGTGAAGACGTTATTAAGAATACTGTAGGAGGAAAAAGAGAAAAAAAACTATCTCTCTTTCATTTATAAAGGTAGTAATTGAGGAACGAGTGTTAGTTTTGAAGAGAATTATATCAGTGAAAACGTTTTCACATTACAGTAACGTACAATGAAGTTATTTTTTCTTAACGTTGAAACTGAATTTATTTGCATTTAAAAGTTTGTTGTAATAAAATGTCTAAAAAACATAAGAGAGCCTTCAAATTTCCCTGTAGTTATTAAACACAACGCTTGTTCACAGTAGGTTGGCCATTCTATATTCCAATAATAAATCCCAGATTTCCTCATAAGGTTTTTCTTTGTAATTTTTATAAAGTTACAAAGAAATACGTTAATTTTTCGTAATATTGAAGTTAATTGTATTTCAAAAGTTGAACTATTTCTAGAAACAACCAATAGCTAAATTGAGCTAAAGTCTTTGATCAAAGCCTTTTCCTGAAACTAATTAATGCGCTAATTGAAATATTGAACAAAAGTCTCAGCTAGTCGTGAGAATAGTTTGTGGAAATAGCTTTATTAGCTTGTGCAGTAGAAAACATTGTAAATGATGGACGTAGATTTTCTGTAATACTCAGTCATATCGGTTCTCTATTCAACGGTTTTTCTTTTAATGTTGAAACGATACGATTGATATTATTATTTTTATATAGATTTTACATTTATGTGGGGATGAAATGAGGCAAATAAACGCCTCCCCCATCTTCATCATCTTACCCCGATGATTTAGTCGGTCAAAAAGTAACTTATGCGTTTAACCAGGATATCAGCTAACTCCATACCAAATTTCATCAATATTGATTTAACTATTTGAGTGTGAAAGAGTAATAAACATCTATCCATCCATACTCGCGTATATAATATTAGTAAAATAGAAACCTTGTAAACATTATCCTTCTTTGACGCAGTCGGCTTTAAAAAAACATGCCATGTCTTTATTTTTAACACACATTTTCAATCAATTTACAGTAACCTTCAGTAAACCAGTGAGTCAGCTACTTAGCAGACCAAGACTCTGAGTCACGTCCAAACATTTTTCATATATTTAGACGTTGCACAAATATTTATAAGATCCAAAAATAATCATTAACATTAGAAAAATATACAAACGATTATAGAAATACTGGAGAATCGTAAAAAGTTTTTATTACTCTAAGAAGATTCTGTAAACGTATACGTACATGTTTAACGAGTCGGTTTTAAATAGATGTATGTGTATTTCATTCTTGTACGGTTTACAGGAAAATAGGAAATTTATTTATTTTTAATTTAAATAACATACTAACGTACAGCAAACATGCTATGCCAGAGGTTGTAGGTTCGATTCCCACTCAGGATAAATGTTCGTGTGATGAACAAGGTCATATTTTGTTCAGTGTCTGGGTGTAATTTATCTATAATATGTATAGTATGTTTATCAGTTGTCTAGTACTCATAATACAAGCTCTGCTTAGTTTGAGACTAGATGGCGCTGTGTGATAGTCGTGGAATATTATTTTGTTATTTAAATATTATTAATAATAATTTTTCATTATTATTATATTATAATATATTACGTAGAAAACCTCTCTAATAACAATACAATAAAGTCAAGAAAAACAAAAGAAAATATAACATAAGTTAACAAACCAAAAAGAAAATCTAACTCGAAACGAACTCGACCTTTTTACACGAGTTAGGAATCTCGGCTATCACACATCAATCACTTGTGGTGTTGATTTCACATCATTAAGCCGTTTTCATCGCTTTCCTCAATTCCGAGAAATAAAACTACGTAAAACCGTTTGATGTAGTTCCTAGTATAACAGTGCTAGTAAATCAAGCTGTAAAATGTAGCATTTGTGTTTTAAGTATGGAAAAATACGTGGGTGAAGTTGGGGCGGGTGCACTAAAAAATAGAACGTTTTTTTTTTGTGTTTTGGAATATTTTTGAATTATGCTGTTATGAAATGATTGTTATTACACATATCGAGTTTGAAATTTTATTTTCATGCAATATTTTTATTTATTATGTACATTACTAGTTTCGGCCCGCAACTTCGCCCGTGCGTATGTCGGTTATAGCTGCAAAAATGTTACCTTCTCTGACGCAATCGGTTAAAAAGTCTATGTGTTAATTATAATCCAGGGTGTCAGGCTAATACCATACTCAATTTCATTAAACTTCATCCAGCCGTTGGAGCGTAAAAGAGTATCAAATATCCAACCGTACTTACTAGCTTTCCCGTTTATAATATTAGTAGGATAGCTTCAATTTACCACCAACTCAACAGAGTCACGATACTGCTAGAGTAATATTGCCCACTGTACTTGACCCAATGCAGCGGTAGTCATTTATCCTACAGACAGATAGAACATTGATCAATACGTCTCATTTGCCGATAGATGGCGCTGATTTGATGCCATTAAATCCAGATGTCATGTCTTCCTCTTGCCAATTGAGTGGGGTGTGGAAAGCTTCAATTGATATAATTGATTGATCTAAAATGTAAGCGAAACCGTGTGGCTTAACTAGTACAATATTAAATTTCTTATTGTAAATCGTGCTAAAAAGAACGACTACCTTCGCAAGAACTTAAAGATGGCATCATATATCAAATATACTGAGATTTTGCAAACATTTTACGACTAGTTTCAATTTCAGTGATGTGATGATTCTAACGACATTGCATACATCAAAATCGTGATATAACAGGCATTTTATACATACCTAAAACTTTAAACTATCACACAAATTTTTAGAACCACAATCGTTTTTACTACATCAATAAATGAAATAATAAAAGTTTTCAAACAACTAAACTACTTCATCAAATTCACAAAACAAACCTTTTTATTTATCCTCCTTTTATTTTTCAGCCAGAACATAGACAAATAGTCTATAGTGATCTACGAAGTGTCAAGGATAGCTCTACATTGTGATCCGAGGTCACCCGAGGTCACAGTGTTCTCACACGATCCGTATCTAGTTTTATTGACCCCCAATACAAAAGGTATTTAGTCTTGTCTTATAGAAAACAAAATGGCGGGTCAACGGATTTGGATGAGGTTTTTTGTTTGAGGACTTTTATTTTGGTATCTTAGACGTATAATTAGTATGTATTGATTGAAACCTGATTTAGTTTCGATGGATTATCAGATACACTATTAATTGTTCAATCATCGTTCAGATTTGTTTACCATTAGCTTGTTTGTTCGAACCCCTCAAACTAGCACTTGAACAGTTTTTTTCTGAATTTAGGTCTATTTTTTGTTGGCCTAAAATAAAAATAGATCACAATCTTAAATCTTTATTATTACATGATAATGTGATTAACCCAATATCAAAGACTTTGAACTTGTGTAGTCTAATTCGCCGAAACCACATAACAGCCTTGTAAAATCCATTTAGTACCTAAAATCCATAAATTTAATCCTAATATATGTAAAAGCAAGAACATATTTAATCAAGATTAATTATTCTATCGAAACTTTTACCTCAACTTCGTATAATTTGATTGATTAGCTATTAATGAGCAAAACGATTAAAATATATGATCGGAACTTTTTACGCCACCTCTTTTGCTAAAATTAGAAATTATGTCAAACTTTTTTGACGAATTTGTCAAATTGAAAGATTAGTTTCTTTTCTTTAACAATACTAGCAACCTGCCCCAGCTTTGCACGGGTGCAATACTGATACAATATCATACATATAAACCCTCCTCTTATAACATTCTAATAAATAAATTAGCTTACATACGTCCCACTGCTGGGCACAGGCCTCTTCCCATATAGGGAAGGTTTGAGCATTGATCACCACGCCAGCTCACTGCGGCATGGCGATTTCAGATTCCGATTACCGCCCATAAACCCTAGAAACTCCTTTTTTGGACAATTGTGTTAAAGAGAGAGAGAGAGACGGAAGATAATCAAATGCCTTTCCACTAAAGTGGGAAAGAAACAGCTCAAAAAATAGAGTGCCAAATTGCATCCAGCAATCTGTCCCAAGCACAAAAGCTTCGAAAACCATCAATTGGAGTTCTTTACCGACCGTTCTTCTTGCAACATTATGTCATTATAATTTGCCAAGCGAAATTAAACTCTAACAAACAAGCAAGTAAGTTGAAAATGGTGTGAACGGTGTCCGACCACATAAAATGTAATTTTACTACCCACAAATACCTATTAACTAGGCTATATCTTGGGGATACGAAGACAGAATGATATTTAAGATTCAGGGGAATAAAATTGTGGTTTTCAACGTATTTTTCTTGAGATTGTGTGTTATCGCACCGTTTTTAGAGCGTTGACTGGGCTTAATGCTGTCTTGGTTTTTAAATTGTATGGATTGCAATCTATGTTGGGTGTTTGGAACATAGTATTAATTTTCATTAGTCTGTTTATGTTCCATGGCTGGGTAAATGTCCTTTCTCATGTATAGAACGAATTTTCATAAAGTAATGTCTTAAGGAACTGCTTAATTCATACACTATGGAAGACTCACAGCTATATAAAAAACTTGTCAATAGAAAGAAGAGACGACAGAGAGCCAATTAGAAATCCTCGAAAATAACCAATACATAGTATAAAACTGAGTTGCTGCCTACTATCTGGCTGTCTCTATGTATGCTTAGATCTAAAACTACGCAATGGATTTTGATGATAAGGAAGCTTTAATTTATAATACATCGTATTGCAACCATGCGAGGCTTGGGCGGATTGCTTACTAGCAATACGCCCAAATCCGGTATTAAATAAAAAAATACATATACATGTTGTAAACATGTATGTTTTCGCGTGTGTGTTTTCGCACATGTACATTTTGTGGTTATTGATTTAACAAAACATTATTATAACAAAAAAAAATATAATATATGATAGATATATATGATAGATAAAAAGTATTTTTAACATCTTTGATTAGTACACGCCCTAATTAAGTTTTGAAATAACACAAACGTTACGACCTTACACCTACGTATTAAGTTGCTTATTACACTCCTATGCTTGCCAAAGCAACGATGATTACACTCTTAAAGCTACTCATTACTTACAAACTCATAATGACTAAGCAAAGTAACTTAAAAGAACGGAAATTAAATATGCAAAACATTGATTTACGATGTTCTTTTCATATCCGTTTGGCGACAGTTTTGTGAAAGCCAGAGAATTAATATGTTGTGATGTTGTGGAGTACCTTGAGGCGTTCCGTAATAACTTATAAATTGTTTAATGAAAACGTTCTGTTTGCAGCTGGAGAAATTAAGGTAATATTCTTCAACGAGACGATTTTTTGTACTAGATATGTTTCGTTGCAAAATTATTTATTTATCATTGTTATATCGGTTTAAATTAAAGTTGACCTTGGATTTGGCGATTTCAGACTGATTTTGTATTCTTTTTATTTTGTTCGAATTAATAAAACACATACATACCTATCTTTCTCGTGGTAAGGAAGGTACTGGATACGAATGTGGATGGATATAGGGGAAGAGGACGACCAGAGAAACGATGGATGGATTGTGTGAAAGATGATATTATGGCTGCAAAGAGTGTTACTTGCGAGATGACGTCAGATAGGATCTTGTTGAAGAAGAAAACATGCTGCGCCGACCCCAAATAATAATTGGGAGAAGGGCAGGAAAATGATGATACATACCTATCTAATTGAAGTTGAAGAATGGTGTCCATATTATGTTTAAACGGTATTCCAGACAAAATTTAAAATTGCATTAGATAAATTCAACAAAAAAAAACTCCCATATTCACATCTTAAATCTGTGAATACCTAACATTCCAAGTTCTAAACTCAACTAAAACTAACTTCACAATTTGAACCCTTACATAGCTAACATAGTCCAAGCTACACACGCAGGAATACTCATTAACGAAATAATTAACAAACTCTGTCCTAATTAAGACACTTTCAGTGCTAAACTGGGTGAATCAGATTGTTTCAAAGGTAGAAGGGAACTGTTTGAACTATTTCCGCCGGTGTAATAATGTCCTTTAGAGCGAGTTACGGTCAAAAGCTTCGGGCTAACCAGCTGTGAGATTTGTTTCAATGGAATATTCTGGAGCTGTGCAGTTATATACTATGCAAGTAGACGTGGTGACTGGTGTAATGAAGAGGAAGAGACTGGCCTGTTGGTCTAGTGGTTAGTGACCCTGACTGTCATACCGGAGGTCGTGGGTACAATTCCCACCCAGGACAAATGTGTGTGTGATGGCACGATCATTTTGTTCTGTGTCTGGGTGTTCTTTATCTGTGATATCTATCATTATCCCCCCGCCCTTATCTCAATTATTATTTGGGGTCGGCGCAGCATGTCTTCTTCTACCACACGTTCCTATCTGACGTTATATCGCAAATCACACTCTAATCTATAATATTATGTCATATGTGTTTAAAAATATGTATGTTTATCAGTTGTTTAGTACTTACTCCACTCGCCAGCAATACCACTCTTCTATTCGTGCAGTCACATGTCATCATCATCATCATCTTCCTGCCCTTATCCCATTTCACTTGGGGTCGGCGCAACACGTCTTCTAGACATGTTGCTTAAAGTTTTGGCTATGGTTTTATAGTCGGCCGCCTGCCTGACACTAACCAGTCACATGTATTATATGTAATTTAATTGGTCCTGTATATGATGCATCTATCCATAATAATGTTATTATTCATTGTATCAAGATATATCTGTATTCTGTAAGATTGATGGCTTATCTCATGATGATGGATGGATGGATGGATAGCCACTTAAAGTGATGGATGCCAAGTGTCCGAATAGATGAAATTCTGATGAACTGCCTGTTTCGTTTCGTTTAGAAAAGTTTAAGGACATGTTGATCGATTGTGTGCTTTTGTCATAGCTGTTTGGATTAGTTATTGTTAAGGAAAATTGTCTGAAAGGAGGTTTTCACAGAAGTCACTTATATAAAAACTTTTGTTTTATAACGTTTGAGGTATAAAAGTAAGGAATAACAGTGAATTGGAACTCAATACTGCTTTTATAAATATAATGTAAGAAACTCTTCATAAGCCACAACCCGCTAACTGCAAATTACATTTAAATTAAGTATATCGCAACCAATAAATTCACTTAAAACAGTCTACTTAATCACACGTTTTGATTGTCAAAGACAAAAAATAGATAGCACCTCGTAACGTCCGTCTTGCAAATTATTTTACTCTTTGCAAATAGAGTAAAGATTACCGGCGAAAAAATTGTTGCCAACATTACAAAAAAAAAAAATAACTAAATTATCCAGTGCCAACATACACGTGTTTCTTAGAAAATAAAACAACTGCCGCACGACGCGGTATCTCCAACTTACTTTTTAATTTAGACAAAGCCTTCATAACTTGAAACTCGGCGAAGATTTCAACGAAATTAAGTTTTTTTTTCGTTGCCCAAATGTCTTAAACATATTTTTCGGCCAGAAATTTCGCCCTAGTTTTTGTTTTTAATTAATTTCTGTAAATCACTGAATGGGGCTGAGTTTTAATCTGGAAATTAGTTCCTTTTTTCGTTAATTAGCTTGACTTTATTGTACAGTGAGTTGTACTTTGATTAATGTTTTTCTAAGAAGTCTTATAACCAGCTAGTTTACACTCACTGATTTACCTGAATGGATATCTATGTTTAATTTGCCTAATTTTTTTCTAAACTATATTAGGGCCGGCCAAAAATTCAGATAATTATCATTTTTGAACAAAGCATATAACATGTTTTTTGGACAAAGAGACCACCATTTGGTATGAAAAACTGTTTTTGATGTAATTCAATCATAATATATCTTGTACATTAGCAAATAAATCTTATACATAAAATTCTCGTGTCACAATGTTCGTTCCCGTACCCCTCCGAAACGGCTTGACCGATTCTCTTGAAATTTTATGAGCATATTGGTCTGAGAATGGGCCAACATCTATTTTTATCTCCGAATTCTGTTTTCTTATCTTTTTAATAAAACGTGCGAGGTCGCGGGCAACAGCTAGTCCTGTCTCATGTATTAATATTTTCTTTTGGTCCCATTTAATTTCATAGGGCAAATTTTATCTAACTCCTAAACAGCCAGACAGACTTTCGCAGTAACTTGTAGTATAACAATAACCGTAAAACACATTAGCAGACACAGTTAACTAACCCGCCGTTATCTTTGTGAAGTGCCGCCGTAAAACAATACAGTTTATGATGATAACAGCTGCTTTTAAAATTGTAAGCGTTAAAGCAAATAATGTCGGTTTAGTTATAATGTTTTGGTTATAAAATAAAAGTTTTAATTTTTAGAGTTTTTTGGATAACCATATGTTAGTGTATTTTTGTGGTTACGGTAATATTAGTAGTCGAGTAATTTTAAAGTTAGTAGTAGTTAAGTTGAGGTCAATACCATATTGCCTCATTGTAGCGGCGATAGGCAATACCAGATTCCAACAAGAACAAATAGCAAAGGGTTCCTTACTACCATCTATAATAGAAAATTCGTTTGTTGTATGGGGACCCACTTAATATATTTTGTTTTTAGTATTTGTTGTTATAGCGGCAACGGGCATTATGAGATACAGCCTGAAGACAGACAGACAGAGGAGGCTTAGTAATAGGGTTTCGTTTTACACTTTAGGTACGGAGACCTAATAACAAGAACTAGAGCTAATTTTTCCTCTTACCTTATTCAACTGCTAAGATATTCTGAAACAAGAAAAGTCCTCATTAGTTTACAAAGCGTACGCTAGATGGCTCTCATGTAAAGAATTGTATTGTAGTTAGGAACACAATGGAACGTCATTATAAGCTGAGCTTACATCGCAAACACTTAGAGTATACTGGGTCCGAGTTTTCTGTGTGAACATGGAACAAGACGCTAGAACTGGCCTGTTGGTCTAGTGGTTAGCGACTCTGACTGCTATACCGGAGGTCGTGGGTTCGATTCCCACCCAGGACAAATGATTGTGTGATGAGCACGATCATTTATTCTGTGTCTGGGTGTAATTTATTTATAGTATGTATGTATTTAGAAATGTATAAGTATGTTTTTCGGTTGTCTAGTACTCATAACACAAGCTACTAAGTATGCTTAACTTGAGACTAGATGGCGTTGTGTGAATGTTGAAAAATATTTATTTATATGTATTTATTTATAATAATAGAACACTAAACTTGACGTTGCATTTGTTGCGTGACAAGAAACATAAATAAAACGGTTGGGTCCGAAACTAGTCGGGTTATTCCGATAAATACGTGTGAGTAAACCGTTGGATTATTTAAGTATCAGTCATGCTCACGAAAGTTACTATAAAAGTTTAGTCTGTTTATTATTAGCATGTTAGAATCATTTTGTAGAAAACGGTCTATGCTAGCCCTAGAAAGTTGGTCACATTTTACGAATTTTACAGGCGTTAATCATATTGCTACTGCTGCTGGACATGAATGTGGATGGATATAGGGGAAAAGAATTACCAAAGAAACAATAGATGGGTTGCGTGAAAGATGATATGGCTGCAAAGAGTGTCACTTGCGAGATGACGTCAGATAGGAACATGTGGAAGAAGAAGACATGCTGCGCTGACCCCAAATAATAATAATTGGGATAAGGGCAGGGGAATGATAACAAGCGTTAATCATACAATTCCAATGGATGCAAATGATATTCTTTTTTGACAACACACCTATTAAGTTATCCGATAAAACTACAACAAAAATTAAATTTCATGTGTATAATTGTTTGAAAAAATTGATTGTGTTAACTGAGCTTTTGCTAACCGTTCTCTTGTTTCTAATTGGACTTAATTTCTATGCTTTGTTAATATGTTATTTTATAGTTATATCTGTTTAGTTTTAAATGTTGATATTTTTTGTTTTATATATTTGGTACTGTACAATAAACTGCGGATAATTAACTGTCATTTTTTTTGTTATACAATATACAAAAAGCACACAAAATGCTTGTTCACTTTTCTTCAAAGCGCAGTAGGCAAACTTAAATGTATTTGTACACACAACGCTGTGACACACATAAACAGGTTATATTTGCAGAAACTTGCACGAACACAAACATTTACTTACTCACTTAACTTTGAGATTCACTTCAAAGCCTTAACTAGGAAATGCTACGTATTTGACACACACATAATGCAGAGATGTGCACGTGATAAAACTCTGTAACTGAAGTTGGAAGTAACGTGTATCCGAATGAACGTATCTGAAACTATTCGATATCCGAAAAATGATAATGAGATGACATTTTGAAATAAACCTCTGACAGACGAACTGATAAATTCTGATATAGGTTTTGAAATTATCGAAAAATAACCAAACAAAGTACCTACCTACTAAAATTCATAAATACGTATACGTATCTCGGAACATTTAAAAAAATAGATAGAATACTCTTTATTGCTCACCACATGGGAAGCAGATTTGACAAACACAATTGGCGGTCAAAATATTACTTTTTACCACACATTTCATTTCACAAACAACCTACAAAACTAAAAAATTGCAAATATCAAACTATACAATACACAGCTGCGTTCTAAACCAACAGAAAGCAATAAAACAGTGCTGTCCGATTCGGTTGCACAATGCAATCAATTTGAATACGGCGAAGACAGAGAATAAAACAAGCGAAACCGATTTAATAAAACTGGGTACTGTTAAATATAAAATGGTTAAGGATGACCACATACTGGAGCGTACAGTCACGAGCAAAAACATGTACACACGACCAAACAGTTGCAGTAGAATAGTAAATTTCTCAAGCTGTTATGGAATATTCCTGATATTGTAAGCTAAATGGAAGATTACACGATTTCATGAAACATTTTACTAGGACTTAAACTTCAATTGTTTGGTCGTGTATACATGTTTTTGCTCGTGACTGTACGGCAAACGCTAAGAAAATTAATGAGACCATACATTTATCGTTTGCGTAAACGGAAAGCATTTATTTTGCTTCTTGCGATTTGCTGTGTGAAAGCAAGTTAACAAAACGAAATCTAACCACAACAAAGCAGCGAGCGATTATCGAGTTAGCTTCCCAAAATTTGTATCTTAAATGCGTTTAGGGTAAAAATATTTAATGCTGTAACAGCCCGTAGTCAAGCGATATTTTACAAACGTTTGCTTATGTGGTAGTCCTGAAAACCTCTTGGAAGTAGGTATAGGCGGACAAATGGGAGTCTTGTGGAATTTGGTGTGCGGCATCCTTTACCTAACAGATACCACGAGAAAACAAATTTCTTTCACTTAAACGAAACTTTTTTCAGCGTCTGTCGAAACAAATTACCATACAAATAAAAGGTTAATCGTCGGTCTAACTAAACACAGCACTATTGCGCTTAATTGTGTTAGACGGTAGAACGCTGCACTTTACTAGCTAGCCTGGTCAGAAGGCCCACCATGACTATTTAGCCATCATCATTCCCCTGCCCTTATCCCAATTATTATTATTCAGCCATCATGCCGTTAATAAATAATGATATGTCCGCACCAATTTCGGCTACGGCAGCTAGTGTTACTATGACACCAGCCAGCTACGCGGGACATATTATAGTGCACAAGCGTGTGCGCAAACACAGGTGCACTCTCTGTTCCTTTACTCTCGTAGCCCGATGGAACAGCAATCTGACGCTACCGAAGAGAGATCAGGTGCAAGACACACATTTTGACGTGCTTTGCGAAATTTGCTATAAATTTTATTTTAAATGCTGGCTCTTAGCGTTTAAAGTAGCTTCCTTTAGTTACCAAGCCACAGTAGAGAAAACAGGTGATATAATAAAGTCAGTGGGATAATTTGATTAAGGATAGTAAATGAAGCGGTTTATGAATGAATGAAGGGAAACAATTGAATGTCGGTAACGGGATTTAATTAATCTTGGATGGAATTCTAGGTAGAATTTTTCTGCTAGTATATTTTGGGAAACGAGTTTTGTTACAATGGTGTGATTTGGTAAGATTTTTAGGTGGATATACTGCTTATATAAAACCTCTTTTATCGTGATATCACAAAATCGTGAACACGTTTGAAGTATTAAGTAATTTCTATTGTATATCTTAAAAATATAGTTTTTCATAAAGTCGAAGACGGTTAACATTAACTTTGAATACCAATTCTACAGAGCCGTAGGCGAAATTACCACAACTATACTCAACACTCCATGAAAAACCTAGTTTGATGGCGAATTGCTTCGCTTTAGTCAAGGCAATTACCGATATGACTTTTAAAACTATTGTCCATTATGCAATGTAATATAATCTCAGCTTGTAAATCATTTTAAGCCAATAAACTTTACAGAGAAGAAGTAAGTATTGAACACCACGATTGTTCACTTACGAATTATCGATCTCAGATTTCAATTTTAAATTTACCGTATCCATTCATATCATTCCTTACAACCTATCTATACTCTTAAACGAAATAATCTGCAGTTTAAGTTAAACGAACAGTATTAATTCCACAATAGTTACACTGTAGTAATAATGACTGGTCGAATCGGACCTTAATTATTTAAGAAAAATAAGCCTTTTCAAGTACATTTGAAAAATCACAATGACAGGGTTATTGGGTTCAAATACAAAATTACAGAAATCTTAGAATTCGGTTTGTGAACTCCTTGGCAACGCTAAAACCTCATGTATGTGTGTAAACCAAAAGCAATTCCTACTTATGAACATAACCTTCCAATGTCAAGGGTAATTTACAAATCGAAATGAATAAAGTTACTCATTTCCTTTGCCCAATAAAATATACAAAACAGTCTACTTACTTTGACATCAAAGTAGATTTTTTTAATTAGCCAGAGTTTTTTTGGCTGTGGTCTAAAAACCGGCCAAGTGTGAGTCGGACTTGCTTAAAGAAGGTTCTGTAGCATTATATTTAAACGAAAAAAAAACATGTTTGTTGTAAGGGAGTGTATGTTGTCATAACAAAATTACATTGTCTGTATGAATTTGAACTTTTTCTTTTACAGTTTATGAAATATTGCCTAGTGACAAATGGATAGACAGGCAATCTCGTTTTTCGTACGGAACCCTAAAACAATAAAGTTAATTAAATTGTCACTTTATCGAATATTGACCTCCGGAGGCCCTTGCGCAATTGAAAAAAGTAATTTGATTCGTCTTATTCACAAAATTCGATTTCAAAATGTTGTTTTTAATTTTGGACGTTGTGTTTTTTAGATGTCGAATAATAACAGTTTTGGCGGTTCGTTGGATGATATTAGGCATTTTTTATTTCAGTTTTCAGCCGGCGGCTGACACGAACTGTATAGGTTGATGTATATATATAACAAAGTGTTATTGCTGGATGATAAACTGATGAATGAGTATGGGAAAAGCCGAGTCGTGTGAGGAGATTATTCCAGCGTTCATATTACCATCAAGTCTATCTAGCTCTAAGCACCAAAGTGGTGAAACACTTGAGGATAAATCAACTCTTTCTATAGACCTGAAAAGTAATTTAGATTATAGTTTCTCCCATGATTTGCATTGTACGTAATAATTTAGTTCATTTCAGTATGCAAAGCGATTAAAATAATTTAGACAGTCTTTTGTCAGACGCAACAGTAAATTTTACATTTCAATTAACTAGTCTGTTGGTCAAGTGGTTAGAGGCCCCGACTGCTATGCTGGAGATCGTGGGTTCGATCGTCACCCAGTACAAATATTTGTGTGATGATCACGATCATTTTTTCTGCTTCTCTGTCTAATTTATCTATAATATGTTTGTATTTAGAAGTATATAAGTATGTTTATCAGTTGTGTAGAACTCAAAATACAAACTATGTTTAGTTTGAAACTAGATGGCGTTGTCTATTCATGTTATATTACTTTATTATAAACAAAAAGAAATCCCTACCTCAATTCAAACCGACTACCTCCTACAGAAAACAATACATCCAGCCAATCTCACTCGAAACTCCTTCAAATCAATTTGAAGCTAACTTAATCATTCTCCCAAGCTCGGCGTCAGTTAGCGACAAAACTTAATACATTAGTTACCTTGCTAGTTGCTTATTGAATTAGAACTTAGTTTTGGGTACTGCCAGAAACAGGTAAGTTAAGTGGTTATTGTTCCTTGGAGTGTGATTTGATTTAAAAGGCATTTAATAGGGTATTAAGTAGCTGGTTTTACTGTTAAAATTAGACTGTACTGGGTTGGTAACACTTTTGCGAGTAAGATTATGATATTAATATGATATATAAGTATAGTGGGATGTCTCGGTTCAAATCATCATCATCATCATCTTCCTGCCCTTATCCCATTTTACTTGGGGTCGGCGCAACATGTTTTTTTCTTCCATTCTCCCCTATCAGACGTCATACTATCATTTACTCCTTTATCGTTCATATCATTCCTTATACAGTCCATCCATGTCTCGGTTCAAATACTGTAAGAATTTTCAATGTTTCTTAAGTGCTCTAAAAGTCACAAGAAACTTGGTTGCGTTTTAAAAACCAACATACATAATATTTTACGCTCGTGCGACCATAAAACAATTTAACCATTAGCTTCATACAACCTTTTTAAATATTTTAAAACTAAACTCAAGCACACTTAATAGATGCATTACCTAACGACACTTTACAGACGACTTTAACGCGACTTTGGAAGTCCACAGTCTCGTGCGACTTTTAAAGTCGGGCACGTACGGGCACGCGTGTCATTGCAGGTTATTGCTAAGTGCAGAGTTGGATGTACATGTTATAAAGCCATGTCTTATATTAAGACTACAAGCTTACAGTGTAAGGTTGTACACTTTTTGATAGCTACATTTGTACATGTTATTTACAAATCTCAATGTTAGTGAACTTAGCAGATCATTGTCCAGCAGATAAAAAAAAGTGAGTTCCTTTTGTATGCAGCTGAGTTCTATAGTTCCTGATAGGTTTTAGAAATAGTTCTGGCGTTCATGCCACAAAATTTTGACAGCACGGATAGCCGAGTGGTAGAGTTCACCACGCCAATTACCACTGTGCGCAACGTATCGCGAGTTTAATCCCCGCGTAAGACAAGAATTTGTGCGTTCCACAAATGCTTGTTCTGAGGCTGGGTGTCTCTGTGCATGTGAATTGAATGTCTGTGGAATCCCCAGCGATACAAGGATTTAATTCTAAATGGCGTGTATATTAAGGTATTAAACTTATTGCATGCTATATTGTAAGACATTATAAGAAACTAAGTGTTTTAAGTATTCCAGAAATGTGGTAAAACTGGCATAATACGAGTAGAAGAGAATGGAAAACGTGTGAATAATTATTGCAATAAAACACGTTTATCTACTTTGAGTTATTACTTCTAACAAGATTAAGACATTATGTCATCGCATTTTACAGCTAGCGACTACATTACTCAGCTCTACAATGTATTTTATTTGAGCAAAGTTGGTTGGGCCATGGTGGAAATGGTAGTTGAAATTGTAATGACTAATAGTGGATTCAAATCGAACGAAAAATTAAAAATTTACGTTCATTTGAATACTAGCGAACTCACTGAAGAATACAGGCGCAAAAATATAATAATAATAAATTAATAATAGGTAGGTTACATTACATTACAACACATTTTAGATTGAAGTTCTCAACAAGACCTCTGCAAGTTGGACCTTTATCCCCCAGTAATTAAAAAGGACTGGGTTTCTACCTTGAATTCACCCCGTGAATTAAAATAGATACAAATAATCATATCAATCCAAGATATCAGTTACACTCATATAAAATTTTATCCAAAGTTAACAAGCCTTTGAATCGTGACAAAGTAACAATCACACAATCAAAAATATCCCTTATAATATTAATGATCCTTTTTAAATACAATCGATCCACTATACGCCGTCTCTTTGTGTTACTATTAAACACACTGTATACATAACAATTTGACATTTAGCACCACACACAGCATACAGTGGCACCATACACACCACAGAACACAGTCGTGTATATTATACATAGTATAACAACAAATGCAAGCTCGACTGAACAGCTTCACCAATAACGTCAAACAGCAATATTGAATTGCAACGTTTTGCTTCATAAACGATACAAAGTGCTCATACTACGTCAATTATGTTTAAAGTAATAAATATTCCTCAACATTCAGACAACGCTATCTAGTCTCAAGTTAAGCATACTAAGTAGCATGTGTTATGAGTATTAGACAGCCGATGAACATTTTTATTACACCCAGTCACAGAACAAATGATCGTGCTCATCACACAAACATTTTTCCTCGGTGGGAATCGAACCCACGACCTCCAGTATAGCAGTCAGGATCACTAACCACTAGACCAACAGGCCAGTAAAATTATCATCAGTGGCCTTTAACATCTATGACAGATGATTGAAACAGCAACCGTGTTAATTAATTTATTTGCTTTTGGCACTTGCACTGGTGGCTAACAAGGCCTATACGGGAGCGACAACGCCGGTAAGTAACTAGCAATAAAGATTTTTATTTTTAACGTAACGATTGTGAAATAGACAAGGATAGATGCTATCCGACCTCATTCCATTTGACATTTTGATCGGACATATTTTTCTCGTCGCACTAATAACATGAAAATTGTACGTCTGCTGAATTTTTATTAAAATAAGTAAACGACAGGATTGACCTGGTGGCCGCGCTACGTAGGGTTGCCACAGACAATATTTTAAACTTTTTATTGTTTTGTGACACCTTTGACTAATGTTAAACTAGGACACAAAGCAGTCTTGCAAAAACAGACTAAGTTTTTACTGAGTCTGAATGCACAAACCTTCAAGTTCAATTAAGAAACAAAATAAATGTTAGTCTCTACAGAAATGGTTTTAATTAGTTTTTAATATCAGAATGTGCTAGACTCTACAAACTAGACTGGAACTGACAGAGATAGAAGAAGGATGAATAGTATAATGGCTAAAATATAGAATGCTATCTTTTTATTAACTTTTTATTTACAGTAACTTGTCAATATTTTTGAATAATCAAGATACAACAAAAAAAACCGCACAAAAATATATATGTCAAAAAATACAATAGAGGCACACTGTCAATCGCCACCGAGATACAACAAAAAAATCGCCGTATAAATATAAAAAAATGGGGAAAACTGTCAATCGCCAACCCTACGGTAGCAGAAGTAAATTGGCTGTCCCCGGGGCAATAGATTGCTTTAATTTTACTTAGTGTGGTATACAGCGCTATGGCGGTGTGGGGTTACACCCAGTTCAAGAAAAATGGCGGGCAACAGGGTGTTTTCTTTGTCACTAGATGTGAAATCTGAATGAAGTTTTTGATTCGAGAAAAACGGTCTTTTGGTTTTTTGGTCATATTTTTGAAAATTCAAATCGGGTGAATTGGAAGCAGAATCCGCTATAGCTAAGAAAAATCTGAAAGTAGAAAAAGAATATTGAGACTAAGAAACAATAATAAAAGTAAGTACGTAATTATTAAAGTAACTTTGTTTGTCTAACAAGACAAAAAACAGTGTGTAAAATGTATGAAAAATATACAATGTGTTAAAATGAACTTCCTATTGAACATGAAAATGAAAAACTTTTTGTAAGATTACCAGTTAGTCCTATGAAATATAATTTTGGTTTTTCATGCTCTACTGATCAAAGTTTGTATGAGAAAATCAACTTATTCTAATAGTAAAAGAAGTGAATCAATGCAACGATACAATACTGTCTGCCTATCCTTTGCATATAGCCTTGATACCAGAGATCCGTGCTAATGAACTAAACTTCAAAATAATCAGTATTCATCAATCCGTAAGTTACAGTACATTTAGCGGCGTATCGTCACCTCCAAGTTTCAATCAACCATTCACTCGCCGCCATTGAACGAATGAATGAATGATGGAGTTTGCCGTTCATTCCAAGTTCTGCCGTTGATCGCGAACATAATGGCGCGTTCGATATTTGATTAGTGAACGATATTGAATGAAGAATGAGCTGCCTTTGAGATTTTAATGTAGCGTGAGGGAATTTTTAAATTCGTAATTGGAATATGGAATTTTTAAATTGATTTATTGAAGTTAAAATCGGTTTTAATTTTTATACGACGATTAATATTCTATTCATTTTACGTAAATTTTAAAATGTTTGCATAAAATATTTTTAATTTCTGTTTTCTTTGGCGTTCTTGGTTCGTAACTTTTATCAGGCTACATGAACGGTATGAAAAAAAAAACAAAAAACGAAACAAAATATTTTTACTTAGGATAGGTAATAAAGCTTATTACCTATCCTACCAAAATTTTACAAAATTCAAACATAGTTTGCTTAATTGCCATAAAAGTCGCTCAACACTCAAAAAAAGGAGCAACTGTCTCAATAGCCCTTTAGACTATGAACAGAAGACACATTCCTACATAACTAAACGCGGTCGCACAGCCGCACTCGTGCAGTTTGTTAGTTATGAACATGGAGGACAGAAGTAAAAGGAAGAGGCACTGAACTGACGTAGTAATGACGTCAATAAAATGGCATTTCCATTCGCATTTATTCCCATCATAACATTACCTAAGCCCTGAAGAACCAATTTCGTCAACTTTCGCTATGTTTCGTCTGTCAAATACGAATTAGGTATATCAAAAACTATTTGGTAGGCAAAACCGAATAAACAAATGACATGTGTCTTGGAAATAGTTTTTAAGCACTATTTTTGTTATATGCTAAGATCATTTCCGGAATAGAAAGCAGCGATAGGTTTAGTTATATTACCGTTGGACTGTCAAGTTAGAATTTGTGTGTCTCTCTATATACCTTTAAAATGTACTGAAAAAACGACTTTCCACCTGAAAATATCACGTGACTGTAACAAATTAGTTTGAAAGTAATTGACAGCAACAAATGGTAACGGCGATAGCAAATCACACTGTCTAGACACAAAAGGGTCACAAGGGATCAATTTATTTTAAACACGATAGGTATTTTTATAAACTGCCAACGAAAGGTGACCTAAGGACCTGGTAACACCTTCTAAAGTAAACCTTGCAGTTGAGGAAGAGTAACAGCGCATTGTTCAGAGTATAGCGTTGTCTTTCTTCCACAACTGCAGTAATACTACTTTACAATGTGTTGGTAGGCCTTTTGGAGACTTAAATCATGTTACATCGCAATATCGTAGTCACGAATAGAGATTTCAAATGAGAATGACATGCCTTTGAAAAAGTGACGTGAATTTGACTTGTCAATTCAATATGATACGAATGGCTGAAAATCAGCGTAGTGGCGGGTCGTGTTCGGCCTTTTATTGTTTTGAAACCGCGACAATCCCCATGGACTGACTATCTGCCGTCGGGTTGTCGACGAGGAGGTGTTGGACTCTTACTGGCCAAAACTGGAGCGTCCTATGCAGGGATCGTACCTGCGACACATCGCGCACTGTGATAATTGGCGAGGTGACATATACCACTCCGCTATCCGTGCAGTCATTGATTGTAGTACCACACTTTTTTGTGTGTGGCAGTGTAATCAATATGATTTAAAAGCATTTTCAGTAAATCATTACAGATTTTTCACTTTAAAACTTCACTCATTAATTTCAATTTAAAATAGATTCTTAACAAGTTTATAGAAATTAAAAATCACTTTCTGCATTAGAAGGTTAAATAGAGGTCAATGTAATTAACCCTTATCATTTCACGATTAAAAGTGTCATTTTGTCACTTCGCGCACTTTTGGTACCGACCCTTGTAAGGGTCGAAGGTACCCAATTATATAAAAGGTTAGAGTCGCGAAAATTTGTTAAGCCCTGTTAATCATTTTCAATTTATTTTTAATGTAATTTTGTGAGGGAAATTTGAAATTTTGACGATTCTGCTGATGAAGCTTGCTGTCAAATGAGTACTTGTAACTTGTTTGCGTATAAAAATGTACTATAAGATGGCCTGTTGGTCTGATATTACATCTGGACATTACTGACGGTGCAGGACAACTTCGTGAGGAAATCTGGCTGCCAAGTATAAATTGGATTCTGAAGTCACCAACCCGTAGTGAGCTAGCGTGGCGATCATAGGTTAAAATCTATATGAGAAAATGCCTGTGCCCAGCAGAGGGAAGTATATAATACTGTTTTTTTACCTAGCCTATTGTGTCCCACTGCAGACCAAAGGTTTCCGCCAAGTCCTTCGACGTTTCTCTGTCCTGCGCCACCTCGGTTTAAAACTTTCCCTATATAGTGAGAGGCGTGTGCCTAGCAGTGGGACGTTTATATGCTGGTTTATTATGATTTTCTGCCACAACAAAATCAACTGAACACCAGCATTACTTCCAAACGACTTCCTTTACAACCCACATCCTAGCTACATAACTCACAAATACATACACAAACAATGTCTTTAATTAATAACGCATTGTTTTCTATACATAACATTACAAAGGAGTATCTAAGTTAGTGTAACAATGAGAGGTAACCAAAGAGGTCTCATATACCCTCACTACGGCTGGGTAATGTGGAAACTTATGCCGTTATCATGTACATTAGCAAGTCCTTTAAATGTCCGTTGCCTCATTTAGAGTTTGGGAATAGTGTTCAAAAGAAAAACTATTTTCGTTGAGAAATAGTTCTGCATTTCGCTCGTGGCCAGAAATAGTAAAAGATAGAAGGTTTAGAAGAAATTGGGGGAGGCCTTTACCCAGCAGTGGGACCCCACACAGGCTGCAAAAAAAATGGGTTTGCAAAGATTTATTTGATCGTGTGGTCTTTTTAAACAAATTGCGCAAGTTAACCAAACTGAACTATACATCGGTCAGCCCTTTGCTAGCCCACTGGATAACATGCAAATTTTTCGTTTTAGCTAACACTAGATAAAGTATTATTTTACTAACATCTTATAAGTCATCAATCGTATAGTATACACATCCCACTGCTGAGAACTGGCCTCTTCCCATATAGAAAAGGTTTGAGGTAAGGATTTCAAATATTGGAATCTAAAATTGCCAATCTGCAGTGAGCTAGTGTGGTGATTAATGTTTAAAAACAATCTTACTCATAAGAACTCACTTCACTTTCTCTCAATTTTTCACTTAAAATCTTCTTATAAACAAACAAATTCGTTTCCTTGCCTGGTTTATTCAGAGCGCAATTTTCGTATGTTAATACACGTAATGTTAATCTTCTGTAAAGGCATAAATGTCACCTTAAACCAACGCGAAATACAACCTGCTTAGTTACTTAAGGGTGTTCGTACATTGTACCGATTCTATTTCGTGAGACAATTACCTTATAGTAAAATAAATAATAATAAATCTGCCTTTAAATTTCTCTCTGCTGGGCACAGTCCTCTTCCCATAAAGGGAAGGTTTGAGCATTGATCACCATGCTAGCTCACTGCGAATTGGCGATTTCCGATTCTAATATTTGAAGCCCAGGTTTCCTCACGATGTTTTTCTTCAACGTTTGTCAGCGCAGTCTTAGAATAAGAAAGTTGGAAAGAGTCACATTGGTACTTGAGTGCGTTCAGATCAAATCGAACATATTGACAAGTTCATTTTGGAGTATCACAATATAATTCTTTTTTTTCATTACTATTTGAATTAAGTTGTAGTGAGGTCGGTTTTCAGTCGGTGCCATGTGTGAAGACCTTAACATGAATTGAAATTTGAATCCGGGTGGAGAATAAACGAAATATATTTGAAAAGGGCGTTACAAGCTTATGTATTAGAAACAGAGAAAAAGAGAAAAGAGGTTAAGCTTAAGATTTGTTTATACGACGACATTAAATGCTTTTACACGAGATTCCCTAATACCTAAAAGCTTTAGACTCGAAAAACCCTTGCCTGTATTTACTTCTATGAATTTTTACGGTGGTTATCGCTAAGAGACTAGAATTAAACAGGGTCGGCTATTTTTGTGCCTACTAAAGTAAGTGTTTTAATTCATTTCATGTGTCACAATCAAACCACGATTATAAACGAATATAGCAGTATAAATCATTCAAAGTCGCTTTGCGCTGTCTGTCTCTTCCTACGTCTGCAGAGATCTTTAAAAACTACGCTATTTTAATAGATATAATGTTTTACGATAATGTTTCATATGACTGTATTACTACTGTATTACGACTGTATTACTGCTATCAGTATTAATTGGACCCGAGGTAAAGGCGGATTACTAGTTAAATATGACCTAAAAATAAATACAATATTCTCATATTAACATCAGTTGAGAGAACAACGACATTTGATATTAAACCTTAGTAATATCGTCTCTTTACAAAGAGTAAGTAACAACGTGCCTTGCGGTTAACATTCGTTCCTAAATAGTTCAAATTAAACTGTAATTTGCAATATGTGGTGTAAATGTAAAGGAATTTCTGCGACGAATAGTTGAAAGTTTTGAGAGCATGTCAAGGACTTTGTGAGTAGGTTTGAGGTAATTCGGAGCAGATTTCGTCGTTATTGGGAGACATTTAAATACAAACTTTGTAATCAGCTAGCTAATAATATATGTAGTGAAGAGCTATAAAGATCTTTTGGCATAATCATGAGTGCTGGTGTGCATATTCAACGAGAACAGTATTATATTTTAGACGACAAACGGGATTTATTCGCGATATAATTCGATATTTCTTTTCTCCCAACGTTTTGATCAAGTTGCACCGGCCGTGGTCACGGGTGGACTAATGACTGTACAAGTCGCGAAAGAATAAAAACATTAAGAACAGTATTAGTCATATACATATCATTTATTTTGTTCCTATTTCGGCCACGTGCCAAAAGATCCTTGTAGCACTATATATCAAAATCAAAAGGTTTTTATTTCGAGTAGGCCTTCTCAGGCAATTCCAAAAAGATACTGACTCTAATTGCGCGGTTCCAAAATGTCATCTTTATGGAGAAGACCCGGCAAATCAAACTAAAACAAACATGGTGACTTAAGGAGTTTCACAGGTCATCTTCATTGATCCCATCATCAGACCAACTTGACTCAAACAATAATGTTATCATAATACAATAGAAGATTGTAAAATTTCATCTCGATCGAATGTCAAGAAATGGTTTAAACTTTTCTACAGGGATAAAATACACTTAAAGATCAAAGACTCCTTATTTCAATGTTATTATTTAATCCTGTAGAATAATTTCTATTACATCAATAAAGTACTCAGTTTTCAATACAACTACTTAAAAAACATTTAAACGAAGAAGAAAACCAAAATCGATCACAATCAGAAAAGACTCAGACGTTTTTTTTCTGTAATGTAGACAACATTAAATCAAAATTAAATGCTATATAATACAGTGATACAAGGATCATTTGGCACTTGAATGACATTAACCTGAGGGCGTTGCTGTGTTTATTCGTAGCAAGCATCTCTCCAACTGTCAATCAAAAGTGATGCTTTACAATAAACAACGGCATTAGTTCAGATTTTAGCCACATGCCAAAATATCCTTGTAGCACTAAAATAAATATAAACCAGCCTATACACATCCCATTACTAGGCACAGGCCTCTTCCGATATAGGGTAGGTTTGAGCATTGATCACCACGCTAGCTCATTGCGGATTGGCGATTTCAGATTCCAATATTTAAAATCCAGGTTTCCTCACGATGTTTTCCTTCACTGTTTGCCAGTAGTGTCTTAGAATAATTAAGAAAGAACATATAACTTTGAAACAGTCACATTGGTACTTGTCTGAGCTGGGGATTGAACTTGCACCTCGTGCACACAAATCAATACATAGAACCGCAAGGCCACCACGACATTAGCATCTATACCAATATATGAAGAAAAAAATATATAAAAGGAATTGTAATCAAACCTAACCAGAACTGATGAAAATACGGTCGCAAAATGTCAAAATTCAACGTAATTATCTCGGACCCATGGACCCATGTTCAATAATAAGTGGCCTTTCAATTTGACGGACACAAAAAACCGGACCGTACCGTATGGCAGGTCTATCGGAATTCAGATCATTTCGTCCGTTTTTATTCCGGATCGAATGATATATGACACAGTAGGTTTTGTTCAAGCCTGCATTGGAAAGGAGGGATTTGGTTCTGCGTAATTCAGACAATTTGAGCTATAGGAACTGGTACTAGAAGCAGTGAGAACTTTAATGGCAAGACTATTGAAGGAATTGGAATGTACTGAAAAGATTATGTCTGGGAAGATTTGAAGAGATAGGGTTTTTAGTATTTGAAGTGGTGTGGATGTTAGGATGGATTTTTTTGGTTCTTAGAGTAATCGTAAGATTTTTTTCTTTTGATCTGATGGACATGATACTCATAATGTCTGAAAGTTTCGATTGTATTGTTATTTGGTGGCCGAAAGTGAAATATCTATGTTTTGTACTTTTTAAGTAATCCATATCTTATTTGAGATCTTGTTTCATTTCTACCAATGTATTACAAATAATAAATGATGTTTGATTGTGTTTTCTCAACGATAATTACTAAAGTGCTGTAATTGTAGAGATCTCAAATGTATCAAAAATTGCTTTTAATAATTAAATTCTGAATAATATTCTGCCCAAAGCGATTCATCGTCACAGTACATCTTGTAGCGTCAACTAACTATTTCAAAGATTGTATTAGCCGATGCAATACTGTTAAAAATAAAAGAACGATCTAGGTAAACACCAAACAAAACAGTATACATAGAACAAAACGACTGCATCAAATGAAAATAAAACAACTGGAATCACCGACAGTAAAATACTGCAAAGGAAATTACAAAGCGATTAAATCGACATTTAATAGATATTACCTCTACCCACTGCTCTACACTACTTAAAAAACCTTTTTCTTTAAGAAAAAATAACCTTTAAAGGCTTTTTAGAAAACATTCTAATAGCAGCCGAAATTTGATCCAAATCTGTTTACTCATTACGGGGTAATGGAGATGTAAACTCGTTTAAAATCTAAAAAGGTTTTATTATGTACTAAATATATTTAGAATATTAATAGTAGGTTTACCTAGATTACGATAACAAGGTGTTTTTCTGCAAGTAATTTGGAAGTTTCGCTTTTTAAATTGGTGTGCTTAGTCGATGTTTTTTTTGGTAGAGCCGATCAGTGTTTTAGAGTTTTAGATTGAATACCAATATAAATAATTATGGTACAACGATTCTAATTATTTGTTGAAGTAATTTGAGGATCTGAGTATGTTGCTTACCAGGATTTGAACTACTGCTAAAGCTTATACACTTTTATTTAATGGTAAGTTGCGAATGTGTAATAGGCACTGTTTAGTTAGCTTTAGTATGTGGTGTAATACTAAATTCAACATTGAAAACATTACAGTTTAGTAAATGAGCAAGGTTCTAATTATTTTAATACCTATAAGTGTAAGTACGGTTAGACCGACACTAAAATTTAGGCCGTACTTACTGTATCGTTGGCAGTCGTTAAGTCATTACAATTTGACAACTAGTTTTACTATGGGGTATTTAATTGTCACACAGTAAAATGGGTTATGTAGGTTAGATAGCAGTTCACTCGCTCATACAGTGTTCATCTAAATTTCCTACATGAAGCAGACCCTTGGCTTGGATGAAAGAAAAAAGTGCGTAATGAATTACAAGGCATTGTCACGAACTGATCAAATGCGGAAGATATTGCATAGCGATTCAGGTTCAGTCTGTATTCACCGGAGCGGAGCTAGCTAGCTAAACCGAGAAATGGATTGAAAGGACCGGAGGTTTTGTGCAATCCTATTGGTTAATATATCCCAGTTTCTTCGCTCTGCAGCCTAGCTTTGCTCCAGTGGACAGGCAGACTAAGAGTCTGACATTATCCATATTTTCTCCCAAAAAGGTGGGTGTTAAGGAGAATTTCCTCGACTTTCCAAAAAAAAATGGAAGAAGAAGATAAGGTTTCATGAACATATTTTTGGAGCTTTCATAGTTTGTTCCAATTAAAAGTATATTTAAAGAGGAAAATGTGGTTAAAAGCCTCACCAAAGTACCTTTTGTTTCTACAAACATCTTTAAAAGAGACCATTTCTTTCGGCTCTCACTTTGGCAAGATAATGAGCTGTCTCGTTATATTACAGTCACGTAACAGATCTATTTAATAGCCGCGTATCTTGTTAGCAAGATGGCCGCTACCTGCCACTATATATTGTTTATTTGATGCTGTTTTATTGTTTCAGTGTTTATGTTGGAGGGTATAGTTGTTTTATGTCATTGTTTTATTTTAGGTAAGTTGTTTAATCTATATTTAAATACTATTATGCTTAACATTCAACAGTCATCATTAAAATTTGGTCCTATTTTACTAGGGATCGGCGCAACACGCTTTTTTCTTCCATTGTCCCCTATACCCGTCACAGTATCATTTACTCTTTTTTCATTCATATTATTTCTAGACAATCCATCTATCTTTTCTTGACAATCTACAGTATAGTAGAAAAAGTAAACGTTTTTTCTTTCTAATGATCCAATTATTTCGATATTTTGACCAAACATTACATAGAACTGTAAAGCCTAAAGCAGGATTATTGCCATTATAGAACCTTAATCAATTTATGTAGTCCCTTCAGTAATCGGCACAGTGCTTTAAGAAAACTAGGTAATTACACGGTTATTGCGCAAAAATACTCAAATTGCGTCAAAATCTAGTAATTGATTTGTTTGATTTAAATTTACATACCGCATCCAATCATTATCCTCTTACTTAACACTATCAACAATACAACGAAAACACCTAAACTAGCTAAATATTCATTAATCTGAATATTGCATCACAGGATCACGGTAACTAAATATTTGTTCAAAGCTCACCACTATAACCCAATTAGCAGCGCCCCTCTAGCCGGTGTTATAGAGGTGAGCCGAGGCCAGGCCAGGCAAGGCCAGGCTTAGGTCCCCGCAAATGAGGCCTTTGGCCCGTAAACTGAGACTAAATTAATTATCATAGTTGGGTATTAGGTAATTTTAGACCTGAACTGTTTAACGGTTTTATTTTGTTTCTCTTTTGACAAGTTTTGTGTGTTGAATGTTTGTTTAGAACTAAATGTTTGCTTTGACATGGAGTTATTAAATAATGTTTGATGAGAGATAGAGCTAAAACAGTATTTAATTTAGAGAAATAGTACCATCAACAGATGTGTAACAACGTTACCTAGATTTTCATTGATGCTCAAACGCTTAAACCAATTATGATAAAATTAGACGTATATTATATAATATAGCTGACACCTTTCTATCCTTTCAACGCGGGTTCAGCTACGGGAAAAAGCTAGTAAAACCTAAGAATTAAATACAAAATAATAATCTTCTAGTTCAAAGCGGCCCAAGATAGAAAATTGTGGAAGGACTTGCTTACCTTTGCTTAACAGTGGGGCACTATAAGCTAAGAAAAAACAAAAACAAATCTTCATGCAATACCATCCTTTTGACGTCACTGGCATCGTTTTAATTTTAAAACATTAACCATATCGTATTATATTTATGAGGAAAATAAACGATAATCATTGCTAACGTCTCCGGAGAGCTTTTCATCAATCATTTTTTTATCCAGGGATTTAGAGACAAATGAGCAGACCCATGGCATGCATGACCTCGTAAATAATTAATTATAATTATCACCGCGATTCAAATATCAAGGTATTTAAAAACTAATATTAGGCTATTGGATTACTACTTGGGCGGTTTCATTGAATTTATAGATATTAACATAATGGATAAAAGAAAAATATGACAGAAATTTCGAGAAATTGAGAGGTATGGAAGAAAAAACAGTAGGCCTTTGCCCAGCAATGGGATCTTACACAGGATCTTATGTAATTGTATCTTATTAAGCTGTTTTAAAATAATGGATAAAAAATATCACGAACAAGGCGGGTTATACGGAGTGCTGTCTGTCTTTTTTGTCGTTTAAAAACTGCTACTTAGTAACTTATTTTGAATTAAAAAATGTTTATTTTATAAAAGTGACTATGCAATTCCATATGGATAAAAAAAACGATTTAAAAAGAACACACCTAATGTTTTGGTGTTAAAAAAAATAAAGCACGATTACGCATGTAAAATACGTATCGTACAAATTTTAATCTCTCTTTTACACTCTAAAAATTAAAAATACTTTCAATGAATTAACAATGTACATTGCAACATTTTTGTTTCTGGTATCTTACCACGGAAACCTTGTTACGTTCGTCCATCACGTGGTTCGTTTCCCACCGACTTCTAAAGCCCAAGACTCGTGTCCCGAGAACGAATGGAGGCATTAAATTTAATTTGTTAGAATTAAGCCCAATTCGCGGTATTTACGTTTGCACTTTGTATTTTGCTCCTTATATTTTGTTGGAAATTTTGTGTAACTTTAGTATTAGTAGGAGAGCTAGTGAACCCTCCGAGTAACGGTCTTCCTGTAAGGCTAGAAATTTGTAGAGTGATGAGTCATAGTACGCCAAAGCAAAAAATCATGACCTGGCAGGCATCTGCCCTGCACGTCATCAGCCCTTTTATTTTTTAAAGTGTAAAATGAATAAGATTAAAAAACTTACTGCTGTAAGCTTCAAAATTTAATATCATTTAGTTTATTTATTTATAATTATGAAAAAAAAATTACAGGCCATTAGAGTAAGCAAAAGTACCTACCAGGTGAATCAAGAGGTGCACAGTTTAGGAGGTAAAATAAACTTTCGTCTGTAAAGCTGAAATTTTAGTATGTATTTGAATAAGTCTTTTAGAATAAATGTGTATAATGACAGGCGATTCTGAACAGCATAAGACCTTGACAGGCGAGGGGAAAGATGCTAAGGGCGTGCGAGTAAGAGGCGTAACGTAAATGCATATAGTGTCAGGGACATTAAATAAAATAAAAAACTATACAAGCAATATATTTTATTAATTGTTGTGTAATTTACATTCTTTTTTATATCAATTATCATCATCTGACACTTCTTCACTACTACTTCTTTCATCATTCAATCAATGGACTTGAAGCTGTACTGACTTTTACATAAAATTCATTATTTTCGTCAAATTGCTTGAGAACTTGCATTAACCCTTCTCTTTCTGAAGAGTGAAGAGGTTGAAATCGCCCTTTCACTCGTTTAAATTTATTGTTACAGAAAACGCATATTTTATCATCGTTACTTTTAGTAACGGAAACTTCACCAGATGTTGATGCTCCGTTTTCATCAGTAAATGTTAGTTGTCATTTCTAAAAAAAAAAATGAAATATTCATATTAAAAAAAATAATAAAAACAATTTAAATACAAATCCGTCAAAATAAATAAACACAATTATCGTGAAATAACACATAATAAATTCATATTTAACAAATATAATTAAATTTCATTCATATAATTGATAATATTAGTGAATTAATTATTGGAATATAAAATTAAAATACATATGGGTCATTGATTCTCTCTTGAGAATTATGTAATTTTTAAAAAATAATTGAATGTATGTTACATCATCTTTGCTTAATTATACTTCATAATTTCTAAGCATATTCCAAAAAAAATGCTTCAATCATAATATTATGAACCTGGACGTTTTTTGGTACAAAAAGGTACAAAAATTTTGAATATCACCCATATACTTAGTAGTGATCGAATTTGTGTCAGGTAATCAAAACAAAATTATCCTTAATTAAATAATAAACATAATAAAAAATACATAATAGTAGAAGTTCATAATAAATACCTGATGATGATGCTGATAAATTTGAAGAAGATGGTAATTCACTCATGCGATATTTTTTCATTACGGCAAGAAAGTTTTTATAACACGGTAACATGGTAACCAGTATTTGCATTAACTTCCTCTGGCAAAGAAATATCATTAAATTTTAAATTATTGTCTTTTCTTATTTTTAATATTAATTTACTTTTATCTAAAGTAGTTGATGTGAATTTTACAGTTTTTTCATCACTTTCTTTATTACAAATTACACAAACCACGTGTTCAGATTCCATCCTGCACACTATTAACTGAACTGTTAATATAAAAAACAACACCGCACCAAAATGCACTCGCACTACCCGCATTTACGTTACGCCTCTTACTCGCACGCCCTTAGCATCTTTCCCCTCGCCTGTCAAGGTCTTATGCTGTTCAGAATCGCCTGTCATTATACACATTTATTCTAAAAGACTTATTCAAATACATACTAAAATTTCAGCTTTACAGACGAAAGTTTATTTTACCTCCTAAACTGTGCACCTCTTGATTCACCTGGTAGGTACTTTTGCTTACTCTAATGGCCTGTCAATTTTTTTTCATAATTATAAATAAATAAACTAAATGATATTAAATTTTGAAGCTTACAGCAGTAAGTTTTTTAATCTTATTCATTTTACACTTTAAAAAATAAAAGGGCTGATGACGTGCAGGGCAGATGCCTGCCAGGTCATGATTTTTTGCTTTGGCGTACTATGACTCATCACTCTACAAATTTCTAGCCTTACAGGAAGACCGTTACTCGGAGGGTTCACTAGCTCTTAGACTATATATTTTGGTTGATATAGAGAAAATGATTCTTGATATTATGAATGAAATGGGAGTAAATGATGATATCTGTGACGTCTAATAGGGGAAAATGGAAGAAAATAACTTGTTGCGCCGTAAGTAAAATGGGAGAAAGAAAATGATTCTTTTTGAATAGTATAGGGAGTAATGATAAAAAATGAAGTCTTATTTTAACAGTGACGATTTTTTGTTTCCATATCGACTAGATCATGCCTATTTAACATTAATAGCTAGACAAAACGCAGAAAATAGTTTCGATTTTATTATTTTATTTCCTGAAAACTTCTTAAAATTCGACATAGAAACTACATTTTTCATTTACAAAGTCTTCAAATGTTTTCACCTAATCATGCTGGAAAACCACCTGATCGCCATTACTGATTTCCATTGCCTTTTCCCTGTCACAAACACCTTCTTAACATGCAACGTGAGCGAAAAACATTCAAAACCCAATCGAGAATTCCTTATAGCAGCAATTCCTT
The DNA here is from genome assembly GCA_941860345.1 of Chrysodeixis includens. Taxonomy (NCBI): domain Eukaryota; kingdom Metazoa; phylum Arthropoda; class Insecta; order Lepidoptera; family Noctuidae; genus Chrysodeixis; species Chrysodeixis includens. The sequence continues at coordinate 1,446,497 of OW796116.1, forward strand.
AATAAACGCTTTTATCTTCGACAATCGTCCAAATTTTCCAATGTCTTGATTAATACCTTCCGTTTTCCGTGAGACTCGAGTCGTGCAAATTTTCGGCCTTAATTTAAGTATCGATGCCTGTACTATGAGATACTATACGCATCTTGAAGTAGATCCGTTGACTTTGTTAGAGCGAGATGCCTGTATACAGCGTGTAGCGCGCCATCTCGCTTTCACAAAAGCAACAGAATAGCTTGAAGGTCTTATAGTAGATGCAATTTAAGTATCAGATCACGTAGGGTCGTTGTTACACTAAATAAATTGAGTCGTAGATAAGAGATGTCCGGGTGCTCCTTTGAAGCTTTCCCTAAAAATATTGAGACCCGAAAAGTTGAGAGTGAATTGTTGGTGTACCTTTTAGTTTTGGTTTATTGATTTAGTTATTGGATTGGACTAGGTCTGTTGGAAGATTTAACCCCATATCTTTTAGTAACTTTTACGTTAAGTCTGTTTTACATGAGATGTACTATACAGGATATTCTATCCATCTATCTTTCTTTGCCATTTCTTATGGTTTACCTTCAGAGTTAGTTAATATGAATCTGATAATATCAACTTCTTCTTCCGAGGAGGTGGGTTACCATGAGAATTTCCCCACCTTAAAAAATGTAACAAATTGATAGTTCTACTGTCACCGGCAAACTGTCTTGCAATTTGGCGATGGATTAATAAAATCTTGTTTTTTTTAATAAATAAATTAAAAAAATATATCTTTAGTATTTCATTCGTTTCAGTCAGCTTTTTCCGGAAAACTTTGTTGCTATTGCCTCCGAGCTATACAGACTGATCCAGTCTGATCCAGTTTTTGCATGAGATAAGCAAGCCTCGCTTGATTGACTGGGTACATCGGATCAGTGACGTTTGACGGTGGACCTCACTGGTGTGGAAATTAGATTGAGTTTTCGGTATCGGGACTATATGCAAGCGGTGTTTAGTGATCTTGTGTCATTGATATGTTTGAACAAAGAATTTAAAATAGATTGGTTTACAACGTTTTAAATTACGGTTAATAAGTAACACGGCTATGTAAAAATATAGTTAAAAAAAATATAAATCATGTTTCATAAAACATTAAACCAAACTTTTTGGGTATAAAAAAACATTTTGTAACTATTAATAAGGGGCTCGTTCAACACATGTAATTGTAAACAATCGTACTCATATTATAAACGCGGAAGTTTATAAGTATAGATGAATGGATGTTTGTTACTCTTTCACGGTACCTACCAAAATTGATTCAGCTTTTGACCGTGATTGAGTAAGTCTGCTGAGTTAGCGGACAACGTGGATTAACACATAAGCTACTTTTTAACCGACTACCTCAGAGGGGATAAAGTTTTTTTCAGCTACAACTTGGCTACAACCGATTTTTACGTGAACGAAGTCTCAGGCAACAACTAGTATTACATAACGTACATTTTAATTAAAAACATATTTTAACACCGTTGTTTATCGACAATCTTAAAACATGACCATAAAAACCATCCAGAACTGTACAAAGGCTGGGCCTTCATCACGTTTTTCTTATATACAAGGATGCTATAAGAATCGTAATATATAAATGTCAGCGCATGTCACTCCGGAGGCTCTGTAATACGTCACTTCCACACCTGATACGGGATTAACCGGGCAAGCGCGAGGCGGGAAAAGAACAGCGGGTTCCGTGAAAATGAAATATAAATAACTGTTAAAAAGAAAAAAAAACAGAAATGGTTTTGTGTGTACATAAATAGTTAATAAACAAAAAAGTAATACAGAAAATAGAGACACAATAACGAAATACAATAATCTGCCTAATATATTTATTAATCCTTATACATCATATTTTTACTGAGTGTCATGCTAGATGACGTCGGATAGCACTGCGTGGAAGAAGAAGACATGCTGCGTCGACCCCAAATAATAATTGGGAAAAGGGCAGGGGAATGATGATGATGATGAGACATCATATTGTTCTATTCTGACCAGACCAACCAATTTCATCTGTGATTTGGCTAATCCTACAAGGCTAATTTCTTTCAAGGTCCTAATTTTTCTCCTAAATATTCCATCACTTATTTAATTTTATCAGTGTTATTTTTTTTAGTTTCGAAAACATCATTAACTAAATTTGTATAGACAGAGTCTGAACCTGCAACACACAAATCTATTCCGATACTAGTGAGCGCTAGTCCATAGTCCATCTTTACGGAACTCTGAAAGGCAAGTTAATCCGACAGGGGCTTTCATACGCGTGGCTGTGTATTCCAAAACTTTGGCCCAAAAATGTATTTGTCCCAATCCCGTTTTTACGGCACGTGCAAAGTTTTTCCGATGTAAAAGGATAAAAGGGGAAGTAAAATAGCAGCTTCGATAGGCAAGTTGTAGAAATATTGCTGAGAATGACAATTTTTTAGTATTCACTCCGGGATAGAGTTTTCCTGGAAAAAGGGTGGGATAAGATGAGGTCGTAAATATCAGGTAGTTCGGGTGTCAAATGAATTGGTTGAGATATTTTTGTATTGAAAAAAAAAACAGTATAATATAAAGGAAAAAAAAACGTTTTTTTTAATTGTATTTTAAAGTATTTTCTATCATTATCGACAGAAATAACGCAAAATAAATAGCATAAGTAGATGGCATTTTTATTTTGTGAAAATAATGATAAAAACCTAAAATTATTTTAACGACACCAAACTTCTGAAACCGCACTAAAAAACAATAAAGGAAAGTTTATTAATGAGACGAAGAGGTAACAAATAAAATTTTATACTTTTTTTAATCTTATCTTTCGCCAAAGGGTCCCAAAAGTCTTATCTCATTTTACAAAATGTACGAACTTTACATAACTGCAAAACTTGCACACTGGCCGTTATTAATTTTTCCATTTCTTTTGTAAAATTTTAAATGCAATATTTTTTTTCGTTTTTCCTCAACCATTGACGAAGAAGTATTTTAAAACTGCAATAAAAAGCAGACGTCGTGAATTTGAAATTGGAATCATAAAAATTCAGTCATTCATAAACCGTTTTTTGTTTTAAAAATAATGGTTTTATTCATATCTGGAGGAATTTACGTTGTTTTGAATTTAATAGATCTAGCATGACATATTATTTTATTTGAAATCTAGTATAGGATCTTTAAGCCCTTGATATTTAACTTTACATACAATTTTAATTTGATTTATTAAAAATTTACTACACGGAGCGCCAAGTGGTATACTGTATTTGTTTGATATCACAGTTATCTACGTAACAAAAGTTCGTAAAAAACTGTGGGAAAAAAGTACAAGAATTCTACTACACTAGCAAACGCTTTTATAAAACAATGTAATATTCCAAGCAACAAGTTGTTAACTCGTCGGCAGTTAGGGCTTGTAATTAAATAATCATAGTCTTCCAACTGCCTTTACTATGCGCGTCGAATACTTAAGTATATTTGCAGTCAAATGGTTCAGAGCTAATTCAATATGTTAGGTATTATTTTAAGAATATTCTAGATGGAAAACATTGACTGTTAACATTGTGAGAATTTTCTAATTCGAATATTGTTATAGATCTGCATTAAAGGCTTATTTGATACAGCAATCCGTTATTTATCTTATCAGTCGATAGCAATGATAAAAAATGTTCTAAAATTGCGCTGCTAGAATGCTAGAATTTCAGGCTGGTAAAGCAGACTTTGTCACAGGGGCCTACCTTTTAAAGTTACACTTACTAAAACATGAAGCTGGGGTACCTGGTGGCCTGGTGTACAGCGATGGCCTACTGGTAAGACTGGTGTACTAGATAACTCATAAACGTACTTATATTTCTAAAAGCATTCACATTATAGATAAATGACACCCAGACACAGAAAAAGTGATCGTGTTAATCACACAAACATTTATCCTGGTTAGGAATCGAACTCACGATCTCCGGTATAGCAGGGCCACTAACCACTAGACCAACTGGCCAGACAAAAACAAAATGTAATATAGAGTCAGAGTTACTATAATTGTCAAAAATACAGTAAGAGCTGTCCATTCATAATCAAGTGTCTATTTCAAGTGGCGGAAACTCTGAAATATCCTCAACACTTATTATTTCCCAGAAGCTTCGACCTTTCGAATTTGTACGCACAATAACCTGTAGGTGAGAAATATACTTAGATATTATATTTAAATATACTAGAGGGAAGATATCTCCTTAGAATTTCATTTATTGTTATAATTGCTATGAAAATGGGAAACAGGAAGGACTGAAATTACATATACCTATGTATAATTATAAGGTACGAAATCTACCGGAGCTAGTAATAATTAAATATAAAAATAATTATGGGTTATTACCTATAATTACATAATTTAATCATGAGCCGCCGCGTCAGCTGAATCATCCACACGAAAGTTATTATAAACATAAGTATTAGACTATTAGCTGTTCCTTATTGTCAGACTGTTGACAGTTTTTATTGGGGCGTTTAAAAAATTTGTCTGTATTGTATTGTATTGCTGTAATACGACGCGATGTGTGATTTCTTTGGTATTATAAAATGAAATACAAAAAAGTTTTGTTTTAAACGCTCAAGCTCACGACATTGGCACGAACTCTTCCGGTACAGCTAGTTCTAGTATTAATTGAATATCAAATTAATTATATAATAATTAAACATCAAAATCATAATGAAACAAACAATAAACACAAAACCTTAACCTTAACCCCAGTTATCGTTAAGCTAACATTTAACCAGCTGTTCATTGTCAATCACGTTCCGCGGCCTTGTCCCGCCAGTGGCCAACAGATTGAATTAAATAGGATCCAATCAGCAAACAGACGCACATAAACTCAATTATATCACTAGTTGTTGTTTTGATGTGACAGGGAATATATTATTGTGTTGGTAAGTTAGTTGAGCAAGAAAGTGAACTAAAATTATAATGTTTTTATGTAAACACAGAAATATCACCTTTTTAGGTTAGGAGAAACAACAATTATTGAACCTGAGTTTTCAACTTGAGGTGGAGTTATTAAGTTCTGAAAAATAGGGAACACCCTCTATCACCACACATTCACAACGGCGCAAGATAGAGAATCCTGGAAGACTTGGCGGAGGCCTTTGCCCAGCAGTAGGACACTACAGGCTAGGAAAAATTAACCAGAATAGTTCTTGGTCAAAGTTAATAATTTGGTGGTTATTTAAAGATCATAAGTAACTAGTGAGGAGGGCGATTTTATTTTTGAACAAACCTTAAGTTGGTCATTTCAATAAGCAGAAACTGTTTTAAGTTTGATGAAAATGATTATGCATTCATCAGGATGATCTATGATGATAAAAGCATTTATACCAATATTATTAAAATCGTTACATTAAATTCTCTACCTACTCAAGATAATTAAACATAGCTCAAAGCAACATAAATTACACAAAACCTCTAACGACTTCCTCGCGTACGAAATGCTTAAAAAATGGTCCTTCGAGTCGCGAAAGCCCATTGCGGACGATAAGACCAAAAAATAAATGATGACGTTGACAAACGAGTTATCACACTCATGCCTAGCTTAAGACTGTATAAGCTCCTGGGGACCTACTACCATGTGTTAAAGTGATATTATTGCACTTGTGGAAGCGTGACATTTGGACATGTCATGCGGAGGAAAGAGGATCACGTGGTAAGGAAGGTGATGGACATGAATGTGGATGGATATAGGGGAAGAGGACGACCAAAGAAACGATGGATGGGTTGTGTGAAAGTAGACATGGCTGCAAAGAGGATGACTTACGAGATGATGTCAGATAGGAACGTGTGGAAGAAGAAGACATGCTGCGCCGACCCCAAATAATAATTGGGATAAGGGCAGGGGAATGAATGATGATTGTGGAAGTGTGACAGCACACTACACGGTAAAGAGCGGCGTCTCTTTTCCACAACTGCAGTAATATTTATACGAAGTAGATGATATTGTCTGCAAGAGTTTTAAGACACATTTTCGACGTTGCGAGATCATTTTTTTCCTTAATGCTCTTTAATATTTAAGTAAGCTTGAGAGTGTTATGAGTTACGTAAGAAAAGGCACAGGTGCGTAATTTCTATGCATAATGTACCGTCATATGAGTATATGAAAGGCGATTTCAGAACCGTGCATTATACATTTAGACAATTTTGATGCTCGTTTGTGTATTAGAGATATCAGTATCTACATGTATATTCAATGTCAAATTTGACTCTTTACTCTGTAGTGATAAAAAAAAACTAATAGATTTGAGTTTCAATGTCCATCCAGTTTTTAAAAATAATTAATAATCTTAAAGAACGAGTCTGTTAACGCCAAATCGTCTATTGGTACAAAAATACAACAGGCAAAAAAAACAAATCTTACCCTAACGAAAACAATACCAATCACGTTTAAAAATAAATATTTGTCCAAGAAAAACAAGTTGAAACGGTCACTGCCCTGGTTTGATCAAAACAATTTTCTAACTTCAGTCCATTACAAATGAAATTCACAAACTTCAGGCCATCGATACCGCTCGGATTCACTCGACAGACTCTTCTAAAAAACTTAGCTCGACCTAATTTTGCCTTTAAAGCGAACTAAACCCAGTGCTAATGAAGTTTGGAGTAAAAGGACCAGACGAAATTAAGACAATGAGAATTATATTTTAAGATTTCGTGGAACATGTATTATCGTCTTCTAAAGTAAAAGTATAATTATGCACTTTACGATGATGAAATTAAATGGGAGAATAGGCAAAATATTGTAAACTCTATATTATCACTGAAATTGAAGCTAAGGATCAAATCGACAGCACCTAGTAATATGCAATGCATTTTAAGTCAATTATTAAGAAGGACAACTATTATTCATAACGAAACAAGCGTCTACAGTGAAGTTCAGACGTTTGCTAACAATGTATACGTTGCATATGTGAGATCGGATTTTCTCTAGATCATTACACATCACATGCATTATTGCGTAATAAATAATAAGCACATAAGCTTCTCAAACACAGGACCATATCGATACTACAGTGACCGCAAATTTTATGAACTAGCTATTTACTGAAGCGGAAAATTTAATTACCCTCCGATAGATAGGGCGTCATTCAGTGGTTAACATGAGTTCCGAATAGTTTGTGATAAAACTATTTACAACTATATGTAAAAAAGTATTCCTGTAAACTTCCTACACTAGTACAAAAACAACAACACGTGGCATAGTCCTTATAGCATTGTTTCAAACATTCTGCAAATATTATAAACGCAGAAAAGTTTTTAAGTATGGATGGAGGGATGTTTGTTACTCTTTCACGCTCAAAATAGCTGGATCCATTTTAATAAAATTTGGTAAAGAGTTAGCGGACACCCCGAATCAACACGTAGGTTTTTTAACCGAAAAGGTCAGAGCATCATGTTTTAGCAGCTATAACCAACATTCGCTCGGGTGGAGTCACGGCAACAACTGGTATTATATATCAGGACTAAGACCTGATGTAGTAAAGATTAATAAACTTTAGGGTTAATATTACAAGTCACTACTAAAATCAGTCTAAATGTCCTACCACATCAGAATAATCGTCGCTAAAATTTAAGCCCTAAATATTCATTACACCAAATAACCCTCAAATGCTCTGAATATGAAACACGACATGATTTAGGTACGAATCTGAAGGACCACAAACACGACATATGTATTTTGTTGTAAAAGCAATTAAAATAATTGGGTAACTTGGTCCTTCTAGCCGAATCTCCATATGATCCTTTGCATAAACAGCAATGTAAATTGGGTTAAATCTGACAAGGCGCGGATCAAAGGATTGCTACTGGTCCTTGTATGCAATCAATGACGGCTCTTGTTGGCAATTTCTTTTTGAGTATCGGTGTTTTTTAGTTATATTGAGTGTGAGAAAAAAATGACAAGAAAATATAATAACATCAAAAAAAATACAAAACTAGAATATAAGCTTTTGGCTGGATGATCGTGGTGTCCTTGCGGTTATATATATGGATTTGTATGCACGAGTTGGATCCCTAATGCAGGTGACTTTCTCAATGTGATCAATGTGAGTTTTCCAAAATTATAATTATGTACTTTCTTAATTATTCTTAGACACCACTAACAAACTGTGAAGGAAACCTGAATTCCAAATATTGAAATCTAAAATCGCCAATTCATAGTGAGCTAGCGTGGTCCATGCTTAAACCTTCCCTATATAGGAAGAGGCCTGTGGCCAGCAGTGAACCGTATTTAGGCTGGTTTATTATGTGGTATATTATCAACTATGCTAATAGCATCACATCGTCCCATAAGTATATTGGACGATGTCATGAGTTCTTAATCCTCTACTGCATGTGATGTGGCCTTTGTCCAGCAGACGGGCATATATAGTTATCTATCATTATAACAATTTATTGCTTGTTTTTCTCTCATCACATTCAAGTGAAGAACTTACAAATAGCTTTACATAAGTTCCGTACATGTTTAACAGAATCCCGGCAATCTTCGCATAAGTAGGTAAGTACTTATTGCTATACATATATTGGGGTACCTTAACTGTCGTTTAAGCAAATCCCTGGGATTTGGGATTCTCCGATATCCAAAGATACAGGAATATTCAGACGTTTCCTGAAGCCTCGTTCGCCTTTTATGTAAACGCTATAGGCTGCCTTCTGCGTCATGGTAACTATTCTGTTAAATAAAATATGATCTATGTTATCTATTTTAAACGCTGATCATTTAATATAGATAACATTACCTAAAAACAATGGTGTCTAACAAAAAATATCTGATATCCCCAAAACGGCTTCATTAAATTAGTATAATAATAATTGACTCTCTCTCTCAGGGTTGCAGCATTAAGCTGAGAGACGGCCGTATTGCGTGTTAGTGACGCATATTCTACCCATTATGTCTCAATTTTGTACAGCTTGTCGTTTTTGTACATATGTGTCACAAGCACGTAATAAAAGTTATTTTCTTTCTTTCTTTCTTTCTTTCTAATTATAGTAATTTAAATTGGTTTGAGAATTGGCTAAAATGTATTTTCATCATCATTTTTTTTTTTGATTTGCAGGAAACTGCGTACGATGTAACGCGGGAAAAAGTTAGTCTTTTATAATAATAAACACTTTTTTCAAGAAAATTTTTGAGTAAAGATTTTTCCACAAAAGTCTACTATAACTATGTTTGTGCTATTAATCCTTATTCATTTCATATAATACGACACATCTTTATCCATTCTTCTCGCCTAGTACCTTTAAAACCCTAGTATTCTCCTTACATACAGCCAGCAACGCGACCTACAGTGCAATGCTGTAGGCGACCTATGACGTTCATAGTAGACTCCAAGCTTTGCTCCACTGACGTCAGTTATTCGTATAACCCCTGCCTCGAGGATTGCGAATGGATTAAGTTATTCCGTTCCCGCTGTTTGTATGGCTCTAGGTTAACGCAACTGGCCCCTCTTGTGACCATTCAAAAGGGTACAGAGAAGACTATTTTGCGTTTAAATAATTCTTGTTGGTTTGGTGTTTCGCTTAAGTTTATATGGGATATGTATAGAGGTATTTTTTGATGAATATAGTTTTTAGATATTTATTGCTCAAAAATAATTCTACTAATATTATAAAAGCGAAACGTGAATATGTATGTTTGTTACCAGTTTGCGCTCAAATATCTGGACAGATAACATGTAGACCACTTTCTACCTGACTGCGAAAAGGATGGTAATGTTTTTGCTTACGCTATATACTGCTATTGCTATATAATATGACGACACCAGTTCCGATTTCGGCCACGCATCCAAAGATCCTTCCAGAACTATAAGGCCTAAGCTGTCAATGATCAAAGCTGTCAGCTACAATTTCAACATGCTTTTCGAGGTATGGGAGTACTCGGTAAGTTTACAAATAATAATAGCTATGAATACAAATAAGGAATATAAATAAATAAAACTTCGATTACTTTAACATTTACCTTGAATTCATATCTTGCAATGAATATTTAATGAATCTAATAGTTTATTCTAGCTACATCAATAGTGCAAAACAAACAATTACGATGTTATTAGTAATTCAGATGTTTGCTCAATTAACTTGTTTGTGTAGGTAACACAAATCTCTGTAACCTGACAACTTTAGGTCGAGATCAAAGCAAACCTATAGCCATGGGCTAAGAAAGCGCTATGAAATATAATATACTTTAATACATATTCACTTTTTCGTTCACTCCTTTTTTGGTATGACAGGATTAACGTGCGTTTGACTTAAACTTGAACCGCCTTGCAACATCCTGCGATAAATTTGGTGCGTGGCAATGTCATATAATAAATACATGCAGTAGTTAATTATCTATACATACACCGTGACTTTTAGGTCGTTTTAAAAAAGCAGCCCAGTTCATGTATCCAATGACTAGTAAACGTTTATAATAAAAAAATATGTTTTTTTTAAGATTTGAATGAATAAAAATATTATTCATTATTATGACACAAGGCAGTTTTACGAACACTCTGTAGTGAGCGCGGTCCGAACCTTGTGCCAAAGGGGCCGCGCGGGCGGCGCGGCGGCGTCTTATCACAGGTCATTCACCTTAGCGTAAAACAGCTGTCTTACTATTGCAATCATAATGTTCGCAGTAAGTATGTAGCATGTATCTTCAACAGTTTGATACGTAAACATTTTTAACAGGATGTTTCATATTTCCAATGTATTATTTATTTTTTTCATGCATATTATTTTAATTAATGATAAAAAAATTATATTCGCGCCTAGAGGTATTTTATGACGGATACATTGTGTGGACGACTTTTTTAAAACGACCTAAAAATCACGGTGTATAATAAAATTGTAACAAGCTCATGTCTGTACATTAAAGATATTAAAGAAAAACTTAGATGGGGGTTCTTCATACAACCAATAGAATCCAAAAGTATGAAAAAAAAAATTTTTGTCTGTCTGTCTGTTTGTTGTCCGCTTTTCACTCAAAAACTACTGGACGGATTTTGATGAATTTTTTTTTATTATGTAGCTATTAGTCCTCGCTAACATTTAAGCTATCTTTTTTTTTGGAATTTTGCTCTTAAAGGGGGTAAACAGGGGCGGGTAAGATTGTATGAAAGTCCGTCAGTTTTTGAAGCTAATTCGATTAAAATTAATATTTGGCTATTTAGTTAGAAGTTAAGAATGACGCAATAAGGATTTTTGAAAATTCTGCCTTAACGGGGGTAAAAAGGGGGAGGTACGTTTCTATGAAACTCCGACTGTTTTGAAGCTAAGTCGATGAAAATTAAAGCTGTTTACGTGAGTGCTAAGTTTTTCTGCCCATCGTTTTGTGACGGTTACCTGTTTAAAGAACTATTGTCATAAAATTGTTAAACTATCCGTAAACATATGTCCGGGATAATCCCAAAAAAATAATGTAGAGATTTCATTTTCATTTCATCTATACATATAATAAAATTGTAACAAGCTCATGTCTGTACATTAAAGATATTAAAGAAAAACTTAGATGGGGGTTCTTCATACAACCAATAGAATCCAAAAGTATGAAAAAAAAAAATTTTGTCTGTCTGTCTGTTTGTTGTCCGCTTTTCACTCAAAAACTACTGGACGGATTTTGATGATTTTTTTTTTATTATGTAGCTATTAGTCCTCGCTAACATTTAAGCTATCTTTTTTTTGGAATTTTGCTCTTAAAGGGGGTAAACAGGGGCGGGTGAGATTGTATGAAAGTCCGTCAGTTTTTGAAGCTAATTCGATTAAAATTAATATTTGGCTATTTAGTTAGAAGTTAAGAATGACGCAATAAGGATTTTTGAAAATTCTGCCTTAACGGGGGTAAAAAGGGGGAGGTACGTTTCTATGAAACTCCGACTGTTTTGAAGCTAAGTCGATGAAAATTAAAGCTGTTTACGTGAGTGCTAAGTTTTTCTGCCCATCGTTTTGTGACGGTTACCTGTTTAAAGAACTATTGTCATAAAATTGTTAAACTATCCGTAAACATATGTCCGGGATAATCCCAAAAAAATAATGTAGAGATTTCATTTTCATTTCATCTATACATATAATAAAATTGTAACAAGCTCATGTCTGTACATTAAAGATATTAAAGAAAAACTTAGATGGGGGTTCTTCATACAACCAATAGAATCCAAAAGTATGAAAAAAAAAATTTTTGTCTGTCTGTCTGTTTGTTGTCCGCTTTTCACTCAAAAACTACTGGACGGATTTTGATGAATTTTTTTTTATTATGTAGCTATTAGTCCTCGCTAACATTTAAGCTATCTTTTTTTTGGAATTTTGCTCTTAAAGGGGGTAAACAGGGGCGGCTGAGATTGTATGAAAGTCCGTCAGTTTTTGAAGCTAATTCGATTAAAATTAATATTTGGCTATTTAGTTAGAAGTTAAGAATGACGCAATAAGGATTTTTAAAAATTCTGCCTTAACGGGGGTAAAAAGGGGGAGGTACGTTTCTATGAAACTCCGACTGTTTTGAAGCTAAGTCGATGAAAATTAAAGCTGTTTACGTGAGTGCTAAGTTTTTCTGCCCATCGTTTTGTGACGGTTACCTGTTTAAAGAACTATTGTCATAAAATTGTTAAACTATCCGTAAACATATGTCCGGGATAATCCCAAAAAAATAATGTAGAGATTTCATTTTCATTTCATCTATACATATAATAAAATTGTAACAAGCTCATGTCTGTACATTAAAGATATTAAAGAAAAACTTAGATGGGGGTTCTTCATACAACCAATAGAATCCAAAAGTATGAAAAAAAAAAATTTTGTCTGTCTGTCTGTTTGTTGTCCGCTTTTCACTCAAAAACTACTGGACGGATTTTGATGAATTTTTTTTTATTATGTAGCTATTAGTCCTCGCTAACATTTAAGCTATCTTTTTTTTTGGAATTTTGCTCTTAAAGGGGGTAAACAGGGGCGGGTAAGATTGTATGAAAGTCCGTCAGTTTTTGAAGCTAATTCGATTAAAATTAATATTTGGCTATTTAGTTAGAAGTTAAGAATGACGCAATAAGGATTTTTGAAAATTCTGCCTTAACGGGGGTAAAAAGGGGGAGGTACGTTTCTATGAAACTCCGACTGTTTTGAAGCTAAGTCGATGAAAATTAAAGCTGTTTACGTGAGTGCTAAGTTTTTCTGCCCATCGTTTTGTGACGGTTACCTGTTTAAAGAACTATTGTCATAAAATTGTTAAACTATCCGTAAACATATGTCCGGGATAATCCCAAAAAAATAATGTAGAGATTTCATTTTCATTTCATCTTCTATACATATAATAAAATTGTAACAAGCTCATGTCTGTACATTAAAGATATTAAAGAAAAACTTAGATGGGGGTTCTTCATACAACCAATAGAATCCAAAAGTATGAAAAAAAAAATTTTTGTCTGTCTGTCTGTTTGTTGTCCGCTTTTCACTCAAAAACTACTGGACGGATTTTGATGAATTTTTTTTTATTATGTAGCTATTAGTCCTCGCTAACATTTAAGCTATCTTTTTTTTGGAATTTTGCTCTTAAAGGGGGTAAACAGGGGCGGGTAAGATTGTATGAAAGTCCGTCAGTTTTTGAAGCTAATTCGATTAAAATTAATATTTGGCTATTTAGTTAGAAGTTAAGAATGACGCAATAAGGATTTTTGAAAATTCTGCCTTAACGGGGGTAAAAAGGGGGAGGTACGTTTCTATGAAACTCCGACTGTTTTGAAGCTAAGTCGATGAAAATTAAAGCTGTTTACGTGAGTGCTAAGTTTTTCTGCCCATCGTTTTGTGACGGTTACCTGTTTAAAGAACTATTGTCATAAAATTGTTAAACTATCCGTAAACATATGTCCGGGATAATCCCAAAAAAATAATGTAGAGATTTCATTTTCATTTCATCTTCTATACATATAATAAAATTGTAACAAGCTCATGTCTGTACATTAAAGATATTAAAGAAAAACTTAGATGGGGGTTCTTCATACAACCAATAGAATCCAAAAGTATGAAAAAAAAAATTTTTGTCTGTCTGTCTGTTTGTTGTCCGCTTTTCACTCAAAAACTACTGGACGGATTTTGATGATTTTTTTTTATTATGTAGCTATTAGTCCTCGCTAACATTTAAGCTATCTTTTTTTTGGAATTTTGCTCTTTAAGGGGGTTAAAAGGGGTGGGTAAGTTTGTATGAAACTTCGTCAGTTTTGAAGCTAATTCGATTAAAATTAATATTTGGTTATTTAGTTGGAAGTTAAGAATGACGCAATAAGGATTTTTGGAAATTCTGCCTTAATGGGGGTAAAAAAGGGGAGGTACGTTTCTATGAAACTCCGACTGTTTTGAAGCTAAGTCGATGAAAATTAAAGCTGTTTACGTGAATACTAAGCTTTTCTGCCCATCGTTTTGTGGCAGTTACCTGTTTAAAGAACTATTGTCATAAAATTGTTAAACTATCCGTAAATATACGTCCGAGATAATCCCAAACAATAATGTACAGACTTCATTTTCATTTCATTTCAGATTTTCAGAATATATTGACTAGAGGTCGTTACAACATAAATTCTACATATTATTGCGCTATTTGATATGGAGGGTGAGCAATCACAAATTTTATGACAATTACCGGCTAATCGAAAAAAACTACTTAATGTACATAAGTATATTGTTCAAATTTTGCATGAAGATTAAGGACAGGTCTAGACAACATATAGGCTATTTATTATCAGGTTATTAACCATGGGGTCTTAGCAATAAACCTTTATTTTTAAAGAACACGCAACTGGTGACCAAAATACTGTTGCTATGGTTTTATGTTTTGACATTAATATTAACATGCTATTTGGCTTACTATATAGAAATTAAAATAGCGGGCTCAGGGGAGTACGAGCTTCGTATGTTTCCACTCCAAGTTCAAATTTCATTTCGACACACATTTTTTTAATTTATTTTTTAATAATTTTTGAGTAAGAATCGAATCTCAGTCAAGTATATTTTTTTTTCTTCTTTCGTTTTTGGTAGTATAAAAGTATTGTACGAAGCGCTTGGATTTTTTTAACATCCTTAAATTGTTCTTTAAAACCCTTTTATATGGTATCTGGTATAATATATGATACTTACTGTTTAAGCTAGGACAGTCTTATCCAATTTAGGAGGAGCTGTGGATATAAAGTGAAAGAAAACCAACTACACTAAAACAAAAAATAGTGTGGACGGTAAATGATTTACAATACTGAATTAACTACTTAGCTGTTGACTGCAATTTTGGTGTGTGTAACGCGTGGCCATAAAGATTTGATAGTGCCTATACACTACCACAATTGTGCACCAATTGCGATGGCATAGGGTAGTTGCATAGGTAAAGTATTATAAAGGTAGGCTGCTATTATTAATATTGCGTACGAATATGCGTACTCCCGTGATTGTTTTTTATGTGTGCGTAAAATATCTGTCAAGGGTAGAATGAAAACGGAATAGAAGATGAATGGGGAGCAGCGCCTGCTGTTCTCCGCACCACAGCGCACAGTGCAAACGTGTCGAAAATTATCTGGCTGTTTAAGACCAACTCCTCTCAATAAGTTCTCCTCCTGATTGGCATTGCTCTATCTGACGTTAGAAGAGACATAAATCTGGTAGACTTAAGAGCCAAAAGAGCTTCTTCCGATATACACTGACTACTATTGCAACTCCAACTCGAGCTCGGTGCAAGATCTGGGCAGATCGACAACTATCTCCTACTACTTATGTCCTAACTCAGGAACATACACTCTACCGTCCGGCCTACCGGCCCACCTTGCAGAGGCCTGTTCAGAAAGCATTCAACCGTCTCAGAACCCAAAAAGGTAGGCAAATAAAATTTGGCAAATTTGGGTATACAGACCCCTCTCACATCCAGTGAGAATCCGACATCTTCGTAACGACGATGTAACACCGCCTAGAGTGGCCAAAGTGTCCGCGGTTAGTTGGTGCGCCGTCACCAAGTTCTGCGAAGAAGTGATGACGCTCAAGGAAAAGTGAAAGGCTTCATCTAACCACCAGATCCATGTTCGACGAGCAAGGGATAGAAGAAGGGCCTTATTTGCCCTCCTCCAACCACCATAAATAACCTACGCCAGTAGTCTCAGGGCAGTCTACTGTTATAAAGGCAAAGACGAAATGCATGGTGCTTCCGCGCGCCTCTTAATAAGGGCTGGCAAAAGCTGGCTCTACGTTAACGAAGAAGCTTCCGTTAAAAAGAGCTCTCCTGTCGGGGCTCGCGATAGATTGCGAAAGCGTTCCCGTGGCCCCCGACAATAGGATACGGTGAAGCACTCTGGCGCTTTAGTCAGTAAGAGTCCAGTACACTTCTTTGCCATCGCCCGTTTTCAAGTCCTTCAATCCAAATTGTCAAATCAGTGCAAGATAGTGGCCACAGCAAAAAACTAGCAGTGTTAACTAACAGTCAAATATGTTTGTAAGACTAGAGGTTAGGATTAGGAAGTTAAGAAATCAGGTAGTTTGGAACGGAACAGGATTAGGGAGCAAGCATTAAACATTATTTAGCTTTACTTTTTGTACAGCACTACACATCTTGAATACCACGCAGACGAAGTCGCGGGCAACAGCTAGTTTTTAATAAATGCCTACAGCCGACCAGTACGTAAGAACGATAGGGTTGACTACCTACAGCATTTTAATTACATCAACATTATACTATCCGTTCGTCACTGCGACACACTCACGACAGTGACTGTGGCACGAGCCACAGTCATGCTACGATTCGATTGCGTAGGCATAACCCACATTGCGCCCGTTTATATGAAGACTTCATACTGTATTATATTATTAGACTGTGGCAAAGCTTTGTAATTCAACGCAAATCAAATCTAATATTTTTATTTGGACAACAAACCGTTAACACCTAACCGATAAAACGCTATTCCACTTGGCTTCCGAAAATTACCGCCTAGTTTCTTCTGCTTACATTCAACGGCCGTCTATACACTTGGTTTAAACCCAGCCTTAAACTAAACTACCGTATCTTTGTACCAACCGCCTTGAGAATGTAAAACGGTAATCGTTTCGATACAAAAATTCTCGGATATTGGAATCTTCCGTCGCCTTGTTGTGAACGGGATTATGGTTTAAGGAAAATACACTAGTGTATTAATTCTACTTTAGTCGTATTTTCCACTTCACTGCCTTTTCCGCAATGAAACTGAAATCTTTTATATTTATTCATCACTTTACAGTCACGAGCAAATACATGTATACGCGACCAAATAGTTGCAGTAGATTTCTTATGCGAATTTTCTGAAGTTGTTATGGAATATTTTCTGATATTATAAGCTAAACATAAAATATTTAATTCAAAAGCTTTGCTTGTGACTACAGTACCTATAGAGTCAAATTTTATATTTGCGAGTATAATATAGGTACCAATAACTGTAACACATAACCATGACAGAACCATGGCATGTTTCCGAAATCGCCCTATATATACCATAAATAACTTATAATAATATGCAAAGAAATTACGCACCAGAGTATTCTTTCACACACTCATGCTTACTTAAATATTAAACATACAGATTTTACATTTAAATTCATCATCACAAGAAACATTCATCAGAAATTTTAATTACCTTCCACAGTTTTACTTTTAAACATTTCTCCAACTCCATTATGCATCATCATTAAAATTTAAGCGAAACAGTTTCCATTAGCAATTTAAAACACTATAAATCCGAGCTGCCGTTTTCTCGGGGAAATAAAACCGCATTAGATTCTCTCTATTTGGTCCCGATAAAATTACGCTTAGCGGTAAACGAGGCTCGAACGTTTGGTCTCATGATCAATTATTAACAGACATAGTACATAACAAATTATTATGAATTGAGAGAGAGAACAAATAAGTGTAAAGTACTACTAGTATTTAATAGTTTAGATAGTTAAGATGTATTAAGACAAAATCCTACATTAAGTATTAATTATACTTAATTTAGGGTTTTGTATTATTCGTTAAAAGGAATTAAAGATTCTTTGCTCGATGACTGTGACGAGCAGTATAGTACTTTACTGTTCGACACAGTCTAAGTTATAGATAAAAATATATAAATAGATTTAAATATGTACATGTTTAGCATTATTTATTATAGATATAGTTAAGTATGTATCCTACTGGTAGGTTATTTTAAGAGCTGTTAAACAAATACGTTTGGCGAGTTCACTATTCATAAGAGAAACGGTAACTACCACTGATTAATCCATCAAAAAAATATCTGTTTTTGGCTATAAACGCTGGATGTTATTTTGGTATGGTCGCGGTTGTTGCCCTGAAAGAGTGTTATGTAGTGCCTTATATAATGGTTGTATGTTTAGATCATTTGCTTTCTTTTTTGCCCTAAAAAAATGAAGTAACATTTTCAAGGTTCATTTATTCGTATGTACGAATGTAAAACTTATAAATTTTAAATGTTTATACCATCTTTGATGTACAAAGTACGTACGTTTACATATTATTCATGACAGCGAATAATACTGAATTTAATATGAAATAATATTGCTACTCGGAAAAGCCATCATTATATTTTTCGAAGCGTCCTGTCTTTAATACTTTATACATCTAATTAATTCAGCGAACGGTTTGTAGTGTATTATGCTTAACATATTAATTATTAATGTTGTAAATAAAGGTATTTTTTGTTCTTATCGCGTCGTGTAACAAATGTTGTCGGCCCGAAAAATTGCTTCGGAATTGGAATTGCCTATTAATAGCATTAATCTCTGGTTTCTCAAACACTGATCGACACAAAAATTTGTTGATCATCAGTCAAATCTCATGTTAAGCTCTGTGATTGGGTGTAAGTTTTTTGGTCAACCAATCACAGTCGTGATCTGTTGATTTGACAGTAGATTCATTGATCAGCCTTTCAGAAACCGGGCGTAATATCCTATTTTTACCTTTTTTTGTGATGTGCCGAAATGACCTATTCAAAGTCGAATCATGTTTTTGGCCTTACCTGTCCCAGGTACCTTTTTTAGGCCGTCAATCAATCAAGGACTCCTATGTTAGCAGATTTGAGGATTCTCTCGAAGCGTTAGGTCGTATTCGCATTATCCGATCCGATATTAGTATCAGACAACGGTACGATATCGGTGGAAGTAAAATGTATAAAAAGTGCGTCTATCTTTCCCATTTTTTGGATCGAACCCGAAATCAGGTATCGGAGCTATATAATTATTTCATTTATTTTACTTTTGTCATTATCGGATCGTCGACCAATAGCAATGTCGGTTATTTAACAAAGACAATCCTTAGATGGTCAACAATATTGCGCAATACGAGTTGTGCATTATAGATACAAGTGGGGTTAAAATTAAAGATTGCGTAATGCTTACAAACTTATACCAAAGAAGATTGTTTTTTTTGCACCATATTATATCATCATTCCCCTGCCCTTATCCCAATCATTGTTTGGGGTCGGCGCAGCATGTTTTCTTCTTCCACACGTTCCTATCTGACGTCATCTCGCACATCACACTCTTTGCAGCCATATTATATGAGATAATATTATTGTGGGTTTTCCACTCAACAAACTCAGTTACTACCCGGAATACGGACCTAATATTCCAACAGTTTTGTTTTCGTCAGTGAAGCATTTAATAGCCTGAAGACTTGGGGATCAATGGACCGGTTAAAAGGCTTTTGTAAATCAAAGACTCTTTACTGACGTGAAGGATAACATCTTGAGATCTCGATTTAATTGTCTGGAGTAAATCAGAGCTTGTCTCTACTTGTCTGTTACGAGGTTTCGAGTTTCCGGTAAGATATCTAAAACAAATGGAACATTCTCGATAAACAAAGTCAATTTGACGTTTTCTTTAAACATTCTAGAACAAAATAGATCTTTTTTTTATTATTACTCTAAGTACCTTTCAAGGTTGAACTTTAAATACATGGACAGTTTCTAAAATATAAGGTTAAAATTGGCTATCTACGCACCTACCAAAATCGTATCCGGACCATATTTTTTTTTTTTTATCCCCAATACAAAATTCTAAACACAATCCTACCAAGATATACACATCTATCACTACAGATTATTGTCATTTGTCTCCCTCTAACACAGCTATGACATCATGATACTGTTATATATCCTTCTCTTTCTGATGTAGTTCTGTCTCATAAATCTTACTTTATAGAAAGCTATGCTCCATATATTACGATCCGTTTGAAATCTTATCCGAATCGAACAAATTCGAGTCTTGGATGACAAAAGCATTTTCTTGGTGACGCGATGCCAATTTGGTAGATATAAGGTTTATAGGATACGAAAAATGTCAGAAACTGAAAAGTTTATATAAATAAAGTTAATTTAAGAATGTATTTGTGCATTCCAATGTTATATCTAACCTAATCTTAAGAACAATATTAAATAAATGCTTAATTAATTTTGTAAATTCAAGCTGTTTACCTATTATTATAGTGCATGTGATGTTAGCCTGTAAGTGATTGGGACACTCACAAATGTTTATAATAATATATCAATTCAAAATGTAATGTTATGTGTAAGCAATTGTTGGCAAACTTAAAAAAAAATGTAAGTTATTTGCAAAATTGTTGTCGATAAGATTTGCCAGTAAGTGTCACTACTTACTCCGTGAAAGATGATATGGCTGCAATGAGTATTACTTGTGAGATGACGTCAGATAGGAACGTGTGGAAGAAGAAGGCATGCTGTGCTGAACACTGATAATAATTGGGATAAGGGCAGGGGAATGATGATGAAGTGTCTTACTTCTGATCAAAGGCCTCTTCCTATATAAAGAATTATCTTTTTCTATCGATCGACTTCAATCAGCCTATTCTACATCGGCTATAGCTGCAAAAAATGTAACTCCTTTTACTCGGTAGGGCAAAAAGCAACTTATGCGTCTGTTTATTTTATTTATTTATTTATCTTTATTTCTGACAGGTAAGGTGCTTATAAACGAAGCCCCACAAAACCGTAGTAATGGTTTGACTGTGGGGTCAATGAGTCTCTATTAAAATTACAAGTAACAATTACAAATTATAACTTTAGCTAACTCTATTCTTAATTAGTTCAGACGTTTAAACGTGAAAGAGTAACAAACATCCATCCAGTCATACTCTCATCCTTTGTATTTATAATATTAGTAGGATATTTGGTGACCCTAAATTCTAGTTACAATCCAGGTTTATTTACGATGTTGTTGTTCACTGTTTGTCAGTCGCAGAATAATAATAAAAAAAAAACTTATAACAAGTCAAGTTTGATCGCATAAAACCCTTAAAATTCATAACAAATCACAGTACTTTCAGCGTTCAAAATTATAAGTATTATTAAGCCTAATGTAAACAAAATACTGTCGGGAATTTCAAATATTGGCCGCATCTGCCGTCAAATCAAATTTAATTAAATACCATGTTCATAATCATCTTCCTGCCCTTATCCCATTTCACTTGGGGTCGGCGCAACACGTCTTCTAGACATGTTGCTTAAAGTTTTGGCTATGGTTTTATAGTCGGCCGCCTGCCTGTCACTAACCCTCTTTGGGAATGCGATTGTTGGTTGTTTACCCGCCACCATTCGGGTGACCCAAGGTGCTTGGTACAGTGCACTGGGTCTTAAGGTCCATTAGTCGCCTTTTACGACACCCAGTGGAGGATATGGGGTGGTGCTATTCTTTATATCCGGACACCACACGGATTTCATAATAATCTTGCAAAAGGAAGCATCTGTTGTAATTACAATTATTTGTCACAGATGTCGGAAATTTTCTAATTTCCATGAAAATTGCCATGTAAAATGTAAGGTAGGCAAGTAGAGACAGTTTTATTGTTCATACACTAATAATACTAGTACGTAATACTAGTGTCATCAAACTTACTAATATGCTGTCTTAATCTCGTTCCTCAAATACTAAAAAATCATCATCATCATCTTCCTGCCCTTATCCCATTTCACTTGGGGTCAGCGCAACACGTCTTCTAGACATGTTGCTTAAAGTGTTGGCTATGGTTTTATAGTCGGCCGCCTGCCTGACACTAACCCTCTTTGGGAATGCGATTGTTGGTTGTTGTTGTTGTTGGTGGTCAAATACTAAAAAATATCTTAAGTAATAAAAAATATGGCATATTGATTTGGCTTGAGCGTGCAAATACGAATAATATAGCCGAAAGAAATATTATATCTTAGGGTACGTTAAAAATATAACTGGTTTTAAATCGTATAAATTAAATTAATTCATCCGAATACTAATTGTCATTCCTCTTCTATACGCGTGCTTTGCAATGCAATTTCATTCTACATTTTCACATACCATAACAATAACAAAAAATAATTTCCTCTTCTTTGAATCCAAGCCAAAAGGCACTTAGATTTAAAAGTTTATTAACGAGATTTCTTTGAAGTTAAACACAGTATTTACTCGAAGCTTCATTTGTCACTAGCAAGAACACTAAGCCTTTTTGTTTCAGAATCGTGAACTCTACCACTACTATGTGCTCTACAAGTAAAACTATTAATGTGGGAGCGAGATGCCGATATACACGGTATAGAATGCTGTCTCGCTCTTTCAACTGGAATAGTTTTACTTTAAGAGTTTGTGGTACAATGGTCTTAAACAGGATTTTAATTAATCATTCTCAACGTCGTTTTTCAAATGGCGTCCAAATGAAAATAAGCTTTAAATTAAATAAAAATGTAAACGTAAAAATAAGTAATTGGAAAATTAGTTTTTAAATTGCAATTGTTAGTGGAATTAGTAAATATTAATTAATACCATTAGCTAATTGTTTTCGTAGCTTTTTTTGAGCTTTTTTTCCGGTGGGAAATTAAATATATTTGTATTTAAGTGAGGCGTAATTGTGTGATACCCAGCGGTGTAATATGATTACCAGAGTCCATAATCATGAGCTGACCGGGCGGGGTTGCGAATCTAACCGGCGACCCGATTGGGTTCGAAACTAGTCGGCCTATCCTGATAAATATACATGAGTAAACTCTTAATATAATATATCGCTCGGGCAAAGGCACACAACAACTATTCTTGAAGAAAGTAAATAAAACTCCTAAAATGGACGCAGACCACTTTTTACCACAATAACCAACTTTTGAGCAAACGTAGCCGCGGGTTATATTCCTAATTTAATTTTAATTTGCCCTTATCTCAATTATTACTTAGCATTGGCGCAGCATGTCTTCTTCAAATGGTGTTATAAAATAAATAAGTTCTGCCATATTTTGCCATTCGACGTTCAAATATTTACAAATTTATGACGTAACAAGTCAGATAAGGGCAGGGGAATGATGATGATGAACACCATTTACTTTTGTACCCATATTTGCAAAATAAATCTACTTTATCCTCTAGGTAGTATTCACACTATAGGTAGATAATTTATACTCCTATAGTGTGAATACTTCCTAGAAATATAACCTTTGGTCTTTTCCCTGAGTGTATGAGTCTGTGTGTGTGTGTCTGTGTTTGTACCATTTCTAAAAGATATAATTCACTTCCACGATTCTGAGAAGCCATAATGATATACCCTTAGGAAACATAAATTCCTTGTAGTGATAAAGGTTGTGACAATTGTAGCTATCTTAGAGTTACGGGAAATTGACATCTAGGACAAAATAGCCTTAGTACTGTGAGCTTTTAAAGAAGGACAACTGTGGAAGAGAGATGAAGCTCTATATTTGTGTAGTGGCGTCTCACTTTTTCATAAAAATAGTTTAAGGAAAGTAGAAAAAAGTACAGAAAAGATTTTACTATTAATTCAATCTTGTTCTAGAGAATTGATTGAGATATTTATAAACCAAAAGGCTGCTTGCGAGATGACGTCAGATAGGAAGTTGTGGAAGAAGAAGACATGCTGCACCGACCCCAAGTAATAATTGAGGTAAGGGCAGGGGAATGATGATTTATAAATCAAAAGTCTTACCTTGAATTGATGGTCCTTACACCGAAATTAATGAATCAATCTGAAACAAAAACAACAAAATTTAATTCATACTTCAAACCGGTACCAAATTTTACATTAGCTAATTTCAATAACGAAAATTACGCACATGCGCTCACCATTACCGTAATGAGCGTTGTAAAATGATTAGCTCCGTATAAAATATTAACGCACTACGCAATGTATAGCGTATAATTTTCTAACGTCACTCATGTGGATTTGTGACAGTTTCTCGTTTATCCCCTTGGTGATAACAAAAGCTTGGGAATCCAGGACGTGTATGACGTCACAGTATATTTTTATAATGTTTTCTTTAACTTGAAATGTTTGGTGTGAAGCAGCTCAGGATAGGAACGTCTGGATATATATTGGGTCCAGTTGTGGGACGTCAAATAGGTTGTATAGATGTGGATGAATGTTGCTTTTATAAAGGTATATGTTTGTTTAATTTTCATTTAAGTTATTTTCAATAATCGTAGGTAAAACTTTGCAGTCCACATGATATGTAAATTCAATAACTCTACAATTTTATAGTTTGAGTTAATCTCATAAAGTTAGAAGGAGGTTAAAGGAACTACATCAAAATAACACAATCTCATGGAGTTTGATGTCGTTAACAAATACATAATTAATTATTATTACGAAAGTATATCAAACGATTACAAAACCCAAAAAAACTTATTTTCACTTATTTTTATAAAAAATAAAAACGTCAAGTTAGTTCAATTTTTTTGACCACTATTTTCGTTAAGAAATCAAGTCATGAAAATGAAAAGTCAGTTTCACTGAATTTCCTTAATTGTTTGATCAGTAAGCCTATTAAGAATTCAGGTGGAAACTCCTGAAAGCATTTTACGTGCCCGTCCTTGCATCTTTTAGTAAGTTAATTAATTATTAGGTTTCATTCAGGAGTCCACTTCAATTATCTTTGTAAGATATTTTTTCTTCCTTTTGCAAATAGGTGTGCAGTTGTACAGGATGGTATGTGGCATTAAGAAGCTCTTAAATTAACAAATTAAACTTCAAATTAGCCTTACTTAGTAGTCGCTGTTTGTACCTCAGAATTTTAAATCGACTTTTAAAAAGGAGGTTCTCAATTCATCGGAATCTTATATCAAAGAAAGTTTGTTGGATTATAAAAGAGATTGCTAGGTATATGCGTCTTTGTTCCACAACCATGTCCTTTTTTTGTAGTCTTGGGGGTAACTGCTAATTCGAAAATAAGTTGACAGCTTTACCTCCATAATAACGTAAAATCAAAAGTCATTTAAATGATATTTGGATAAAATTGGCTCTTAAGTGTCATGTTGTTGTAAGGGACATAGGAAAGAGTTCATTCAAACTAAGATGGTTAATGAGTTAATATTTCCATTAAATTACAAATTTTATTAATTACTAAGTTATTCAATATTAAATAGATGTCTCACCGGTCCTTTATTCGACTCAAAGGACCAAAAACTCCCCTTCACATTCATCATCCCCAATTTGACACCTATGACAATTTAAACGTATGCTGTAATATAATTTAAGACCATGTAAGTCCTTCCCTTACTCACGAACGAGCAGAATTCCTTACAGGTGACGTCACTTGTGAATTAAAGCTCTAAGTCATTTGCTTTTACATCGTGGAGATGTCACGGTATGAGATGCGATGGAAATTGTAACAAGTATGAGGATCTTAAGACCTATCATATCGGGGCTTTGAAATAGGGATGATGACAAAAAGTAAAAATCTAATTAGTCTGTCAGATAGATAATTTAAAAAAATTAGACAAGTATTTTTAAGATTAAAGCTTTAAAGTTTAAGAGAGGGATCTCGAAACGCATTCGCAAAACTTATAAGTGAAACCAAAAAGTGACGTGACGCATAATTTTGATTGACTGTGCTTTGATCAATTTGTGTTTGAGGTACAAAAGAAAAGTTACATATCCGATATTATTTATTAAACTACATGACAAATATTAAAAAAAAAATGTCGCTCCTTTATTTGTAAGGAGTGATATTTTGGGACGGCAAAAGTCGAGTAATTAATTTAAGGTTTTAAAGTGAATGGAGGCTTACTTGAAATAATTACTCTTTGATTTTGACGATATTTACTTATCTCTGGCACTTTTCTCTCTTTTTCATATAAACTGACAAGAAAAGGCGGCTTAGACTTTAATGCATTTTTTTTCAATAGATTGAATATTTTAAGATTGTCCGTGTGGTGTCCGGATATAAAGAATAGCTCCACCCCATATCCTCCACTGGGTGTCGTAAAAGGCGACTAATCGACCTTAAGACCTAGTGCACTGTACCAAGCACCTTGGGTCACCCGAATGGTTGCGGGTAAACAACCAACAATCGCATTCCCAAAGAGGGTTAGTGTCAGGCAGGCGGCCGACTATAAAACCATAGCCAAAACTTTAAGCAACATGTCTAGAAGACGTGTTGCGCCGACCCCAAGTAAAAATTGGGATAAGGGCAGGGGAATGATGAGATTGAATATTTTGAGAGGAAGGTTCATAGGATTAACGCATCAGTATTTCACCAATGCGAACCTGGAGTAGTTAGATAAGGAATAATTTTATTTAGCCTTTACTAATACAATAGGTAACTTCCAAGTAACGTCATAACGGTAGCTGTTATTTTGGTAATTTAAAAGGCGGATTACGTTGACCGACCTTCGCTGCTAATCTAACAAATATGACAAGCAATCCACATTACATAAGCCCGTAAAAATCATACATCAACCAAAAAAATATGACATCAACCTACCGGATCAAACAAAGCCTTAAAAGCTTCGCAAAAAAGCTCCGAAAAAAAGCGGCAAGAAACAGAGGCTTCCCAAAATAAGGCCTTTTAACCCTTCAAGCTATTACAGGAGAATCAACAGTGGAGTAAAATCAACTGACCTTGTGAATCGAAGCATTAATTTCTGAGTTCTGACGAATATCTGTCAAACGCATGTTTACTATCCATGGAAAATGGCAATGTCAATTTCCTGTACTATGAAAGCGGGTACCGTGACTCATAGAGAAGTCTAACATTATTTTTATAAACGCATGTATTTTATTATAACTAGTCAAATATACTCGGATTCATTTTTACCGAACGATTAGGGAGGTCTTTGCCCAGCAGTGTTAAATATTAGGCAAGTAATAATAATACACAATAACTAGCCTGAAAAAGGTCCAACGCTGGGCAAAGGTTTACTTCTTTCAAGCCTCTTATTCAGTTTCTGGCCAAGTATGTTCCGTTTATGGAAAGCTCGTCACCAACTTCTGACGTATATTTTAATATTAATACCTAAATTAAAAGTAAATATGTTCTTTTACTGTTTACTTTTTATAAAAGGTCTAAAGCTTTTGGGTTTTATTGCATTAATGTACGTTGTATTGTACATGAATTTGAAAACTTGTGTGTGACGGGACTTGATCCAAGAAACTTTGACTTAGCAGTCCAACAGTCCTACCAATAGACTGTCAGTATCCTGCTATTGTAGTTATGATGTTCACGTTTATCTGCCACCCGAATATTTACCATAGAAAATGGAAATATCAATTTCCTTTCTCATGGTGACGCCATGTCGTCGGCTCCCGTTATCCCCATAAACGTTTCCGGGCTTCTTATAGTTCCGGATAATGGATGATGTTATGAACTTTGTATTTTTGTATGGGGTATATTAGTCCCATATGGTTTTGGGGACTAATGGTTGTGCTAATAGTTCGTGATACGGTTTGAAACTGTGATAGGCTAGTAGTAAGACTAGAACTGCCAAGTCAAAGGTCTCGAGTTCGAGACCCCACGGTAGCCTAGTGGTAAGATTGTAGGTCTGCTAAGCCAAAAGTTCGATACCCATGACGTTCACCGACTTTTCGAATGTTGTGTGTGTTTAAGAAATAAAGATTTGTAGGTATACGTGTTTCGGAAAGCACGTAAAAATGGGTCCTGCGCCTGATCTCTCTCCGGTCGTGTCGAATTGCCGTCCCACTGGAATATGAGAATAAGGGAATAGAGAGTGCATATGTGTTTGCGCACGCCGTTGTGCACTATAACATGTCCCGTGTAGCTGGCTGGTGTCGTAGTAACAATAGCCGCCGTGGCCGAAATCGGTCCGGACATTATTATTAATTGTTAATAATATTGTAATGTGTAATGTCATCCACGTGCCAAAAGATCCTTGTGGCACTATACTCAGATAAGTCAGAAAATAAAAGATTCAGCAAAAAATATTTTAGCCTTTTTATTTTCGCTTAATTTTAGGTTAAATAAAGCAAAAAGTAATAACATAAAACGTCCCGCTTACACTGATAACCGTACCCTCATTCTACATATTTTTTTGTGATATGAACTCTTTAAAAATTACGACGAACATTTATAAAACCTTTTTTTACTAAATCATAGAAAACCTCTCCTACTTGAAATATAAACTGGTTCCTTCACGAACAATTTACTTTTTCTTCAACCAGCTAAACTTCATTATTGTGGCATTAGGGTTGTCCCGCGAAATTATAAAGTGTTAATTGGGTATGACTAATTGTTAAAATGTTTTTTGAGCCTTCGCGCTTACTTGGGCTCTTAAAACAGGACTGTAGGTATTGTGTAAGCGAAAAAGCGTCATAAATTTTGCGTGTAATATCATACTGTAACGGTCTTACCAAAAAGGGATTATGGTAGAAGTATCAAGTCTTCATAACACATAATTTAATCTTAGAAGATTTAAGAATTGCTTACGTTTTTGCAATTTTAGGTTTGTTCTAGTCAACATTTTTTTGCAATACATGAATATTTTGATTAAGGTATGGTTGGTTTTCAAATTGCATCGTTACAAGCACTATCCTATCACAAATTCAATTTATTTCTGACAGATCAACTCAAACATCACATCGATTTTTAAAACAACGTCCTATTCAAATAATATGAATATTCAAACCACAAACAACATTAAACTACGCAGAAAATATAACCTTGTCATATGGAATATTGTGGGATATTATGGAACATTTCCAGTGATGTGGCAGCCCTAGGGTGCAGTTTAGCGGTGTTTACGGGACCGTGTAACCCCCGGGAGATTTGACGCACAATTTCACCGGCACAGTTGCATATGGAGTTGCTAGCGAGACATATATGCGTGTGTATGCTAGCCTGGTACATAGATTTGAGTTTTTACTATGTATTTTATCATTTCGAATAAAGTCTCAAACAATTTAATACTTATTAGAAATATCTTAGAATAAATGAAAATAGTACTGAAGACTTCCAAATCTAAAATCAAAAGATTTTTATTTTGATTAAACCTTTTAAAGCGTCAATTTATTGATTCCTAGTAGCGTTGAGTTACTTTGGCAACAGTTCACTTAGCGACATAATAAGTTAACAAATAGAACCCCATCCACAAACCAACTGCGGCAATCGAGAACTTACTTTTATTGACGGGCCTGTTGGTCTAGTGGTTAGTGGCCCTGACTTCTATGTCAGAGGTTGTGGGTTCGATTCCCACCCAGGACATGTTTTTGTGATCAATGCAATCATTCGTTCTGTATTTAGGTGTAGTTTATGCATAGTTGTAACTTGTATGTATTTAGAAGTATATACGTATGTAAGTATATCAGTTGTCTAGTAGGTACTCATACCTAATACAAGCTCTGCTTAGTTTGAGACTAAATGGCGTTGTGTAAAAGTCGTGGAATAAATTTGTTATGTATTATATGTTGCCAGCTTAGCCGTAGAGTTTTTTTCTATACATTAGCGCATACATACATTTTAAATAATTTATTTTATTAAGAAATAAATACAGTAAATCCCATTCTGTAATTTTGTCCGATACTTTAGAAGTTTTATAGTAATTTTAGTCTGGTTTCAGCAATTCGCCAAGATTTATGTAAGGGACCACCATAATTAACAAACAATTTGTTCCGGATTAAAAGACCGCTTTTGACACAAAGACTAATGTCCAAAAAGACAAATTACTGCGCCTTTTCTTATGGGGAAATAATCAAAGGACCAAATTTTTAATGAACGAGGAACGAAGCAAAATTTATGTAAATTGACATTCTTTACATAATTTTGATTGAAAATTCTTCTATAAGTATGAATTTTGAATGAATGAATTAAGTATGTCTCAAATGGAAATTGAAAGATAGTTAACAAACACACAAAGAACATTTTTTTAAAGACTTTTGCACTAAGTAATTTAATCCTTGTATCGCAGGGGGTTTCACAGATATTTAATTTACATGTACAAAGACACCCAGACTCAGAACAAGCCTTTGTGGGTCGAACAAATTCTTGTCCTACGCGGGGATCGATCCTACAACACGTCGCTTACGGTGGTAATTAGCTATCCGTGCAGTCAAATAAAGAGCCTGTATTTTTTCAAAAAGCAATAGTAAATAATTATGCATATTATTTTAATAGATATAGCTAGTGACTACCAAAATTCGACCGCTCAGTACCTTTTTGAAGTATAGAATATAAAAGTTAAAAATATTAATATCAACAGCCAATACCAGCGGTCGTATTAATTCCAACAATTTCAAAAAGGTACATAAAAACCAGGCAAAGAAGATAAGCTATCCATAAACGATTAAAAGCAAAAATGTAACTCTATAAAAACAATTGCTCAGTCACTTTCCATTCCAATTGTTTTATACACCATTAATCATTTTTACGCATAGCAACTCACTTAATTTTGGAAAAATGGCAGACTATTACGGTGTCGTTATGCCAAAATAATAAAAACTTTGCACGCTTTTTACGGAAGGCGTAAAACGTTTTGTTGGGAATCTTTTTTTTATTATTTTATGGCTTTTTTTTGTCATTGCCCTTGGTTGGTTTGGAAAGTTAAAATATTTTCTCATTTGTGATAAATTCCTACCAGTTATAATTTATGAAAACAACCGGTCAATAAATTGCTGTTCCGTACAAATAATTAAGAAAAGAAATTCGACATTTATGCTCCAAAAATAGTCTACGTGAGAATTTGGTACGGATTCCAGCTTATGTTTATGTGAACCTGTGGAACGCACAAATATAATTATGTTCTACGCGGGGATCGAAACTACGACACGTCACATAGTGGTAATTAGCATGGTGACCCATACCACTCGGCTATCCGTGCAGTCATTTTCAATTGTTCTTACAATGAAACCTTCACAAATTAAATATTAACGCAGAATTTTACATAATTCCTGAGAAGCATCTTGAAACCAAAATACGAACTCACTTTAACTCAAAGGAATTGGTAAGCTGAAGTAATATTTGCTTAAATATACAAAGTATGCAATATTTGGATTACAAAAAGGCTTTTCATTTTAAAAGTACTGTTTTCCTTAATCGGGAAATTTCGAAAGAATCGCGTGTAATTTATTATGCTTTTCCGTTTTCTTTGTGGCTTTGTATATATTTTAAGCTTCATTTGACTTAGATTAAAATGTTTTATGGTTAATAAAAGATTGTGATTAAAAATAACAAGGATATTTTAGGCATAAATTGAAAAAAAGCCATAACCATGCCTTTTCAACAGGTGTATTTGAAACATTAAAAAATAACCTATTTTTATCGAATTCAAACGGCTTTCTGCAAGAAACTGAAGGCAATTCTAAAATAAATTCTAGTCTTATACTAATTTCTATTTGTCAATAACAATTTTGTATAACACGCTCAATTACGTTATTAATTTAGCAATTCTGTTAAACAACCTTCCTTATATCCTTTCCAAACTTCAAACAAGACTGGAGTATCATCAAAAACATTGCATATACAGCCTAAAACAACATTAAAATTGCGAAACAATGCGATTACTTCTCACATTTCAAGAAAGATTGGCACTTGTTTCAGGCGCTTCAAAAAATAATAGGCAATTTCATACGAGTACAAAATTTTACGTATAATGTGCTCGAATGTACGGAAAAGTCATTTTTTATAGCCATTTGCCTCGGAAGGTGCCAACAAGACAGTCGGCAACACAATTGTTATGAGTATTTTTGAACAGGCAGTGTTTTTGGTGAAAAAGGTGATTGTTTTATATTATACATTGTATTATTTGATTTTTGTAAATCTGACTGACTAATCAGATATTTCTTTAGCCTAATACCCAGTTCGAAATTGTTTGTAACAATTAATATCCCTAAGCAATGATAAATCCCCTCATGTTCGTAGCTTATATAATTTTAATAAAATTGGTAATCTTACTGATTAAAACAAAATAAAAATGTTAATCGTCAGTCAAATCTCACGTTAAGCTCTGTGATTGATTAGGCCGCGTTTCCACTGACGCAGAGCGAGGCGGAGAAGAGCTTAGCGGTGCACTGATTGACCAATCACTATGCTCGAAATCTCCGCTCCGCTTCAATGGAAACAGCACGAGCGGGGTGGAGCAACACAAACAACAGCAGAGCTGAGCAGATTTTCATATAAATATCGATGCTGACGGATGACGGCGGAGCAGTGCGGAGCGGGGCGGTGCGAAGCGGAGCAGTGCGGAGCGAGGCGGTGCGGGACTCGTGCGCAGTGCCTCAGTTATCATCGTTATGCTACTTCATCGGATTCGTTACCTTCGTGTTCAAGTAGAGAAAGAAATAAAATGATTGCATTTTTCTTTTTAAACGACAACATGACTTATTGTCTTTCTAAGAGACTGACTGTAACTAAGCACAGAAATGCGCGATTCCAAAAGTATGCTTCGTTCCGCTCCGCTCCACTCCGCTGACCGCTTTTCATCGCTCTTCTCCTCTCCTCTCCGCCCCGCTCCGCGTCAGTGGAAACGTGGCCTTATAAGTTGGTCAACCAATCACAGTCATGATCAGCTGATTTGACAGCAGATTTATTCCTTCCAGAAAGCGGGGGTTATTTTGTTATACCCGCAGTCATGCAATTCACTTTACCTTAAAATCTAAAAAGAAAATGGCTTTTATACATTGTCTTTTAAGGTACATCTTTGTTCTTTTATTTCTTTTTAATGTTGTTTTTATTTCTTCTGTAAATATCTAGAATACATTAAATCTTTTGTTTGAATTACTTTTGTTCTGGATGTAAAAAACAAAAGGAATGAGCGAAGTAACGGAAAATAAACCTTAGGTTATACGATATAACGTTCAAAATATTTTGAAGTTTTCTTTACGTGATTTTTTTTTAGCAATAAGGTCTATTTTCGTTTGGCTGACTTTGTATAATTGCAGGATACTTTTATTTGACACGGTTTTAAAGAAATTGGAGTGTTTTAAGTGTAATAATAATTAATATTTTTCCTCTTAAATTGTCTAAATTAAAAGGGTCTTGAATTTTAATTTACGTGATGTAGAACAGGGCTCATTTGAAAGGACCTTAAGGTGTAATTATCACTTCATTACGTTTCAGAATTTTTCATAAAAATCTGATTTACATAAAACGTTGATTTGAAAACAGAATATTTTCACCTAAGATTAAAAAATGCTTAAGATTTTAAATAAATACATATTACTTACCTACATTTTTGTTTTGTATTGCTGCATCGTTTTCCTAGATCTCGGCATTTTTTTTAATTTTATCATTAAAAATACACATTAAAATTTGTCGACTAACCAACTAGAATTTAAAAACACAAGTCGCTACTAAAACGTATGCCCTCTATCTCACATTAACGCTTAAAATAGCGACAACTATAACAACATTTCAAACTTAACAAAATAAAATACATTCAAAATCCCTACCTCATTCCACCATCTTTTAAAAATCGAAATTGAAACGCCACAAAAAGGTTTATGTTTCGAATATGGAAATTCTTTTTTATGTTTGATTGGTTCCCTGGAATGTGTTTGAAATTGGAACGTTGACGCCATATTGGAAATGCTTTTCGGTTTGTGAACGGCCAGTGCTTAATAGAACAGGTACGGGTCGTTGTGTGGAATATTTTAAAAGTAATATGTGAAAAGGTGAAAAACAACTTTTTCTTTGCAATGACTTTGGAAAACCAAAACGAGTAATGGCTTGAGTGCTTACAGAACTCTTAATATTGGTATGTTTTCACAAGTAAGGTGTGAGTGATTGCGCTTCATAGTACAGAGCTTAGAGAAGGTTTTTTCAGAAAATCATTTTAACGTTTTTCACGACACTTTTCAACATTGTTACCATATTTCAAGTCATTTTCATAAAATTGCTGGAGTGGTATGGAGTTGTTGATACGTACCCTACTCTTTTACTGAAAGTGTGTTACACAATCATAATGTTGTCAAGCAAAATTTTCCAATAAATCTCAATTACAAATAACAAGCTATTACCATAGAAACATAACCCCAATTCACACGAAGAAATCTAACACAAATCACACAGTAGAATCGAATAAAAACTTTTTACACCGCCATATCGTTCCCCAGTATTTTAACAGTAACTCCATCAAATTAATTCTAAACTAACGTCTGTTTTGTAAACAGTTAACTAAGACTTACGTCACACCGATTCAGAATAGATCGTTGGCAACCTATATTGGTGGCTAACTAGCGATTTTCAACCGTATTATCTTGGTGATAAATATTGTATTAGATTGTATGTTTTTGGGAAAATAATTTATGCAGTCGCTAGCTTTGAATACTCTGTTTGTTGGCGTTGCTTGATTTAGTGGGTTATTGTAGTGAGAACATAGGTGTGTATAGAATCTGAAACTGTATTCGGAATCTGTAGTGTTGATTCTTGATATCTCATTAATGAATCAACCGTCTTCTGTTTGAGATTAATTCTGTTTTAAGCGGTTGAAGCTTGATTTGTCGTGTTGTTGGAAAGAGATAGGGGAATGTGCAGTGTGTACGTTGTCTCACTTCCACAATGGTAATATAAATGTAAATAAAATACATTAATTATGACTGCACGGATAGCCTAGTAGTATAGGTCACCACGTTAATTACCACTGTGCGCGACGTGTGGCGGTTTCGGTCTTTGCGTAGGACTAGAATTTGTGCGATCCACAAATGCTTGTTTTAAGTCTGAGTATCACTATGCATGTGAATTGAATTTCAGTGAAAGCTCCCGCAATACAAGGATAAAATTCCTTAGTGCAGGAGTCATTAAAAAACATAAACTATGTGCATCAAAGCTTACACGTCACACAAACATGATTACAGAAGAATCAAATTTCCACCAGCATTTTCGTTTCTATTTCTTACATTTTCTCAGAAGTTATGCCAGATCATATTCACACATGAATATTGTATGATATACTGACCTTAGAAGTCCCACGGTGCAAATGAAACGGTGTTCCATTCCTGAATTAAATTGAAGCTAAATATTTAAGATACCTTAGATTTTCTTGAGGTAAACGAAAACTGAATAGTTTACATACATATTATTTTCATTCAACATCCAGATGGCCCGCTATTACCTCTTAAAATAATATCATTGCAGACACCACCTTGTTTCCAAAACTGCAACAATTATTAGGAGTTGACAGTTAGTCTTTTATTTATATCTCCGTCTTCACTTGAGACCCAAGTCTGGTGCTTTCAATAATATATTATGTACGTATTTACAATTAATGTATTGTCAGACATATTTTTCATTCAGTTACCAAGTGGTTATTTAGTTATGCGGGCCAAAATGACGTTACATCGCATAACAATAGAAAACTAATAACATTATTTTTCTAGTGACGAGGCTATAACCAGTCAATTTAATACATTAAAGCATTTTAATCAGCGGTAAACGTAACTTGTCAACAAGGTGCCATGAAATCTTTTATTTTTTTTCCGTGGTGAAACGCTAATGACTTTAACCCACGCCGAGGGCACGGCGTGGGAATGTGTCGGACTCCCACCGACTAAAAACACCCCGGGCTTCTTGTATTACCTACGCCAGCGTCATGGAAGCCGTCATGAACCCTGTAGAATAACATAATAAAGTCTAAACAAAAGAATGAAAAATAAATTGAACTTATGTCAAAGAAATTATTTGCTGTAAAGAAACTAGAACACATTTGTGCACTGAACCGTGAGTTACGAGTGTGTAGAGTGTAGAAAATATCTTTTGATTTTAGAACAAGACAGCTGTATTTCTTTAACGTATTGCTTTGTTTTCTTGGGATATGATTTTATCCTACTAATATTATAAATGTAGGTAAATGTAAAAGTTTGGATGGATGAATGGATGTTGGGTACTCTTTCACGCCTAAACGGCTAAACCAAATTGAATGAAATTCGGTATGGAGTTAGCTGACACCCTAGATTAACACATAGGTTACTTTTTACTTAATTGCATTTAAAAAGAAAGTTGATGTTTTGCAGCTATATCTGAAATTCATGCAATGAAATGGTTAATTTGAATGAAATTCCCTAATACTCTAATCATGCAGGTAGCACGTGGCCAGAAATCACAAGAGACAGGGAGGGTTAGAAAGAAAAAAGGGAGGCCTTTGCCCAGCAGTGGGACCTTATGTAGGCTCCATAAATAAAAAACTAATCATAATTTTCTACCAACATCTCGAGTTAAAAACAGTGGGTTATAAATACACAACATATATCGCGTACTCACTGGATTTATGGTCACACACTAACGTAGGAACAGAGTTTCCCTTTTAGGTCCTCAGCTCTCTATTTTACTGAAAACCGTGTATTTTGTTGGCTTGATATTATTAATCTAGTTCGTAGAGGTTTAATGCAAGGTTTTAATGAAAGATGGATATTTTGATTAAGGTACTTGGACGTAATAAGGTATATTTGTTTTAAAAATGTTATTACAAATTTCGAAATAAAATGATTAGCTTTTGTAATTTTTTTAAGGCATTTTTTTATAACTTATGAGTTTATTTAAACGTAGACTTTTTTATTCGGCCTCTATTTAAATACATTGTATGTGTTTAAGCATGGTCATTTAGTCTCAAACTAAGCATACAAAATTAGCTTGTGTGACATCTAACAACCACACTTATATTATTACATTTCGAAATACATTCATATTAAAAATAAATTACACCTAGACACAGGCCAAATGATCGTGCTTATCACACAAAAAATGTCCTGGGTAGGAATCTAACCGACGACCTCTGCTTTAGCAATTAGGGCCACTAACCACTAGACCAACAAGCCAGTCACAGTAATCTATAATGTGAAAGCTCGCGATAAATGAGCACTTTTAGGATCAAATCAACTCAGATGAATAAATCCTTCACAATTCCAAATAACGACAGAAATAATAATTGTATTCTGCGAATAGAATTACAGTGAGATATGAGCTATGTAAATCTTTCCGTTATGTACTTTAGAATATTATTTATTGCTGGAAATATAGTCACGAGCAGAAATAACTAGAAATAACGGTAAACAATATAAAGGTATTATCACGTATCTTGTGAGAAGGAAATTGATGGTGTTGAATTTTTAAATTCAAATGATTGGTTGCAAATACCGATAGAAGAGTAAACTTGAAAGTACATGTAGCCTACTATTATATACTTAGCCGACACAGCAAGTACGCTATAAATAATAATATAAATACGTGGTAAATTAATTGTCATAAATTATTTTCATAAAGAAATGTCTTACTTATAAAATTTTCGTTGCACAGTGTTAGTTACCATACTCCTCCTACAGGGCTTGACGGATTTTATAAATTTTTATACCTACTAAGCATATTATCAAATATCAGTAGGTCTGAGAATCGGCCAACATCTATTTTATGCGTCTCTTATTTCTTTCTTTTTTCGTATACGAAGTCACGGGCAATAGCTAGGAAGCGTATAAATAATATTTCCTAGCCTTTCGTATCCAGTTAGACGAAAGCCTCAAACAAATAAATCCGATCCACGTTACTTTAAATCTCTTTCATAATCTAAATCGACAGCAAAACTCGCGCGAATATTGCAATCTCTCGGCCTTTACAATACACGTAATACCGTTACCGTTTCTGCTAGAGATATTAAAATATTCAGTCGGTTATACGAGCACTAGTATCTGTAGAATTTGAAGTATTATTGAAGAGTGCAGTTGTTTACGCTCAGTCGTTACTTCATATCTATTGTATTCAAGAAGTTTGTTATTGTACTAATAATAGTTAAAATGGTACATTAATTTCTGTACAGTTACGAGCAAATATATGTATACACGGCCGCATATTTGAGAGAAAAGGAATAAAAAGTACATCTGTGTTTGCGCACACGCTTGTAACTATAATAATATGTCCCGCGTAGCTGGCTGGTGTCATAGTAACACTAGTCGCCGTGGCCGAAATCGTTTCGGACATTTTTCATTAAAGTCCATTTCGAATTTTAATAGTGCTGCGCAAAATAGCATACATATACAAAAATAATACAGATTAAAAAGGATTCTGATTAAAATTGTTACATAAGTATTAACTTACAATTTTAATTATAAAATTTCGTTTGAACAGGGCTTAAAACAACATACAAAAGTTTACTTGCATGTATAATCAGTTTTACTTCAGCCGCCATTTTTTTGGCTTTGACAAAACTGGTTTTGACAACTAACAACGAAACTCACAGAGCCTTTTGAACCTTGAAAATAAGGAAGTAATTCAAATAATAAAAATAGGTACAACTGTTCTCGCATAAATTGGAAATGGCATCATAATATTATTTTTTGCCAAATAAATTTTGCTTTTCTTATTCAGATTTATTCGAGCTGTAAGTTTTTCTAAATTATAAAACGCGATTATTATTCCGAAAATCGTACTATTATTTTATGCAATGGATCTTTTTGCACGTGACAGAAATCGGAACCAATGCCGTCATAAATAAAAAACTATCACTTTTGACAGACATTTGAGTTGATTCTTGTTTCGGATATGCACACCAACTCCTTCATGTTAATGTCATTTCCGTACCAAAAGATCCTTATCTCAATAAAATTCTCGTGTCACAATGTTCGTTCACATACTCATCCGAAACGGCTTTTCCAATTCTCTTGAAATTTTGTGAGCATATTGAGATAGGTCTGAGAATTGGCCAACATCTATTGGAATCCAAGAATTCTCTTTCTTTTAACTTGCACGGATGTATAGTATAGTATTATTTCGAGCTCAATCAAGCCCATGATACTCAAATGATGCAAAGAGTCTATCAACATCCCGTGCAAATAAATAGTTTAGGCGTTCGTGGTAACAAAAAAATCTCACACAATACAAAAATACATGACCTACATAAAATAATCCTGAAAATATAATTTTAAAGAGGTAACATATCAACTTTAAAATCTCCAAACTAAGTCCTAAGGTAGCTTAAATGCAAAAACGTTTTATAGCTCAGAGCTTGCAAAATATCAGCTTTTACGATTAAAGCAAACGCCTTTCTCACGTTCTTTTATTTATTAGACATCTGTGCAAACTGAAAACGCCTGGAATAGTTTCAAAATTTCTCCGTAGCTGTGATTTTGAATGTGATTTTGCAGTACAACTGTATTGGTGTATTTATTTAGCTTGATTCATGTGAATCTTGTTAGTGCATTGTAGACTTCAGATAGATATATACTCAAAGATCCAGTATTTTTATTAGACACAAATATTTTTGAAAACATCTTTTAACCCTATTAATTCGACTAAATATTCATAATTATAAACGAAACTAGTCGGGCTATACCAATAAATACGCGTGAATAAACCGTTGACATATTCTATAAAATATATTATTAAAGATGTCCGCTTAGTTTAAAAACTGATTATATTACGTAGGTTTCGCGCAACGAAATAGTATTACGTTGTTTAGAAGCAACTCTTATATTAATCGTTTATCATGTTAAAAAGAATTACATCCTAAGTTACTAACAAACTCCCTATAAAACAGTTGAATAGTTTATGCAAGTACCAAAGACAAAGATTAAGAAAAGAAGATGTAATGTCATAACATATTATCTCAGAAAAAAAAAACATAATACAAAATAGATCTAGAACAAAATTACACGTAAATCTTCGTTTTCAAGAAGTATTCATTACTTACATTCAATTGTAACTTTATGTACACAAATAAAACTCAAAAGCTACCGAAAATAGAACTTAATGACATAGATAACTTTCATGGACTCTTCAAATTTTATGACGTAATTAAAAATGAAATACAGCTGGTACTCACGTCAGAAAATCTGGCTTTCCAAATCAGTACCCTGTACCACGATCCCTAAAAGCAGAAATTTTGGTTTTGTGTAAAAGAGATAGCGCTCTATACGGCGTATATTGTCGTCTCTCTTTCACCAAAGCGACAATATCTCTATGTGCTTATGGTACAGGGGTACAGTAATGTGCCCTGTCGTGTACCGATAACAGTCATATAAGTCTT
The DNA here is from genome assembly GCA_941860345.1 of Chrysodeixis includens. Classification (NCBI taxonomy): domain Eukaryota; kingdom Metazoa; phylum Arthropoda; class Insecta; order Lepidoptera; family Noctuidae; genus Chrysodeixis; species Chrysodeixis includens. The sequence goes on from OW796116.1 coordinate 1,486,686, forward strand.
AATGTCATTGACCCTTCATGACGTATTTATATACCTGTATTACAAATATTTGTCTACTGAAAGTAGGTCGTATGTTAAAATAGAAGCCCATTATTAGGTAACACAAAAGCTGTTTTAGTAATATACTGTTTGTGTTATAATACAAATTAGAATCGTGGAAATTACTCTACATTATTACGTCATTATAGAAAAATTATAATAGCTTTTCAACGAAAGTTTGTTAGTATGGATGGATGTTTGTTACTCTTTCATGCCGAAACGGGTAGAGCCATTTTGATTTAATTTGGTGTGCACTTGTGCAGTTAGTTGATACCCTGAATTTTTCTATTATCTGCGTTATTGTCTTCTTCTAAAAAAGGATAATGTTTTTACAGCAAGGGAGAAGTCGCGAGCAACAACTAAAGCTTTCACGTAACTACTGTGTAAATAATGAACATAATTTAATACTGTCGCAGGTCCGCTGGAAGAAAATCATCAAAAATGGCTGTCTTAGTACAAACTTTATTTGTATACCATGTGTATTTACCATATTTAAGTTGTGTGTACATCAATAAATACATAAAATACTACACATATAATAACATTTTCTCAGTACGCACACAAGCCTCTGTCTTCCTACTCAAAGTCTAACATTTCTGAGAAAAAATGGGAAATGAAACGTGGATTTTCCATTTTATCCCAACTGTCATATCCACACACTCTTTGTATTACAACTTCTATCATAAGCCTATATGTACAAGTAGGTATGTCCTGCTACTGGGCACAAACCGCCTTCCATATATGTAATGTTTGAGCATTGATCACCAAGCTAAGTCACTGCAGAATGTCGTTAACAGATTGCAATTTTTGGAATCCAAGTATCCTTATGTTTTTCTTTAACGTTTGTCTGTGACGCCCTAGAAATTATAGAAAGTACATATAACTTTTAAAAGACACATTAGGACTGCCTGCAATGGGATCGAACGTGCAACCTGCTGCATACAAATAAATTTAATCTAAACAGAGAACTGCAAAGCAACTACGTCATTCAAAGGACTATAAAACTTTTCAAAGCTTAGACAGATTAAATTTAGTTTTTGATTACAAAGTTAGATATAGTTGAGTTAAATGCTAACTAAATTGACTAAATTTAATACGGGCCATGACCCGACCGCAGACGAAACGCCCCCTAAAAGTTTAGAAGCCTTGGGCCTTTTTGTTCCAAAATGTTGTTAAACTATAAGCTCTCAAACATGACAATGGACCTTTTGACTAATGAACGAGCGAGATAGCGATATACGTGGTGTATAATGTCATCTCTTTTCCACAACGGCAATGGTCCTCCTTTGAGATATCGTGGTACAGGGGCTAAACTCGTGTTTGTACCGGAGGGACAGTCGTTTGTTTGACGAGATAAAAAAACAGCGGTAATGTATGAAATTTATGTTTTTGCAAGTTCATATTATCCTCATTGTCCAAGTTTGAACATTTTTTGGTCCTTATTTCCCAGTTTGGTGTTTGTTTTTATTTATCTTGCTGTCGTGAATGGCTGTCAGTCAGTTGTAATACATAAAAAGGAAATTTAAGGAAAACTACCCCAACTTGTTTAATGGTAACAAAATTCGATAATTGAAAACACGTGTTTTCAGTTCTTGAATTTACCAATATTTATTACAATTTAATCTTCTTATAATTAAATATTATACTGATACTGTAACTTACACTCGCATAAAACATTTGTAAATATAACTTCAATTTTCGTTTAAACGTATTAGAAGTTTTTTTTACGTCTTGTGTTTATTTTATTGGTAGTAAAAGGTAAGGGGTGACGTCTGTTTATAATGCCATGGGACTTTATTCTTCGGAAGTCATTATTGGTAATTACAGTACACCGTGCAAAACCCCTTCACTGGCGCCTTACGGGGTCCTGACAATCGTTATATCGTATTAGAACAGAACATTACAAATGTAGAGTGACGAGCAAAAACATGTATGTAAATACACTACCAAACAATTGAAATTTAAGTCCAATATTATTAGAACAAGTCTCAAACTAAGCAGAGCTTGTATTATGAGTACTAGACAACTGACAAACATACTTTTAAATACATACATATTATAGATAAGTTACACCCAAACATAGAACAAACTATCGTGCTCATCACACAAACATTCTTTCTAGGTGGGAATCGAACCCACGACCTCTGTTACAGCAGTCAGGGCCACTAACCACTAGACCAATAGACCCAATAACTAAATAAGTTCCGATTTCCGTTACCAAAAGATCACAGCACTTTACGAACAAAATTAAGAAATGACTATCAAATAGCAAGTCACAGTATTTCAACCCACTTAGCTATATCGCTCTGAACAGATTGTTTCTAAAGACTATTCACGCAAAATGTTAATGTCACGCTTTGGTAATTAATGAATTCCTATGTCACGGCATGTATGATATGTATGACGTGTCTCTAGTCATACATAACGTGTATGAATTTAACATGGATTCTTGGAACCGTTTAGTTTGGGATAATATTGGGTATCACTTGTCTGGTAGATTGGAATGTTATTAATTTACTTGCTTTATGATATCTGATATATTTAGGCGTGTCTGAAATGGAAGCTAGTGTTTGTAATTGTTTCGGGGTATTCCTTGTATGGATCTAGGTATAATTGGCAAGACAGACAGGAGAATACCTGCCTGCGGTTTATTAGTAGAGTATACTACTCCGTATGAACATTTTTGTAAGTTACATAGACGTTAAGAAAATATGAGAAACAGCTATATCTTCGACTGCGTAGATTTTTTACCACAGATGTTTCACACACTGTCAGTTTATAGGTGTTAATAAAAATAGATCAAAGGACAGCCAAGTAATCATTTTTTCCCTAGCCTGTAGTGTACCACAGCTGGGCAAAGTCCTCCTTCAAGTCCTTCTACAATTCTCTATCTGGCGCCGCCGATCTTATAAGGGTTTTTTTTTTCCTTTAAGGTCAATTTTAAACAACAATAACCTTTGAAACTAAATAAAAACTCGTTCTTCATAATCTTCATTAGCTATAAGCTATACTTAACAAGAGGGCATGTTGTTAATTAAACATAAATGTTAGAAATGTCTAATTAGTACAGATTTGTATAAAGCCTAGAATAGCTCTCAGCTTTGTACGTATAAAGGCATTATTTAATGAAGGTTTAAAATATAATTCGTATAATAATGATACATGCTTTTGAGCTAATTATAAAGAACTACATTTTTTCCCGCGACTTCGCCGGCGTTGGAGTCGGTTATGGATTTTCCAGTTAGTTGTTTAAAAAGTAGCCTATGCGTTAAACCAAAGCATCAGCTAACTTCAAACCAATTTTCATCGAAATTAGGTAAGCACGAATGTGTAACAAACATACATTGATCAACACTTACAAACTTTCGCAATTATGATATTAGTAGCATTCAGTTTTCTTCTAATCGCAAGGAAGTCAAAATTTGGTAATAATTTTACAGCTTTAATCGACATTTGCAGGTAGCAGTGAGTTCAACTTCACAGGTGACACAATAAGGCAAAACTATTTACTTAATAAATCACTATTAAACAGCTCGTAATGGACACGCGCATACTAACGACACCAGCCCAAGACAAACACTCATTTATCTCGAATCAAGTGTCTTGTAAATCGATCGGCTTTCAATACACTGAAAGCCGATCGATTTACAAGACAAACTATACTGTGTAAGTAACAAAATTAGTTTCAGCATCAAGTTTGTACATATTTTGATTTATAACAAAGACCTTTTGAAATATTGATGATTTATGCCTGTATTATGAACTCTTACAATAAGCCATTGATACCGTGGAAAAGAAATAGCGCATTACGCTGTGTGTAGTTTGACTTGCCTGTTAGTCCAGTGGTTACTGGCTCTGACTGCTAAACCAGAGGTCGTAGGTTCGATTCCCACCCAGGACAAATATTTATGTGATGAGCACAAAGTTTTTTGTTCTGAGTTTGGGTGTAATTTATGGATAATATGTATGCACTCGTGTTTAGAAGTATACAACGTATGTTTATGAGTTGTCTAGTAAATATAACACAAGCTTCTTCAAGTATGCTTAATTCCAGACTAGCTGATGGCGTTGTATGAATGTTAAGGAGTATTTACTTATCATGGCTGTATTATAAACTCTAACAACATGACTGTTGACATTGTAGAAGCGAGATAGCACGTCACTCTGTGAATGGTGGCGTCTCGCTTCAATAAGCGGTTATACAACGGTAGAATGGCCGGCTTTTGTTAATGGTAAGGGTTGACTTGATTCTCTAATCAGATAACAAACTATTCATAATTGAGAAAGTTTGTGTGATCCGTTCAGTGTTTGTTAGGGTCGCTACATACTTGAAAATGTGTCGCTTAATGCCTCAACCGATAACAACGGATAATCAATTTCTGAATTGATCGTGAAAGGATGAATGATTTGTTCTATCTGTTACGATTATGCAACCGATTATGAGAATATGTAACGCATTTTTTTGTAAGATATAAACCATTTTTTTTGTAACCCGGTAGTAATCCTCATGAACTTCTTTCGCCCTGGGGAAGGTGAAGAGGTGTGCTAGATTCTTACCAGCTAAAACCTGTATTGTCGGGAGCTACGGGAACGCTCGCAAACTACCGCGAACCCCGGCAGGAGGCTTCTTAAACGGAATCTTCTTTACGTTAGGTTCTAACTATCCACCCCACTTTCGCAATGGTGAAATACCAATAACATGAGACATATGACATAACATAAACTTCTCCTGAAAGATTTTTTCTATTAAAACAACTGCAGTTAAGTCCATTGCGTAGTTGTAAAGATCTATGAACAAATATTTGACAGACGCGAGAAGCAATTTTATATGTTAATGTTGATAATGTTGTATTTTACATGTTGACTTTATTGTATTGATGAACCAAGCCTAACCCTATAACGCATAGGCTGTTTAATAGATATTTTAGACGACAAACGGGTATTATTCGCGATATAACTCGATATTACTTTTCTCCCGACGTTTCAGTCGAGTTGCACCGACCGTGGTCACGGGTAGACTCGTGGTCACGGTGATGTTTAATAGATTTAGACGAAGCTTATGTTACTGACAATTTATCACCAAGATTCATACAAAAGAGACTTTTATTCCAAAAAGTTTTCGGTAATGGCGGCTACGTGGGTAAAAGCATGGGTAGCCAGTGTGAAAATGGATTCAAAATAACATAACACATAACGGTTGCATATGACGTACGTGATAACTCACACACACGAACACATTTATAATATTTTCGGACAACAAACCATTGACCCTTGAGCCGCATCCTTTTGCACAAAAGGGCGAAAATGTCAGTCCGGCATAATACATCGTGACGCGGTACCTGTGACCCAAAACTTCGCGCCTAAAAGTTAAGGACCCACTTTTGATGTTTGGAGAAAACTCGGAAATCTTTTTTTTTTGATGTTGGTTGTTGGTATGAGATTTGGTAAGTAGATTATGGTTTATAAGTGTCAAAGACGAAGTGTAAGAAGAGCTAATTAAGATAAAGCTAAAAAGGCTTTGCTACCAATATATCCTAAAGTATCCTTGAGATTGAAGCTTTATAGACAGATTTTATTATTTTTAGACGTCCAGCCAAAAATCAAGTAGATATCTGATTTACTATATTTTGGCATACTGGACATTGGCATATTTCAAGTTGTGCGACACTTGACCCACCATCTGCCTGTCGACAAGATTAGATCTTGCCAGATCTTCACGTCATCAGTTTTTTAATGTGATTTATTTTGCATAAAATTAAACTGATATTCATGTTATGCTGTTCATTTTTAGCTAACTGTTAGATTATCAGTAGAAGAATTTATAGTCTTTCTTTTTTATAAACGACTCCTGCGCTAAGGAATTTAATCCTTGTATCGGGGTTTCACAGACATTCAATTCACATGCACAAAGACACCCAGACTTAGAACAAGCCTTTGTGGATCGCACAAATTCATGTTCAACGTGAGGATCGAACCCGTGATACGTCGCGTTACAGTTGTAATTGGCGTGGGAAACATTGTGAGAAAATCTGGATTTTAAATATAAGAATCTGAAATCGCTAACCCGCAGTAAACTAACATGGTGATCAATGCTCAACCTTCCCTATATGGGAAGACGCGTATGTATGCAGATATTTACCGTCTAATATTTTCGTTATAATAATTATTAGGAAAGTTCTAGGTCTAAATATTGTAGGTTCAGCAATAACTATGCAGTTGTTATAGCTTAATAGCTAAAAGTCTCAATCAACGCCTCAAGTGATTCTCGTTAACGCTCGGTCAAACCTAGTAACCTAGATTCTGATAGCGGCTGCAAATGGTTGTTATGTTAATGATTACTTAAAACATTTAAATATTAATATTAAAGTGTTTTTTAAATTAAAATTTTGTCTCTACAAATAAGTAGATACAACAAAACATTACTACTAATATCATAAATTGGAAAGTTTGTGAGTATGGATAGTTGGATGGATGTTTGTTACTATTTCAAGCTCAATCGGCTGGATCAGTAGGTATAGATTAAATTTGGTGTGGAGTTAACTGACATCCTAGGCGTAAACATAGGGTTACTTATTGATAGACTGCATGAAAAAGGGGTTATGTTTTTAAAGCTATCAAAAACCTTCACCCGAAATCGCGGGCAACAGCTAGTAAAAGATGAAGTACTTCCCGAACTCATTTTGAACATCTAACAAAAACGTGGTATGATATTTTTTTGTGAAATTGACTATAGCCTTATTGAAGAAAATACTATCTATTTATTTCCGAACACCGAACCTTTATTTATAACACAGCCACGTTTTACCTTTCATACTTTATTCAGTTCTGACCCAGGTTGTAAGACTTAATTACAAAACTTTCCAGACAAAATATCTACACAATGTACTGAAAAATTTACAGTTTCAGACTATTAATTACGGCAGCGAGAACAGATATGTTGTTCTATTGTTTGCCAGTCAAAGTCAGTTAGTTAATTATAGAGGTTCTGATGGAATGCTATCAACACTGAAATCAACGGGGCGTGAAATTCTGCGAATCGATTTGAAGGAGAATAGATTTATTACTCGATGAGGAACTCAAACAATAAATATTTATTGCACAACATATTTATTAGAAGCCTAATTTTAGAAAAAAATAAGAATTTTAAAAGCTGACCTTTTGGTATTATTCTAAGACACTACCGACAAACGGTGAAGGAAAACATTGTGAGGAAATCAGGATTACAAATATTGGAAACTAAAATCGACAATCCGCAGTGAGCTAGCGTGGTGATCAATGCTCAAACCTTCCCTATATGGGAAGAGGCCTGTGCCCAGCAGTGGGACGTATACAGGCTGGTTCATTTATTATTTTTGGGCTTTGCCTTATTTTAAGAAACTAAAAGCTTGAATAACAATTAATAAAATTTACATCTTAATCCAAACAAACATTTCAACTGACAAAACCAATCTCTCTACATGTCTCAATCTATTACCTTCTCTATTTCTTAGCACATAAGGTTCTTTATTGCTAAACAGCTATTATTAATAGACTAATTAGGTACGTCTAAGCTCAGTCTACAATTACCTTAGGCTCATGAGATCCCGAGGCACTCTCTAATCTGTTAAATCAATACCAATTACTGGATGGCAGCTAATTGCTCTCATCACTTACTGTAAACAGATGTATTGACGTACAAACGAAAGTTAAATAATAGTAATGCTTGGATTTTAATGGCTTTAAGTCGCCTTGCGGTTCTATGTATGCACTTTGGATGCATGAAGTGCGAGTTCGATCACAACGTAGGCAGTAAAGTGACTTTTTTTTAAATAAGGTGTTCTTTTTATTATTTTAAGATGCTATTATACTGACAAACGGGGGAAAAAAGGGTGATAAGTAGGACTCCGAAGTTCTTAAAAAATAAATGCCTACAGTCGCTCGGTATGTAAAAAGCATGTATGTATTTTTTGAAATCAAAAATAAACTTTGTTAACTTTTGTACAAAAACATAAAACTTTTTCGTCACTGACGCATTCGCGACTGTCGCATGCTGAGCGCATGCCACGACTCGAAAGCGTAGGCATAATCTCGATACGTCCGTTTATATGAAGGAATCACTACCGTATATTATTTATTATACTGTGCTTTTAGCGTTCACACAAACATTCGGCGTTTGTTTCCCAATAAAAGGATTTTATTGTCTGTCACAATGTCCTACCATTGATACAGGCCATAAACTTCGGAATCGTCTGTAAGTCTTTGTTTATCTATACCTAACATTGAACTGTATGTAATACTAGAATCTCCTCTAAAAAAAGAATGATTTTTCTTATTTTTGTGGTTAACATTAGACCAAGGCAACTTCCTGTGAACTCAGAATCTGAACATTTGGTATACAAGAACACTTCAGAGCACAAATAGGTGAGAAATTACGAAAACTATACATTTTTAGTGACACCATTTAGTAAAAAGAAAAATCTTATTTTTTTTCAGCTTATTTATACGCAACTATTAATGTTGCGAGTCAGATTTTTAGTTGGGGATCGTCAGCTTTTTTCTCAGTAATTTTGGCAAACAGAAGCCTTTTTTATCCTGGACAATACACAGACTTCATTCAGATATATACAAATAACAGAACGAACTGAACATGAAATTCACTTCCATGATTGTGTATTTCACGTTCAAAAGAGCATAATTATCATTACCCGAAAAGAGTCCTTCTGGATTTTCCCGTTCTGAGGAATCTCCAACATGAATTTTAGTTACCTGACTGATTCTCCATTAGAACTGTTGATTCCTTACCTGTAAAAAAACATAAATGAGTGATTTTTCTAACTAAATAACGTTTTTAGCACAGTTTAAGTAACTTAGCCGTCTTTTTAAAAACAAATTTCTAAAGCGGCGCGATACGTCACAGCGATAGGGTTGCCCACCTACAGCATTTTAATTACATCAATAACACATCGTCCGTTTATCACTGCGACACGCTCGCGACTGTATCATGCCACGGTCATACCACGATCCTATAGCGTAGCCATAACTCGTGTTACGCCTGTGTATATGAAGACTTCATACTTATATCTTTTTTAATTAACGGGATAACTTTAAGAAAAGAAACCCGGTCCTTTTTAAAGGCTTACACGAGGACGCACGTCTAACATGCAGAGGCCTTGTTGAAAACTTTAATCTAAAATGTGATGTGATCTACCAAGGGCTATATTATACAGTCTTTCTAGTCTCACATAGTTCATTGTTATGACCATAAAATATATGGACCTTTATGCTATAGATTTGTGATTTATTTCTCTCCTTTGTTTACTGACCCAATTTCAAGAGTTTTTGTTAAAAATCTAATGTTTTTACAAAGTTAAACAGGACACTTTTGATGGATGAGTTTATTTTGTTATAGATCAGTTTACTTTCTAAATAAGTAAGTTTTTTTTGTTGGAATTATGATATCATGATTTTATTTTTCTAAGCGATTTTGTTATTTAATCTCTTTACATTGAATAACAATTGCTGTCAGATAAAGATTTGTATTGATACTAGCTGTCGCCCCCTGACTTTCCTTTGCAAATATGGGTTATATCTGCAAAAACAATATCCATTCCAACGCAGTCATTTAAAAAGAAGCCTTTGCGTAAATCCAAGGAGTCAGCTAACTCCATACCTAATTTCGTCAAAATTAATTCAACCGTTTAAGCGTGAAAGAGTAGCAAACAACCATCCATACTTAAAACATTCACGTTTATTATAATATTAGTTTGTTATTAACAGTATTACATTATAATATCTTACTACTAAAATATTCACTTAACCTGAATATAAAAACACAAATACACATCGGAATAACTTCGCGAAACATTACAAAGAAACAGTTTATTTTCATCCTATTATGGTAAGCAAAGGAATATCATTCAATACCAAATCTTATATTCGTTCGAGTGGATATTCGTATATATTGTCACGCAAACTTGAACATATTGATATTTATAGATAACAAATATATGTATATAAACCTATATTAAAATAAAGTTATTTTTCTCTATCAAAACTTGTATCTTAGCATACACTAAAATAACTTCTAAATAATAATAAACGAGCTTATATACGTCCCACTGCTGAGCACTGGCCTCTTCTGATACAGGGAAAGTTCAAGCATTGATCACTACGCTAGCTCACTGCAGATTAGCGATTTTAGATTCTAATATTGGAAATCCAGGTTTTTTTTAATAGATATAGTGATTCAAGAGGCAGGTTAAAGAAATATGTATACCTGATACATAAGTATTTCACCCGCAAGAAGCTGGGGAAGATCGTTAATTAAATTATAAAAGGTACATATTATAATTATACATACATATCATATATTTTGTTTAGTTATTGTCAACACCTAGTGACGTCATTAACCCCTTAGTTGTCAAAGGATCGGCGCCCCGACTTTATAATTCCATTATTACGTCACGTAAATAAAATTAACGCAAATAATAGGATAACGGTTGAATAACTTACAAACAAATCAATCTATTTGATGACAGAAAACGATTATCGTTGTTTAAGCTGCGTTTCATAAATTGTGAAACATATTTTTATAATAACTTTCGTGAGAGTGATTCATATTTAAGACATATATTATTACAACGGTTTACTCACGCGTATTTATCGGGATAGCCCGACTAGTTCGACCAGTTCGACTCGCGACCCCCGCCGCCGCGTCAGCTCATGATTAAGGACTCCGGTTAGGTCCGAAACTAGTCGGGCTATCCTGATAAATACGCGTGAGTAAACCGTTATAAATCTCTTAAATTGTGAAACAGTTTCGCCGAAAGCGTTGCGAAACAACGCAATATGCTAATAGTACTGCCGTGAATTTGCAGGTGCAGGTATTTGATAATTATCCGTAGGTAATCAGGCTTTGGAAATGAAAGCCTAAACATGATTTCAATTTTATGTAAATGTTAGCTCGCGGCGTTTTTGATATGTTATGGATGGATTTACGCTTTGATGAATAATCTGTATTTAGTTTGGTAATTAATCTAATACTGTATTTACTAAAAATACGTGAAATATTAATTTACATTTGTGTGGAATATTATAATTATTGAACAACTTCCCAATATTTACAAAGCTTCGACAAATATTCAAATTGTTTAAATAAAGATAATTACTTAAAAAAAAAACATACTGCGAGTCTAATAATGTCAGGCTGCCCTCAAGGGGTTCAATTGTCAAAAACAAATCGGATATTTTTTTTCCTGCCAAATTTACTGGTGTTGATCTAGTGGTTAGTGGCCCTGAGTGCTGAGTGCTGAGAGTGAGAATGACCAGAGGTCGTGGGTTCGATTCCCACCCAGGACAATGTTTGTGTGATGAGGACAATCATTTTTTCTGTGTATGAGTGTAATTTATCTACAATATGTATTTAGAATTATATAAGAATGTTTATCAGTTGTCTAGTACTCATAATACAATGTGTGAAAGTCGTGGATTATTTGCAATATTTCGCATAGTGCGACCAAATCTTCATCGCTGCCTCATCTCAAAGAAATACGCCAAAAAATATAGGCTTAGGTACAATAAAAACGTGTCTACACATAAGACATTGAAACATTTTACTTCATTGTGTGCTAGCACCCGATTGACAACATCCGATCGGTTTACGACGGACGAAACAAAATTATCTGAAAGTAAGAAAGGCCTCGCGTTTTATTTTATCCTTCAATTGTATTGGGTGTCATAAAACGGTAGATTGGAAGAGTAATGTTTTCTTTTGCGTCATCTATTTTCAAACTATTAAAATCACAATATAGGGACCGGTATATTGTGTTACATATTATTATGAAGATGATGATGATAATGGGATGAATGAAAGACAATTACTGAGATGAAAATGTTAAGAGTGGATGTGTGGTGTTACAAGAGCGGATTGAGTAAGAAATGAGTATATAAGAGGAAGTTTGAAAGTGGCATCATGGTATAGACATGTCATGCGGAAAAAAGAGAATCACGTGGTAAGGAAGGTGCTGGACATGAATCTAATAAACAACATTGAAAATACTTTATCAACTCGCATTTTCAGAAGAGACCCTAAAAACATTGTTTTATAAAAACCTTTTTTCTCGCTGACCAAAAACCTAATTTATTTTTTGCCGGCAAGCGACAAAGGTAACGTCGATTCAGTCAAAATTGTAATTACGTTGTCAGCGGCCGCTGGCACTAACAATATTCACTAAAACGACACTACACAAGGATTTGTGCAGAAGGTAAACTTTATGGTGACTTATTTACCTTTGATCTTCCGTAATTAGCTAAAAAAAAACCGGCCAAGTGCGATTCGGACTAGCGCACGAAGGGTTCCGTACTATCATCATCTATAATAGAAAATCACGTTTGTTGTAGGTATACTAATTTTAATTTACCTGTTTATTAAGATCGAGGAAAATTGCTTAAAAAATATGTTTGTTGGACCCCCTAAATATTTTTGTTTCATTTTTAGCATTTGTAGTTATAGCAGCAACGGAAATACATCATTTGTGAAAATTTAAGCTCACTAGCTATCACGGTTTATGTGGTACAGTCTGGAGACAGACAGCAGAGGCTTAGTAATAGAGTTCCGTTTTACCCTTTGGGTACGGAACCCTTATTATTAGCAAATTTTAGATTTTGGTAGAAAAAAAGTGATACAGGCAAAGAATAATAATAATATGGAGTAAATAAAATACATTATAATTAATGCGTTTGACCGATTACGGGCACGGCGACGAGTGTTATAAGACCAACTATAAGATACAACAGTTCTACCGTCTTACCATTCGGTTCAGATTATTATTGTAGTTGATAATATAATATGATTTACGAATTTTATTACATGACAGACAACGTCAAAAAAACATAGTTTAATGCACCTTTGTTTTATAATCCCTCTCGTGACTCGTCACAGGGCAATTGACAAGTATTACTAATACCGTTTAATTAATCAAAGAAAGCATAAACTTACTGTAATACAACTTTTCTTTGCCACCAAAAATTTGAACGTCCATTTTCCTCAAACTTCCTATTTTTCTATTTATAAGTAAAACAATTAGGACCTATCAATCACATCAAAAGTAACATTATCTTGACTTAATCAGGCAAGTTACACGTAAACCTTCTGAAATCAGATCTTTGTATAAATTTTCTGATAATTATTATACACGCTAGAAATTATGTTGTAAACGTTAATAGATTAGGGCAATTATATTTTGTTATTAATTGTGTTAAATTACTAGTACAACACTTAGTTTAAAATATTTTTTTAACACGTGTTAGTCGGTGGCCTTGTGGTTTTATGTATGGATTTGTATGCACAAGGTGCAAGTTCGATCCCCTGCGCAGAGAAGTACCAATGCGATTATTTATTTAAACTTAGTACTCTCTTAATGATTCTAAGATGATAATACATAATATATGATTAAAAATTTAATTTATGTCTTGTATGTTATTTTTTATGGAACTAAATATTATTTAATTCCATAAAAAATAACATACAAGACATAAATTATTTTTTTACCAATATATAACATAAATTATATCAATTGGGATGGGCGTTGGTGTACATATTCCTAACAAGAATCAACTCAACTGCTTGTCATAAGTAATGGTTTTTCATATAATGACGGCATTAGTTCCAATTTCGGTCACGTGCTAAAAGATCCTTGTAGCACTATACACTTATAAAGATGTCAGTAATATTTACTAAAAATCCCTTTTGAAAGCGCATATTATTAAATCAAAAAACTAAAATAACATAACCTTCTAAAATTACGTAAACACCAATTATTATTATACAAAAATAAATCTCGTGTATTTCATCCGGTCGTAATGACCCTTTATTAAGTTTTGCTATTCTGAGGGTAGATTAACATCGGGCATTCTGGTAACTATGGGGCTGGCCATTAAACACGTGATCTTTGTAAATTTTCGGCATTTTTCCTTCTCTCTTCTTCTCTCTTGGTGGTAAGTGGTGTGGTTTAAAACTACACCCTCTTCCCCCTCCTAGTGACATCACGTGTACGTTTTCTCCTACAAATAATCTTAATCTACATATTAAAAAGTTTAACTTTAGTAAAGTAAAATCTAGCTAAAATCCAAAATGAAGGACCACGACAAAATATAAATACATTGACTTGTATACTTCCGATACTTCTGACATCCCCCCATTGATGATTGTGATATTTCGTATTTTTTGTTTCTTTGAAGTCTGACGTAGTTAATGGACGGCCCCAACATTCGGTCATTCGTATTGCGGCATCCGACACGATAGGTCGTTATTAGCTCGCACGCACTTGTAATGATCGCGGTAAATATATCGGGGAACAAATTATCGCGATTCCCTATATTGTGGCTTTTCAATAGATTAAAAATATTTTCTCATTTTCCTTTGTGTATTTTATACCATACTGCTGTGGATTTAAATGGATTAATGTTTCTGTTGTAATGTAATATTATTATGTTACATACGAGTACCTGGTGTGTATTATTAATGCAATTTGGACAGGATTCTAAAATTAACATAAACCTTTTTGCTGGGATAAAACACCAACTTTGGGACAAACAACCATCTCTTAAGTAAGACTGTTGAAACTAGACAGTACACTACACTGTGTAGAGTAGTATCTTGGTTTCAACACATTAATTGCAATTTGTTTCTGGTATTCATCTCTAAACGGCTTTTCTAAAATCCACCTTTATTATACTTGCAAGACACTGTTTCTATGTACCAGTGTTTACAAGTATAGTGAAAGTGAGCTAAAGAAAATTTATCTATAAGTAGATGTTGCTTTCGACTTTGTTCGCAAAAAAATAGGGTTGAAATATAGATACTAATTATTATTCTCAGACCGAATAGTACGCATTTCAAGTTTATTAAAAATCGGTCCAGCCGTTTCAGAGGAGTACGGTAACTAACACTGACTTAGAAATGTTATATATTAGGTTTACTCACTAGATAGGTACCAAAACCATGTCTTTCATCTTGTGCAAAGAGTCTCTTATACTCTTTGAACAAGGTCAGTTTATAGTTCACGAAAAAGGTTTACGCTCTATCCTAAAACCTAAATTGTAGTTCTCTAATGGTAGTGTGGTGTCGTTAAACTAACTAGTGAATGTCAAGTTAAAGCCTTAAAGGGACGCGAAAGGTCACTTCTATCTGTTATTTTAAGTTATATTGCAGACTAAATAGTGACCTTTCCGTACGTGGTAGTTGAAGACGCCTTTTTTTCAAGTAGTTTTATATGTATACTCTGAGTAAGCAATGAAGTAGTTTTTCAATGGATGGATAGGAAGAATAGGGCATTAAAGCAAAGAAACGAATTAGACCGTCAGACAGATGTCGAAAATCATTGGATATGCATTTTTTATTTAATAGAATCAATAACAAAATACGAGATAAGTAACGTCACTTGTCAGTAAAGACTAAAATGTGACGTCACACGAGATTTTAACTCAAATAAGACTCAAATTATCGTCTTACATTTTTAATTTACGCCATAAAGGAAAACATACTTATCAAATATTTTTTTTAATATATCTAACGGACTAATTCATTTTTATCAGTCAAATAACGAATAAAACAAAATTTGACACCTGACAAATATAATTCTCTTTATGCTACATGCTTAGGCTACATGCAACGACTGCCTAAAATTAAATGCCCTCCACAATCCATTAACTGACATACATTCTAATAACACATTAATAGAAGTACAAACAAAATCCATCCACACCTAACATAGCAAGACTCTGCAAATAAGCAAACAACATTGCATTTGCTCTAAACACGATCAGAATATAAATTAATAAGCTGATCGTTTGATCCAATTAATTCTAGTCTAATTAAGTACCGAAGATTGCTATCTGCTAATGGAGTCGATCGTAAATCAAGTGTTTGCTAAATCGCTCCACTAATTACTAATTTGGTTTTTGGGAATGGATAGTTTGTCATAACGGGTAAATGTGTATGGAAAAGCGTGATTTTGAAGTTTTGGTACTGATAATAACTGGGAACGATTTACTATAAGGAGTTTGGTGCATACCGAAAAAAGTTTTAAATTTTTTTCAAAAATAATTAGCTATATGATATTTCTATAATATTAATGGTAAAAACATTATTTTTTTAATCGTGTTGGTAAAAAAAAGAACGCTATTGTTATTTTCGTAGCTTAAGAATTAATTTTCCCTGCTTCCGTACATTAGTAAGTGATGTCTCTTTCCCATGTAGAGAAGCCGGTTGTTCAGTTGTGAGAAAATATTTTATTTTATTTGTGTCATGTCATTTCAATTATAATTATTACCTACTAGCATAAAATCGTCCACTGCTGGGAAAAAGCCTCCCTGCTCTTCTTTCTCTTGTCTCTCTAAAGAGCCACGAGGCTCAATATCCAAACAAAAATATTTCAATCTAGGTTAGATTACAATAAGCCTAAATCTATATTCCCTCGTATAGTGAGACTGTCACGTACTAAACTCGAGAACTTTTACCGACACATTGAATTAATCCTTAAAGTTGGCAAAATGGCGGCGTGATAAGTCGTTAGCAACAAATTCTGTACGTAAAGGTCAAAGCTCAGTGGTGCGGCTTCAATCAAATATGGCAGGAAAAAATATTAATAATACTATATTGAAAGGGTGAAAAAATCGAAATAAACGAATTCGGAATCGCAAAGTAGCAGTAGTAACTTAGCAAGCGTGAGCATTGATCTCAATCCTACTAATGTTATAAACGCGAAAGTGTGAAAGAATTGATAAATGAACGGATGGATAATATTTGCTACTCTATTAAATTTTACATCCCTTATTAAATTTTGACCCGATGGTGTAAAAGGAGATTGATATTTTGTAGCTATAACTGATATCCGATTCAAACATCGATTTTAAACATTTTGCCCCTCTCTCTTCTTCATCATCCCAAACCCTAAATTAGCCGAAGCTGGGCAAAGCCCTTTCTTTGATTTCACCATTCTCCTCTGTCTCTTGTCCTTAGCATCTACCCTATTCAGCCCTTCATACCTTTGTCTACCGGGATACTTAACCACAAAAAAGGATAGGACAGATGCGAAATTATAGAGACTCATGCGGGTTTCATACAAATCTTCATGAAACCAACAGCCAAAACCATACGCGAACCGCCCCGCATAAATGAGCATTAAACCCTTTAACTAATTAATAAATCAAATGATCTAACACCCACACATACTCTACCGAACGGAAAATAACATACTGAGTATACGCCGCGTGATATGACGTGGATAGATTGGCTGTCATTGAACAGTTAATTAACTGTGAAGCCCAGTCTGTGTCGGACAATCGATCTGTCATATCATATTGTTGGGAATTTTCCTAACCTTTGTGTGGAAGATCGTAGAATAGAGAAATGAATGAAATGGAACCAGGTCGTGTGTTATTATTTTGAGGAGATGATCAACTTTGATTTCTCCGCTGTCTGAATCTCGACGCTTTATTTTTATCTGCCAAATGAGTGAAATAGTGAAAATGCTTGGTTATTCGGTTTTGATGTGTAGAAACTACGACGATTAGGAAAAACCCCGTTTTTTTCTATTAAAAATGGATCAAACCTGTGTTTTTCTTGTATATAAAGATGGTGACAATGATTCCATTACCAAGGCAGTGTAGAGGCACTTCCTCCTACCTCTCCATGTTCCATAGATTAGACAGATTAATGACTAGGAATGGAAACAAGAGCGTCTAAAATGTATCTAACAACACGTTATATACGAAAATGTTCGTTCGTACTTGTTCGAAATAACTACATAATATATTGAACTTTATACTCATCATCATCATCATCATCCTATCCTATGAAGCTGTGATAGCCTAGTGGTAAGATCGTAGGACTGCCAAGTCAAAGGTCTCGAGTTTGAGCCCCACGTCGCGCACCGACTTTTCGGATTTCGAAATATCACAGCTTCCGTCTTTCGGAAGGCACGTTAAAATGTGGGTCCTGTGCCTGATCTCTCTCCGGTGGTGTCGGAATACCGTCCCATCGGACTATGAGAGTGCATCTGTATTTGCGCACACGCTTGTGCGCTATAATTATGTCCTGCATAGCTGGCTGGTGTCATAGTAATACTGGCCGTCGTGGCCGAAATCGCTACGGACACATTATCGCAGTCTACTGCTGGACATAGACCTCTCCAAGCCACTCGCATCCAGCTTCACTTCTCGAACGGTTTCAACATCACACTATGTACAGGACTTGTTCGAAATGACTATATCTTTGCACTTTTTTCGTACACTTAGAAATCTCATTTTACCTTGAATATTTCCCTTTTCTACAGTTAGATGCTATTTTTGTGTATGAAGTTGCTTACTTAAATAGAAGTTTATGATTTATAGTGAAGCCATAAATTTTCATTAGCAAAACCAATAACACCTTTAAATTTACTCATTGATCATCATTGTCTCCCTTCCCTTATCCCATTTCACTTGGGGTCGGCGCAACATGTTTATTTCTTCCATTCTCCCCTATCCGACGTCACAGTGTCATTTACTTCTTTTTCATTCATATCATTCCTTATACAATCCATCTACTTTTTCTTTTCTCTCCATCCATCAACATTTGTTTTATCCTAGTATATCCACGAGAGCAAAATCGCAGAACGTTACTAGTAATAATTCCTGTAATAAAAACCTATACGTTATCAAATCCTAATGACCCGCCAAACTCCATTGACCGCTAACCTCGAAAAACACATTAATCGCAACTACACGTGTCGTATGTCACCGCGTAACCTAAATATACTCGGAGATTTACGTCAGCCTACTCTAACGAAGATTTAGGTTACCGATAACAGTAGGTAAAGGGCTTTGATATTATCGCGATGTGTAGTACATTAAAATGGTACGATAAAACGTGGAAGCGGATTTTACGGATGTGTTTTTAGATCCGCATCTGAATCCACGTATATATAGGTAATGTTTTATTTGTTATTTTCAGGCCTATTTCAGGGACACGTCTTCTAGACATGTTGCTTAAAGTTTTGGCTATGGTTTTATAGTCGGCCGCCTGCCTGACACTAACCCTCTTTGGGAATGCGATTGTTGGTTGTTTACCCGCAACCATTCGGGTGACCCAAGGTGCTTGGTACAGTGCACTGGGTCTTAAACTCCATTAGTCGCCTTTTACGACATCCAGTGGAGGATATGGGGTGGTGCTATTCTTTATATCCGGACACCACACGGACGCGATACATACTACCATTCCTTTAAACTTCTAACCCATAAAAAAGAGAAGTGACACGATTTTGACTATCAATTCAATACATAATAGCGATTCGTCAACCTTCTTTCTTGTAAACATAGAAGTGCCCACAAACCAAAAAGAAAAGAAGAAGAAAATCGGTACAAGTTTCGTTAATATAAACTTAAAGTTACAGACTTAACGTAACCTTTTTATTGAGGAACTTTCTCTCAACTTGTGTAATTTCAGAGCGAGGCTTTATTAGCGGTAACTTAGATAATCTCAGCTGATCGGGGTTACGGTCGATGGATAGTTAGCAACCTTGTTTTTGTTGCGAATATGACTGTAACTTAAGTCTTGATTATGCTACAAGTTGTACTTGCGTTACTAGTATAATTATTGTTCAAAGTCGCTCAGTATTTTGCTATGCACAATACACAGACAGAACTGTGACATTTTTACCTAAGCGCACGAAGGGTTTCGTACTATGATCTATAATAGAAAATGACGTTTGTTGCAGATTTACTAAGTCTTAGTCTTTTGATCTACCTGTTTATTACGATCGAGTAAAGTTCTTGGGCCCCTTTAATATTTAATTTTAATATTTATTGTTATAGCGGAATTACATCATTTGCGAAAATTTTGTGTTCTAGCTGTCATAGTTTATGGGATACAGCCTGGAGACATACAGACTGACAGCGGAGGCTTAGTAATAGGGTTTCGCTTTACCCTTTGGGTACGGAACCCTGAAAAAAACAACAGAAAACCTATTTAATCCACAACGAAAATTAAAATCTCTAAAAATACAACAGCAAAATTACACTGAAACATTAACAATAGTGAAATAGTCTGATATTACCTAGAAAATACTTACGAACCTATTTTCCGAATAAAAGGTGCCATTTTAAAATCTTAGCTTCCCGGATAACAATGCATTTGTTTATAGCTACAAGCTGGAGTTTCTTGCTTTTGTTAATAGTGGTAATTTCTCGAGAAATCTTGGAATTGTTAGATAATCTCTTTCCTTATAAAAATGCAAGCACTCATTACAATTTTTCACTTGTATTTTGGCGAGTCCAGTTATTATTTTTTTTCGAATTCAGTTTTCCACACAGTATTTCCTTCAATGATTGCTAGCGTTAGGTAATTCATTAAAAGAAGTACGTCTTAATTTAAAAATACTAAAATACATTCAAGCATCCTGAATCCGAACGTTAAGACAGGCATTCAAGTACCTGTAAAAGGTTTTATTCCGTCATAACTTCAAAATAATACCCAAGAATCTATTTCTCAAAGTAAGTCAAGTATAAATACCAGGACTCGTACCAAAAAACTCCTAAACAACTACCGTTGCTGTTATAAAAACGAGACGGAGATATACGGTACGTATTGACCTCTCGCTTACACATTACTAAGGGTCGTACTTTACGAGTTTCGTGGTACAGACACATTACAACTTATGTAACGTTTTGCCGTCGGCATTCCACAACAACATAAGCTTAACAATATCTTACGCGTCACTGCGTCTGACGTGTAGTGGAAACGCACAAAATCAGCCGACTGCTCACATATTGCTGGTATAGTACGATGCTGTTCGTAAGGCTGACCGCACATTGGAGTCACGACAGTTTTAAGACAGACTTGCCTCACATAGACAAGTCTGCCTTATACCTGCGTTGACTAGACTGTTTTGTCGTTGATGTGCGCGCCCGCATAAATAAAAAAGGGTATCCGACAAACGTTAGTCAGACGTCTGGTGCGCTTTGGACAATTTTGTCTATGAGACGTTTTGTTTGAAGTGTGCGCACCTTCATATGTTTTGTATAGCAATAGTCTGTCTTAAAACAATCTTGACTCCAATGTGCGGTCAGCCTAAGTGTATTTACAGCTAGGCTTGTTGCTAAGTGGGTCTGAGAAACGACTAAGGAGAAGGGGTAAGGTAAGGTGGGGTAAAATTGTCTTAAGTGTGTTGTTCACTTATCATTTAGCATATTCAGTGTCTATCTACTACGATATTCAAGGAATTTCGAGACTACTTCTGTCAATTTCATGAGTGACGGACCGGTTAAATGTTACTTAACTTTTAGACTGCATGGATAGCCGAGTGGTGTATGTCACCACGCCAGTTACCACTGTGCGCGACGTGTCGTCTACAACGATTCCCGCCCAGGACAAATGTTTGTGTGGTGAGCACCTTCATTTGTTCTGTGTCTGGGCGTAATTTATC
The DNA here is from genome assembly GCA_941860345.1 of Chrysodeixis includens. Taxonomy (NCBI): domain Eukaryota; kingdom Metazoa; phylum Arthropoda; class Insecta; order Lepidoptera; family Noctuidae; genus Chrysodeixis; species Chrysodeixis includens. Next base: position 1,508,168 of record OW796116.1, read on the forward strand.
TATAGTATGTATGTATTTAGAAGTATATCTATCAGTTGTCTAGTACTCATAATACAAGCTCTGCTTAGTATGAGACTGGATGACGTTATGTGACAGTTGTAGAATGTTATATTATAATATGTCCAGGTGGCTCTCCTTGCTATTATAAGCCACAGACCATATACTGTCGCCGTTCGATTATGATGTAACAATAGGGGTCTCGCTCGCCTCAGAGGTCGTGCTTATAACAAAGCTCTGACCGGCGCAGCTTACCTCGTAAGGCGATTTGTAAGGATACGCGGAATATGCTCTGGCTGGTTTATTTTGATGTGAAAATAAAGATATTTTGTTGGGAAGAAATGTGTAAAATATTTGTCGGAAAAGTTTTTTTAAGATTTTTATTTTTTTAAATAGTATCACAAAACGCATACTTTTAGCAATTATCTATTTCTATAAATATTTATCTAGAAATATTTTTTTTTTTTTTGTAAAACAGTAGTGTTTTTTAAATCATTATGGAAGAATTACAATTTTAGTAATCGTAAACATGTAGGTAATACATTTCTCTCAATTTTTTTTTTCTGTAATACCTACTGGTTGTTGCCCACGACTCCGCACACGAGTGTCGATTATATCTGCAAAGTCGGTATAGTTTGACCATTACCGCTGTACCGCGCCTTAGGAAGGCGCGGGGCGAGACGGGGGAAGCATCGGCCAATGCGATTTGTCTGTTCGCTAGTGTCAAATTCGAATTCAAATTCAAAATCAGATCGAACTGTCTATGTCAGAATCACATGAGATTCATATTCAAAAATGGTTCATGCGATATCTCGTAATGTTAAGACATATTGAATAAATTGTTTACGGCATTCAATAAATTCATTTTTTTTAGTAAACCAAGTCCTAACTTGAAATAAACTCAGTTAAATCTGACTATATTTCATTAACATTTAATTAAATAAGTAAAATACATAATATGTAGTTCACCGAAGTGAAATATTTAGGTATTCTTATTTAATTGATTTCAAATTAACTAATTAACCTTAATTAAATAATTTAATATTTTAGTGCTTCTAGATCAGTAACCTGATATCGTAAGATCTATCCGACAAAATCGATCTCATGTGAACTCGTGCACTTTTTTTCCCGGCCCCCACCTCACCGCGCATACCTAAGGCGCGGTACAGCTGTTGTGGCCGAACTATATCAAAAAAATCATCCTAATTGGTCCGACCGTTTGAACATAACAATTATCAACATAAGAGAAACAAACATCCATCCATCGATTCATCCATGCTTACAAACTTTCGCATTTACAATATTAATAAGATCTTCCCCAAAAACATACAAACTAAATACCACAATCCACGTCTGTACAACAAAAAAACATACACGTTTCATAATTCGCATGAAAAAGCCTTTTGTAATCGAAGTACGTTCTTATTAGTGCCGAGCTGTGTAGCCCATTTTGACGTAAGCTGGCACACAGCGCAATTACTGGATCGTATGCAGCTGGGTTTCAAACTAACTACTGTACTGACAGACCATGCCAAGTACGGAGAATGTAAGCTCAGAAGTTTGAGTACAAAAAGTGGTATAACTAAGCTATGCTGCTGTTTGTATATGGCTAAATGTAATTGGTGTGTTATTTGAGATGCGAGATAGTTAAGCAGCATTAAACACAAAAAATAAACAAAATATATTATTTTTTAACAATTACACAACGCCATCTAGTCTCAAGTTAAGCGTACTAAGTATGCTTGTGTTATGAGTACTAGACAACTGAGAAGCATACTCATATATACCTAAATACATACATATTATTGATAAATCAGACAGCAGACACCAGACCAATCAGACAGACACCCAGACACCGAAGAAATGATCGTGCTCATCACACAAACATTTGTTCTGAGTGGGATCAAACCCAAGACCTCTGGTACAGCAGTCAAGGTTACTAACCACTAGACCAACAGGCCAGTTTAAACTAATCGCAACTGAGCATAGACCTCTTATACATTTATTTGACTACTGTTTTCTGCATCTAATCCAATTTTACTAGTCACTTCACTACCTTTCAGGGTTAAAATCTGCTCTGCTAAGTTTTAGAACTAGAGTATAATTTACTGTATACCATTTTAATTGTAGTGTAGTATAAGCCTTCTGATTTTTACCTGTAGCGGGCACTAGACGTGAATCCAGCCAACGCGACCTAATTAGATATGCGCCCAGACATTTTAGTGGTTTTATAAAAGTACTTTTGTGTGCATTTTGTACAAAAAGCTGTGTAATATTATAAACATGTTGGGGATTATTTTTAGGGTTTTAATTAAACTAATACAAAATATGATATTTTTAGAAAAAAGTACAATACACGATTTTTTTTACCAAGCTGAGCCAAGACTGAACTGACTTATAGAAAAGTCTAGTACGCCGTCTCGCTTCTATAACTGGAAAAGTATTTATTACTTTAAGATGGGATAGTACAGACAGACAGATCCTTTTTTTGGTTTCCGGGGTGAAACAGTAATGACTTCAACCCACGCTGAGGGCACGGTTTGAGGATATTATATTGGACTCACACAGACCAAAAACACCTCGGGCCCCTTCTACAACTTAAGCCAGCATCACGAGAGCGCTCGCGCATGCTCTTCTCGACTTTGGCAAGCCTCAGTCCTGCTGGACTCCTTTTTCAAGAAGCAGAGCAGTAAATGGTGGTAGACTGCACCAAAAGTGCGTTCTTAAATCACGTTGCCGTTATAGAAACTAGTAGTTTGCCCTTTGCCTTCTCGTTTTCACAGCCTCGACAGTCTTAGTTTAAGCGGTGGTAGAACCTAGCCCACACATTCACAAAGTTAGAATATTGATGGAGACATAAAAGCCGGTTTACTTTGCCTAAGGGGCTCTTAAAGTCCACTTTAAAATGCCTCGAACAGACATTTATTATTTAAAGTTGTTAAAGTACGCTTTCATAAGTTATGTCCGATGGTCTTACATACTGTTAAATATTTACACGACTTTGGAAACATAAATCCCACTAAGTTTGTGAATATGGTTGGGTGGATGTTTGTTACTCTTTCACGCTTAAACGGCTGGATCAATTGGGATGAAATTTGGTATGGAATTAACTGACATTTTGGATTAATAGGACACGGTTAATGACTCAGAAAAATGATTCATGTTGTATGCATGGCTAGCCATAAAAGTTGATAAACGTAGGCAGTAAGTGAAATTGCAATGGTCTGTAACCTTACAAATATGTTCCGAAAATGTCCCTTAGATTTACAGTGTCATTACACCCAGGTATCTATAGAGTTTTGTTGCTCTACACACAAATGCTCTGGCCACGCTAAGTTTTAGTCTCAACATTTACCCTAGTTTCTCAAACGCTGATCAACACAAAAAATTGTTAATCATCAGTCAAAATATGTCATGTCAAGCTCTGTGATTGGTTGTAAGTTTTATGGTCAACCAATCACAGTCGTGATCAGTTGATTTGACAGCAGATTCAATTGATCAGCCTTCTAGAAACGTAGGGGTAAGTTTCGTATTTTCTTATTGCTTAACTTACCGATTATTGACTCAGAATTGTACAATAGTTTCCTTTAATTTTCCAAGAAATATTCAACTATTTACTTGCTCGTGACTGCACATCACGCTCACCCACTTTGGGCACAAAAAATAATAATTTCATAACTGTTACCACCAGATGACGTAAAGAACAAGTTTCCTTGTAACTCTTTTGTTTTAGCGTTAATTAGCGCTTACTTAAACGTGTGATGTCTGGATTGCGCTAAATGGGAAATTGAAACGTCAGTATTAAGTTGAAGTGAATCATACTGTTTCTCTCATTTTAATATGTTAGGATTTTTTGACTGCCCTGTTGGTCTAGTGGTTAGTGGTCCTGACTGCTATATCAGAGTTCGTGGGTTCGATTCCCACCCAGAGCAAATGTTTGTGTGATGATCACGATCATTTTGTTCTGTATCTAGGTGTAATTTATTTATAATAGGAATATATGTATGTAGAAGTATCTAAGCATGTTCATTAGCTGTCTAAAACTTATAATATAAGCTCTGCTTAGTTTACTAGATAGCGCTGTGTGAAAATCGTGGAATAGGTATGTTACAAAAAGAGGTTCATTGTATTAATTATTGTTCTTAATTGTAATATTATCCTCCACAGTTTCTACGTGTTAAAAATATTGAAGATATCAAAACAAGTGACGGTCGGTAAACTAATAAACTACGCAATAACTTAAGCAATATTCAATTACAGTTGTAGTTGAATAAAAATAAAACCCGTGCAAACTAAGTTCTCCGGACTCCATTTCCTCCGTTTTTCATTTGTTTTTCTTTATCTAAATCTATTTACTGCTAATTGTTTTCAGAAGCAATAACGGTTCTTTTTTAATCCACTTTTCATTTCCTTTCCCTAAGGAATGCTAATACATTTTCCTTTTTCCTGTTCTGGTACTACTAATTACTTCCAATCAGTACGATAAATTACAATTTATTATAGTTTTTGTGGTAGAATTTAAAAAAAAATTGTTGATTTCATCCGCATGAATGTCGGTTTCAGTTACAAAAACGGTATGATGGAGTCGGTTATAAATGACATAACGTGTTAACCCGGTGTGTCTAAGGTGAGCTAATTCTATGATTTTTTTTTAATTACCTGCATGTGTAGAATACATTAAAAAATACTACTTTTTTATTAATATTCTAAGATACTATAAACAATCGGTGAAGGAAAATATCATGAGGAAACTTTAATTCTAAATATTGAAATCTGAGTACTCAAACCTATGCTATATGGAAATAGTGCTTTGCCCAGCAGTGAGACCTTTATAGACTGGTATTAATATTATTATATTATTAAATCACATCAAAAGAACAATACAGGATCACTATTTGTCACCATGTTTCTAAAACGTCTAAGTTTCTAAATAGTCTACTGGAAATAGCAATACTAATTTTAGTCCACATGTAAAGTTTCCACAAATAGTAATAATTGGGATAAGGGCAGGGGAATGATGTAAAGTTTCCACAGATGTTCGCCTTCCAATAGTCTACCAAATACCCACTTTTCCTGACAATATATCTTAATCAATATTCCCCAACTATTTAGTACCGAGTGGTTTAATATTGAGACCAAATTTCGGAGTATTTTGGGTCAAGAACATCAAAGAGTCAGAAGCAGTTCTCACAAACTTCTGTTTGTAGGATAAGAGTCAAAACTGGAAGACAAGTTCGGACAACGAGCGGTTTAATGCTAGTGTTAGCGGTTTGTCGATAGTTTTGTCGATAAACTGCAGTGCTACAAGATTTTTTTGACACGTGGCCGAAATCAGAACTAATACGAAAAAGACCGCCGTCAAATATGAAAAAGTGTCATTTTTGACAGACATTTGAGTTTGATTTTTAAAATATTAAAGGCACACCAACGCTTTCATGTTACTTAATGTCATCCACGTGCCAAAAAAATCCTTGTATAAAGAGGATAATGAGTGTTTAATTATTTTTGTAGGCTATGTTTTACTTTTTGTTTCATTTATAGTAATTATCGCCAGAAAGGAAGAGTCAATTTTAATTTTATCAATTTTAAAGATTCGATATTTTAGGACACTGTTGATATTTTGTAAGTTTAAGTTCAATAGTATGATAACCATATCGATAAGAAAAAAACGTGATGCCCAACCCTATTCCACGCAGATTCCAAAGAGCACATAGTTGGGTTTATCGATGGAAGGTGATTCGAGTGAAATTCCAAATCGTTTATAGCAAAAAGGTTGGAATAGACAGTTTTATGTCGTAAAGAGCAGAGTCATACCGAGAATACACTGAGTTTTTGCAAATAATGCTTAGTTTCATTTCGAAAGATTTTTTTGACAAATTAGTTGATTTGATTTTGCTTTTAGATTTAATTGTTGCTGAATCACTCTGATCTGAGCATCTGAAGTCGTTGCGACTTCTGTCTAACAAAATTTAATACAAGATCTGCGTTTAAAACTATTGTGTGTTCTTTTTTTTTCTTCAACGAAAATGTAATAAAGTATTGTGGACTTGGACATTCTACATACATTGTCCTACAGTGGGACGAAAACGACAAGAAAAAAAATACTGTTTAGGTATTAATAAAATAGGCACAAACGTGTTTAACTCAAACCGTGTATTCTGGTTTTTCTCAAACATATTTGATCATTTAGCAGCTAATTCAAACGGCTAGTCTACATGCTAAAATCTAAATTGTACGTATGAACTATGATAAAATGTTTCTTGAAACCTTACGTATATTTTTTGGAAGAACGAGCTTCAAACATTTGCAACTAACACTAACATTTGTGACAAAAACAATTTTAATCATCTTAGTGGTCCCTTAAATAAACAACTCAATATGCCTACACGTACTTTAATCTAAATTTAGAAACAAGGGCGCGTTAATGGCAGAGCCTTCCATAAGAGGCTTAACGTCAAGCTTAAAAACCTCCCCAAAAGTTAAACAAGTTGGACACCGATATGAATGAAACCTCACGAGGGAGAAAAAACAAAACAGGAAAAGTTAACTAGCTGGTCGCAGGTTCAAGTCTGGATTGAAAACTAGCGTTTTTTAGTTTCAGGTTTGTATTTAGGTATCTGTATTATTTTCAGTGTATAAACAGTATAAACCTTAGTGAATTTTAAGAATTTAATTTATTTATAGTTAATTATATTTCTTTTCCATGGTTGGAAATTTTTGTCTCTATTTGACAATTTCTTGATTGTTGATGCATACTGAAATAATATACAAAATTTGCATATTTTGTTTGTGAGCGACTTATGGAGTATCTTCTCACTTTTTCCCAATAGGAATGAAACTTTTGAACCACGTATTAAAAATGGCCTTATTACAATAAAACTACTAGATTTTTATTTTAGAGAGTAGATAAACAGTGTCCAAGAAAATACGCTCGAATAGTTTTCTAGTGTAAGAAAATTATAGGTAGGTACCCGAATTTAGGCACTAATCATACAGGTTATATACCTCTATGTCAATGTTTTGATGTTTTTGCCTAGTTATGAAAGATTTTGAACTCTCGGTCAATGACCTTGGCTAGTTGATAAAGTTAATAGGTTTAACCGCTTCAATCATTAGCGGAAGTTTAACAGTCTGAAATCAAAATATTATCCTACACACTATTTGTATTTACTTAATAAAATCCGAAATCTCATACAAATCTGTAATAACCCTAATTTAAACTACAATACAAATCTGTTCATACGTACAAATTAAGTACACATTCTTTGAAGGCTCATCAAACATAAGTTAATTAGTGTTTTCTTGCCATTAACCTACTTTGCAGAGGGTGATGCTATGTTTGAACATCATGATTAGTTTGTGTAGCCACTAATTATAAACATGATTGTGTGTTTGTTTAGTATGGCACGAGTATTTGGCTTCAATTAATATGTAGAACATTGTATTGAAATCTAGTATTATTTGCTAATCAAGGTTAAGACGTAATATTTATCAAATAATCTTCTGTTTACTTGAAATATGTAGGTTTTGGTCCGAATCTAACATGTTTGTTCGTTGTCGCAGCGGGCTTGTCATCTATTTACGAGTATTATGCTGTGTGGCTCATTTTCTTACATATATTGTGGAATGAGCGATAGACTTCATCATGTCAACTGTTGTAGTTTCCTACAATTGCAAAGGTTGTGGTGTTACTGTTTGTAAAAAATAATCGTCAAGAAACGTTTGTGACTTGACAGGTTTCTGTTAACTCAACTTTCAACGATACAGCCTGGAGACAGACAGACAGCGGAGGCATAGTAATCAGGTTCCGTTTTACCCTTTGGGTACGAAAAAAAGGAAGACTAGAGGAAATCTGAATATTGAATATCCTTCTAGACGGAATTTCTGGCCATACAAAACCATACATAAATATAATAAAACATACATCAAACCTAAGACAATAATTTCAAAGATAATGCAATATAACAAAGGAGAAATCCTTTAGTTAAAAGTTTTCTTAAACTTGTCATCTCGAGTTAATTAACAAGTAATACTAACTAAACTAACCGCAAAGTTAACGGTAACTTTGTTCTGTTTAAATTTAAACTAACTTTGTAATATCTTGATTTGATTTCAACATTTCGAAGTGATTATTTAATAATTACATTGTCATCACAATTGAAATAATTGTAATTGTTTTATAACTTTTAATTAAGTAATACTTAGATTTGTAATTTGTACTGAAATGTAACGTTTTATAAAAATAGCCCAACCTAGCACGGGTGTAATACTGATGTATTACGCATGGAATAATATGCCTTTACTTGAACAATCTATCATATTAATAATCTGTAATTTGAAAGATAAGACAAGTATTTGTGCCCATGCTTTCCCTAACATTGGACACACCTAGGAATTCATTATAACTATGAAAGTATTCCCTTTCAAAAAGGTTTTATTTTGATATAACCGTGTAATAACATTAGTTACTAAGTCCTTGTGTCGGTAGTTCAAAACTTTCACCGCATAGAGCTATATCCTAATATTCAAGCCTAGTGGCTTTCGGTAAGGTAAAGTTTTGGGTTACCTAGACCGCAAATTGTATGAATAAGAACATTTACTAACTATCAAAATGCTTACAAAGGTCCTGAATGAATTGTAGTCAAACATATACTTTTTTTGTGAAAATGTATTGTGTATTTTGATATGTTAATTATATAGTACCTAACAAAACAAGATTGTTTTGTTAAACGCACCGTTCTTTTACAAACCGAATGTTTGTTAAAGTTTGCGAAAACATTTTGTTAAAATAAACATATTCGTAACGAAATAAGTAAATGATAACATTTCAGAGAACCATCGGACCCCACTTAGGGCTACCAAAAGTAGCGTTAAAAACTTAGAAAAAGGAAATATAACAATATTTATAATCGTAAATCGAAATATAGTACAATGTGTGATAGAGACTATACTAAACAAAAAAAATCTACATTCAAAACTAAACTTATGTAATAATAAAATATTATGTTTACAAGCCGTCAAAAATATGTATGTCGTTATCTCCGTCAATGGCGGGAATCGTCATACAAATATACTGCCGCTAAAACCATCGATTTTAAACTTTCGCGACTGGTACACATATTTTAGACGACAAACGGGACTTCTTCACGATATTAAACGTTATTTCTTTTCTCCCCTCGAAAAGAAATAACGTTTTATATCGAGAAGAAGTCCCGTTTGTCGTCTAAAATACAAAACCATCGAGTCAGAGCATGAAACCTAAGATGAAAACACGCTAGTACGGTGCCACTACATACAACGTTGATAAAAGCGAGAGGCATTAAATGAAACCACATATTCTGTATATCATTATAAGGCTACACAACAAAAATCAAATCAATGTAAGCAATATTTTTATAATAACTTTCGTGAGGATGATTCATACTTAAAACGTTATAACGGTTTACTCACGCGTATTTATCGGGATAGCCCGACTAGTTTCGGACCCAACCGGAGCCAACTAGATAACTATGCCTATAAAACTTAGTCACCTAATCAGGAAGATACAGCATGTTCAAACTAAAAAAAAACTAAAAAAATATCCTGTGACTAAACTATTGCTTACATTGATTTGATTTTTGTTGTGTAGCCTTATAATGATATACAGAATATGTGGTTTCATTTAATGCCTCTCGCTTTTATCAACGTTGTATAGAAAGCACAGCTAATAGCAATCCTTATTCCTAGACAGCACGTTTTGCTGAAAACTTTAGGGGCACTAACCACCAAACCAACAGGCCAGTCAAAACATGTTTTAAAATGTATTCGGTAAGTCCTAGAATCGCACCAATTTTGTTATTGCACAAAACAGTCTATGATACTCTCTTATAAAAATCATCCAACTAACTATAAATAAATACCTTTTCATCGACCAACCCTAGTCAAAAACCATTTGACCCAAACACCGAAAGTCCGTTTCGGCTTGTTATCAAATAAGCAAAGCGGGAACCATTTTAATAATGAATAATCTCTGAATATCAATGCCTATCTCATTTGGGACCAGGAAAAAATGGAAATTGTGTCAAAGAAGAAACGAAATATATTGCGGTGATACCAAAATATATTTTTGATGGAATCCTCATTATTTATGCCGTTATTTGCTTTAGGGAAATTATTAATACTAATGAGTTTTGAGGAAAACTATGCGGGAAAATGTGGCAACATTTTTAACTAACTTGCAATTCAGATATCACTGTCAAAATATTATTTATGGAATAGTAACATAGAGCTACAATAATCTTTTGGTTCATGAATGACTTAAAATAAGGGCGTTGGTGTGCATATTTGCAACAAGAATCAACGCAACTGGCTGTCAAAAGTGTTGGTTTTTCATATATGACAGCATTAGTACCGATTTCGGCCACACGTCAAAAGATCCTTGTAGAATACCTTTTGACATTTGTCATAGTTTGTATTATAAAGAGCCTGGATGCCGTAGTTATAGCTAAAGCGTGAAGAGCTAACAAACGTATACACATTCCTATCCAAATTACCTATTCACCGTTATAATATTAGAATGATTTATTGAATGTATTTTTTCTGGAGAGTATCAAAATATCGAGAGCCATATTTAACAGGATTTTAACAAATCCTTGGAGATATTTTTGTTGAAATTCATTCTATCGACATTTTCATTGTTCGCCATCTTTTTGACTGATTGTGATGAATGAGCAACGATTTCGTTGCTTTTAATCAAATAATTGATTCGTCGAATTTATTTTCTGTTTCTGGAATACTTATTTGTGATGAATAACTGAATTTAAAAATACCATATGTCATACCGTTTCTTGCTGTCCATATTGTACATATAGGTAGAAAATATTAAATTATTGTGCCAATTATGGACCATGATGGGCACAGCAAGATAGTTAGAAGAGAGGAAGGCGTTTAATTTAAGGCAGTGTCCATATTATTTAATTCGTTAATAGGTTTCTTTTAATAAATACCAAAATCGCTGTACGTTTTTCTTTATTTTAGTTGAGTTCCTCCGATTTCGTCTAGATTCCATCATCAGATCCCGACTTGTTGCATATAGAACCAATTTTAAATACTACCCGAATATATAACGTTGATAAAAGCGAGAGGCATTAAATGAAACCACATATTCTGTATATCATTATAAGGCTACACAACAAAAATCAAATCAATGTAAGCAATAGTTTAGTCACAGGATATTTTTTTAGTTTTTTTTTAGTTTGAACATGCTGTATCTTCCTGATTAGGTGACTAAGTTTTATAGGCATAGTTATCTAGTTGGCTCCGGTTGGGTCCGAAACTAGTCGGGCTATCCCGATAAATACGCGTGAGTAAACCGTTATAACGTTTTAAGTATGAATCATCCTCACGAAAGTTATTATAAAAATATTGCTTACATTGATTTGATTTTAGTTGTGTAGCCTTATAATGATATACAGAATATGTGGTTTCATTTAATGCCTCTCGCTTTTATCAACGTTGTATATTTCTACATAAAAAATATTTTTTCGAATCGGTTGGTAATCGACAAAGTTCAAATCGCGACAAAACATAAAAAAATACAAACATCTGAATCGAGAACCTTCTTTGGTAGAAATCGGCTAAAAACATATTAATATAAACAAAAATCCACCTTTTAACGTATCACGTTCTCTGTATACTAATTACACGAAGTTAAACAGCTGACTCTACCCTAGCTCGTGACCCTAAAAACTATAACACACGGCGCCCTAAACCAACACACCGTGAACAGCAAATAAACATTATTTGAGTTACTATCCGGGAAGTTTACTACATAGTATAGTCAGCAAGAAAAGTACATAAACTCTGGTAGATTTCATCATCATTCACCTGCCCTTATCCCAATTATTATTTAGGGTCGGCGCAGCATGTCTTCTTCTTCCACACGTTCCTATCTGACGTGATCTCGCAAGTAACATTTTTTGCAGCCATATCATTTTTCACACAATCCCATCCATCGTTTCTTTGGTCGTCTTCTTCCCCTGTATCCATCCACATTCATATCCAGCACCCAGATAATCATTGGCAGATTTATGATCGGGACAAGGTTGCTTAAGCACCAGAAAAACACCACACAATGAGAGCCAACAGATGGACAGCGCCGCCGTGGCCGCCCACCTCAAAAAGCGGTGGTGGAATGATTTGAACGTGCACCGTGAGGGCTGGTTCGAGGTGGCGCAGGACAGACAAACGTGGAAAGATTTAAGCAAAACCTTGCTCAGCAGAGAGATACAATAGGCTAGAAAAAAAGCACCAGAGTACCCAGACAATTTTCATACGATAAACGAATGAAAAACTCTAAATCGATGGGACTGACATCTCATTCATTCTTTTCGAGTGACTGGACTTTGGCTTGTCAGTTCGATGCTTATGAGCATTCGTCAGCGTAAGCTCTCTTTGAAATGTAATTTGTCTGCAGATATAGAGACATTATCAGATTTTTAAGACACGTGAATGCAATCAAAATGTAGATATGTTATTGTATAGGTATGCAGTATAGTAGAAGGTATAAGGTACGTATAGGTTCATTTTTTCTGTCCTACATTGTAGGTAATATCGATATAAATAAAATAAATAATAAAAATCTGAATGTTGGATTGAGATTAGGAAACAAATTAACCTAAACACCAGGACAAATAGACAGTGCAATGTGGCATTTTCTTCAACAGCTAGCAAAACTAAAATAATAAACATTTTCAAATATTTTAGCGAGTTAATAAATTTGACTGTTCAAAGATTTAGGTTGCGGACCCTACATTAAAACATAATCCCGTAACAAAGCGAATTTCGCTAATTATTCGACATGTAATACGCACCAAATTATAATAAGATTTATCCTACATATTATAATAGTTGTAAGACAGGTAATCGCATGTTTAGTAAGCATGTAACTGCCTGCAGATCAATGTTATTAACTTATCAGTTAATTAATAGATGTGTAGAGACAGATACAGGAAAATGACGGAAACAAAGATTTGTTGCCATGTTTTGACTTGCCTGTTGATCTACTAGTTAGTGGGCCCTAACTGCTATACCGGAGGTCGTGGATTCGATTCCCACCCAGGACAAAATTAAATGTTTGTGTGATGAGCACGATAATTTGATCTGTGTGCGGGTGTAACTTATCTTTAAAATGTACGTTTTTTTAACCGACTTCAAAAAAAAGGAGGAGGTTCTCAATTCGTCGGGATCTTTTTTTTTTTTTTTAATTTTTTATGTATGTTCACCGATTACTCGAAGACGCCTGGACCGATTTGCAAAATTGTTTTTTTATTTGGTAGGGTATACTTTTCAGGTGGTCCCATTGTCATCAGGTCAGGATCTGATGATGGGAACCCTGAGAAATCGAGGGCAACTTTGGAAAGTTGTAGGCATGCATAGGGTAAAAACTTAATACTCAGGTGTATGTTTAATAACACTATTCACTAGTGTAGGTTTGGATCTAACCTGATGATGGAGACGAGAGAAGGTCGAGGGAACTCAGCAACGGTACATTTCAACTACCTCGTGTTTGGGCTTATTATGTTTGTATTGACAAGACCTTTGCAACAGTGAAGGTTTGGAGCTGATCTGATGATGGAGACCAGAGAAGGTCGAAGGAACTCGACAGCTGAATATGTAAACTACTTCGTGTTTGGGCTTATATTATTCGTATTGATGAGAACTTTCCACTAATGCGGATAGTAACAACTATGCTTATCACTAATATAGGTATATGTATAGTCACTGAAAAGCTAAACGTTTTTTACGACGTTAACGAGATTTTGTTACAATAAATAATTAAAAAAATACATTAAGAAGAAAATCATGTAAGAAAGCACAAGTATGTTCTGGTCTACCTTTCATCAGAAACAAGATTTCTCAGCCTTTGCATTTCTGCTAATGCTCGTTCGTCGTGGGGCTTAGTTAACAGCTTAGAGGGTTCTAAATCAGATAGAGCTATTCCTTCCAAAGTTTCCTTTGTGCATAGTTGCGCATTTGAGAAAGTCTGTCCTCACGGTCGGCAGAAGATTCTCTAAGACGCTGTGCTCTATTCCTTTCTCTGTTGCGCTTTAGGCGTTCATCTATGTCATTTTCAGACTCCTCTGCCCGACGCTTTCTCATATGAGATGCATGCAAGGAAGGCCTCCCCATCTTGTACCTACCAGCTGCTGTATCCTATTTTATATATTTACATCACTAAAAATAAAAAAATAAATATTTTTTAATTAAAAAAAAAACCGCCTTCAAAAAAACTACAATAAAAAACGGGAACTAAAAAGCAAAAAATAATAAACAATTACTTTCATACATAACACGCTAACCTACCTATATTTATAATCTATTCTAACCTACGATTAACCAATAATAAAATTTACAACTTTTTTGCAGTCGGTGCCAAGCAATGGCCAAAAAATTACTAAACACTTACAGACTAGGACTAAAAGAAGAAAAAAACTAATTCCACAGCTTCTAGATTTTATTAATAAATCAAATGAGAAAACAACTAAAATATTTAAATTACTATTTCACAAACACAAAGTAAGTGTAGCACTAATGATAACAATGTAATACACCTCTACTTTACAAATCAATTACTCAATGACTTAACGAAAGAAAACATAAATCACACAACGCATCAATACAACGAGTTCGACGAATAACCAAGAGATTCCGACTCACGTGAACGTAATGCATAGTTGTGTAGCCACCTTACTTGTAGAAATGTTGGTAACGAAACCATAGCGCGATTCAGGAATAGTGTCTAAATGAACAACGCCATCTATCGAAACAAAACTAAAACTCTGTAGAATTCCGGCATATGATAAGGAATCATGTTCTGATTGGAAATTAATTATGTTGGCGCTTGGCACCGACTGCAAAAAAGTTGTAAATTTTATTATTGGTTAATCGTAGGTTAGAATAGATTATAAATATAGGTAGGTTAGCGTGTTATGTATGAAAGTAATTGTTTATTATTTTTTGCTTTTTAGTTCCCGTTTTTTATTGTAGTTTTTTTGAAGGCGGTTTTTTTTTTAATTAAAAAATATTTATTAAATATACTATAGGTATGTTTATCAGTTTTCTAGTACTCATAATACAAGCGTGGGAATCGAACCCACGACCTTTGGTACAGCAGTCAGGGCCACTAACCATGAGACCAACAGGCCAGTCTGTCAGTAATAGAAAAACAATTTAAAAACAGCGATAGTAATACTTAGTCTCATGTAAAACGTTTCTAACTGTTAAATTCGTTTCATTTTATTTCAATTTTGACGAAATACAAAGCTCTAAAACTCGTATGGACGTCGCCGGCAAACGGCTTCAAATCAAAAAAGTTAAACGGAGCAGAATCGCTCCCAGAAAGTTTCATGATACAACGGACTCGCTTTAAACTTGTTTCATCTAAATTATATTATTATTTGTTTTCCTTAAATCTGTACTTTTTCCTGTGTGATATACTAATATTGTCATAATACATGAAATAACTTTAGAAAATTGCATCCAAAATTTCCAATTTTGTGTCTCAAATTCAATATGTTTTTTTCTAATGCTTGATTAGTAGGTCTTCAAGACTTCAGCTCTACAAATTATTTTTTACATGTAGATATACGTATTTTATTTAACAAAAAATAACAATAAAAAGGCATACTAGACGTAGGCCTATTATATACTTTTTAACCAAGTGCGTTGAGACGGGTATTTTTAAATTAAATATTATAGTATTAAATGAAATGTTTTTGCAGGTATAACCCGCATTCGCAGAGGCAAAGTCGCGGGCAGCAGCTAGTACAATAATAAATAAATTAACTAGACTCGCTAACAAAGCAATTACCACCCAATTTCTAAAGAAGTAGAGTGTGTTTTATCTCGAAAGGCTCTTAATTAAGCAGACTTTTTTATAGAACCTCTTTTCTGAAAAGGCGCATTAACAGGATCACGTAACAGGTGCTTTCAAGATCTAAATCCCTACCAACGACTCTTAAAGCAAGACTGTTACTGCTGTGAAAAAGAGATAGCATACTACTCGGCATAGAGTGGCGTCTCTTTTCCACAACTGCAAGATAAACTTAAGTAGGCAACTTGGTAGGTTAAATACTTATTTAGAACTAAGACGTTATTTAGATAGGACTGAGCAAAAGCTTTTAGAATTGTCTCTTTATTGTCTCTTGTCTCTTTTTTCTTTTGTCACTGTAGTATCTTAAGTACCGTTGGAGTGGAACTGTAATTGCGATAAGGTGCTGTTTTATTTAACTGTTATTTTATTAGGTGTATTTTTTATTAAATGTAGAGTCTACTGTTTTATATTTTCTTGCGACAGTCGTACTTTCGATTCACGTACATCGCACGTTCTATAAATACTGAGAGTTAATATTTGAACAGTTTTTGGAGGTTTTTGTTGAAGATTTGAGCCAAATAACGAAATACCGAAATAAGATAGAATACCATACTACTCTCTCACAAATATTGAGCAACCTCATTGTATAGCTTAATTCTTTTTGCCAAAATAAATAAACCAAAATATGTCAATTCCAGTGCTATAAATAAATATACTTAGTCTTGGTTATTTTAACTTATATGATGAAGCTAGAAGGTGCCGGTGAAGGTGAAGATATGCCTAGAGTCTGAATCTATTCGAGATATTCAATCAGTGTTGGTGAGGGTTACCCCACCTAAACAAAGAAAAATTCCAATAGATAATTCAAAAGGATGGTTTATCTGATAATCAGTATATATTTGTAACAATGTGTATAATACATCAGTATTGCACCTGAACGAAGCTGGGGCGGGTCAGTACATAATAATCTTGACCACAACTAAACACAACGACGGTCATCGCCACACATTATCCAAAACAATCATTTAACCTTATCTCCTAATAAAAATATCATAAAGGAGAGTCATCGCCAAAAGTGTTTTTATTAACTAAACAACTTCTACACGTAGTGCAGATAAGCCGTTATCAACAGGTAAGCTCGCGTACAAAATGGCTTCGTTTTACATTTTGCGGTGTTTCAAGCAAAGAGTTTGGATTAGGATTCTAACCGAGAATGTGTCAAGTGTTGTGAGTTTTACTCTATTTAGGTAAATGGTATTTACTTTGGTAGAGACTTATTGTGATTTAGTGGAGTTTTGGTTAGTAAATACTGAATTTTAAAGAAAATAAACGGGTATAAGTGTAAAACAACCAGATTTAGAAGTAAACTTGCGAAAGTAAATTTATTTTAAAAATCTTATTAAGAAATTATTAATAACAAGCACTGAATCACGACTACTAGAGGAAGGCAAGTTGAAGGCCAGAAAGGTTGAAAATAAAGCAAAGCCGTATAAAAGCAATTCGGGAAAATTTCGAGTGTTCCCAAAATTGAATGAGTAAATATTAAGTGAAAATATTTTTTTTGCAATAAAACAGGGCCTATAAATAAGTACATTACTTTATAAGAATAATAAGGTAGGTAACCTATACGCTCATAATACAAATTAGGTGTTTATTTTAGTAGAAATTACAAAAGTTTACTTTTAAATAACTGCGAGCTTCTTCCTCCAATTAACTGTACTAGGCAGTTTGGCGAACTAGCATAATTATTATTCCTTATACTTCTAAGAATTCAATAAACAAAAAAAAATACACATCCCTGAATTTCATTTTAAACTCTCCTTTTTAAACAACCTCAAATTAAGCAATAAAAATTATCCCGCAACAAAATCCACTGTGACCGCATATACACAACACCATCCATCGTTGTTTACACGACCGTGTTATCAGATAACAGGCCACTAATTAACATGTGTCGTTCACACCTATATTTTCGTCACATTGACTGAAAGCAGGGATTTTCCTGACGAACTTAATATTATGATGAAAACAAAGAGTCACTGCATGCGTAAATATTGGTTGAAGATTTTTTTGTTTTCTGCTAAGTTTTTTAACGTTGGTGTGTGATGATTATAGGATGGATGGTTATAGGGGAAGAGCACGACCAAAGAAACAATGGATGGTTTGTGTGAAAGATGATATAGTTGCAAAGAGTGTGACTTGCGAGATGACGTCAGAAAAGAAAGTGTGGAAGAAGAAGACATGCTGCGCCGACCCCAAATAATAATTGGAATAAGGACAGGGGAATGATGATGTGTGATGCTTATAAATTATAACAACATTGATTTTAATAAATTACTATTTCAGCCCTCTTTTCTCCTTAATTCTTTGGTGCCCGACAGGGTCCATGTTGATCTTAACTTATTTTATTTTTCTACCATCTCTGTAACATATGGAATACAATAAATAATTTGAGTTTGAGTTTGATTTAGATAGGTTTCTGAGAAAATCGTCAAATATTATGTATATGTTATGGACCAAATGATTAATGCGGGCATTATTTATAATGCTTGGGCATTATGAATAATGCCTAGCATTATCGGGCTAAGTGATTAATTACTATCTTAACTTCATTATTATCATATCGCTAGGTCATTATTATATTGCTAAATGATAGTTGGGCAATTTGATACTAATGCTATATTTAAGTTGTATCAAGCGCTAAATAAACCATGGCTGCAATTGGGGACACCGTAAGAGTTCGAGTTCCGATGTTGATTGCGGTCGTAATGTTGGAAGAAATAAAAAAAAACCTAACCTAACCTAAATTAGGTGAGGTTAGGTTTTTTTTTTTATTTGTCAAAATCTATATTTATTGAGGTGAAAATATTATCTTATGTTATTTTAATTGTTAAATTCAAACCTTAGTTAATTACTTTATTAGTATATTATATTATATAAAATTTACAAACTTATAAAACTAAAATTAAAATATTTACAAACATACCTATATATACAAAGATATTATATACAAGGCTTAAAAAATCGCATCAAAAAATTCGTCCGCATCATTGCCGGCCGGGAGTGTGCCCAAAAGGCTGGCGGCATTGCCACGTTGGATGGCAATGCTTATCCTCTGTGCGAGGTAAACGCCAGCCTTTGGGTCACGAGAAGTGTCAACAAGTCGCTTTGCTAGATCTTTAAAAAGCGACTTGGCACTCGGGCCCCACGGTCCGAGAGTTTCGACCCCAAACGGCTCAAACAAATAACTACCAACTAGTTTAGTATATTTGCGCCGCTTGAGGTTTTCAGCGGCCGCAGCAGCAGCGCCAGCACAGCTAGACGAACCGGGAAGATGAGATGGCGCAAGAGTATCGACACAGGTAGCGTCCCACACTAAAGGCCTACCCATCTTCCAAGGGAACAAGGACATAATCATCAATCAGGACATTGTTAAAATAATCTTTATGATATGTACGCTTAAGGTAAATTAAAATACAAATTAATTCTGAAACGAATATCTACTTGTTTTATTACTTTATCTAATTCTTCGAAGATATTATATATAATAAGCTAAACAGTATCTATAATATCCAGATTGATCACTTTGGCTGTAACTCTTGTATTACTTTGCCCAAAAGGTGATAGGCCATATGTATAGTGCCCGGTCAATTTGATTATTTGAATAATTATTATCAAAGTGCACTCTCATATTGGGCATTTTTCATAGTGCCCGGGCATTATGTATACTGCTCAATTTATCACTTGGTCCATAACATATACACGACCAAAAAAATTAAGTTTTAGTCCTAGTGAAATTATTTATAAAATCGTGAAATTATCTTTCAAATTAAACATTTTATGTTAACGTAATAGCAGGAATATTCCATAACAACTTCAGAAATTTCGCATAAGAAATATACTGCAAAATACGTGAGGAGTCATTTACCAAGCAGTGATAGTACAGAATGGAAATAAAACTAACTTTTTCACGCGGTAGCGCCTAGGTGGAGGGCTAATATTAAAATGCGAATGTGAATTACGTTTATCATAAACGTGGTTTTTTATCGTCGGGTCGTGCATTATCTACTAAATCGATTTAGAATACTGATTTCGAAACGGATTTTTAACTACTTTATCTACGAGTCATATAGACTATTATTGTTTCTTCTTATAGTCATACCGGAAACTACGTAAAGACCGCGAGTGAGTACTATTAAACATTAAAAGACGGAAAATTTTCAAATTACGTGTCCAAATTAAGTCATGGCATTTTGGAGTCAACTCACAAATTAATGGTCGTGTCCCCAATTTCAATACACCATTGAGTTTCCTTAACAATCTGTTTCGAACATTGAGCCAAGCCAATTAAGGCGGGATATTAAATCTCAACAATTTTTATAATTATTTTGATATCGTTTAAGGTGCGTTTTCACTAATTTGCGTTGTTGTTGCATACTTATTGTAAAGTATTATTATTTAGTATTTTTCTATTTTTAAAAGAGTAACTTGTGGAGTTTCTTGTCGGATCTTCTCTAAAAGAATGACAATTTGGAACCGCGCAATTAGAGTAATTAACATTTTGAAAGTGCTTGAGAAGGCCTACTCGAAATAAAACCTTTTAATTTTTAATAAGGGCTAGGAATGGAGTTTAGCGTATCGTTTATTAATTAACCAATTCTGGTACTTGGAATGTTTTATGCACTTTCTCTAAGTATAATAGAGACTCCTTGGTCGATTTCAAGTATGTAGTAAGCTTTGCTTCACTAGAAACCTAACCTTAGGGATTTAGAAAGGTCAAAAATTTCGGAGAATCTTGGACTCTTGATTAGGACAGCTTCAGATGTTTTTCGTAGAAAATCTAATGGTTACTGTCCTCTTACTTTTTGAAGCTTTATTTTTTTTATCCCTTTGACAAAAAATAATGAAATTTGGAAAAAATATAATGAGATTATTTATTTGTTTCAAAAATAACTATTCTAAATCTAGTTTTATGTGTCTAAATCTAAAAAGAATGTTTCAAAGACATTCATTTCATATGCACAAATTCACCCAGAGTGAGAACAAGTATTTGTGGAACGCACGTATTCTTGTCCTACGCGGGGACCGAACCCGCGACACGTCGCGCACTGTGGTAATTGGCATGGTGATCTATACTACTCCGCTATCCGTGCAGCCAATTTTAGACGAGAACAATTTTTTAAATTAATTAACACGTGTCCTTATATTATAACCAAAACTACATAAAACCATATTATAAATTGTAGAAGAAATAAAGAAAGAAAGAAAATAACTTTTATTTTTTTATGTAGCTCTTGTCTTATTCTAATGAGTAACCTATATTACTGTACTAGAAGTTTCATACAAATCCGTCCAGTAGTTTCTTCGTGAAAGGGTAACAAACATACATATATCCTCACAAACTTTCGCATTTATAATATTAAATAATATAGGTTTCATGGCATAAATAACTTCGTTTTAGCTACTGATGACACACCCTTCAGTTTTCATTACAACTGAATGTTATAGCCATTTTATATACCATAATCTCTCGTATAAAAGTACTTACACGTGAAGATATACTAGATCGACCTTACGTATAAGAAAAAGGTGAAGTACGAATCGGACTTGAAGGAATAGTTTTGTACATTTACATACATTTTATGTGTGTCTATTTTCTTTACACTTTTTTATAGGAAAAATGGTCAAACCAGCAGGCTTCACTGTTTATTCTTTCAACTCCTATTGGTCACAGAAAAACGTTTTCCAAAATTTAGCAAAAATTAAGACTTGTTATATTTTGGCTGGCTCTTCACAACGTATACAGTGGTCTTGTATTAGATGTATAGGTAACAATTGTGAACCCTGTCGGGCACGGCAAAAGTGGAAAAGGACTAACTACGTTCTTTGAAATAGGAACTTTCTTATATCGAACAAAATAATAATAAGGGAGGATCTATAAAAAAAATGATCAGCTGATGATCTTTTCATAGGTCTTTCCCTTTCTCTCTCTTCATCTTGGTCACATGAGTCTCATCCTTACTCATCACATGCCCATACCAAGACAGAGGACAGACTTTTTACCCGTCTGTAAAAAACGTGTGCGAATTTTGTTGCTATGGCGCTACGCGGGTGAAACTGTAGCAAAATGCTATTATAAGATACAGTTTACAGACTGATGGGCGACAGAGGTTTACACAAGGGTCCCCGTCCTCTTCCTACAGACCCCTAATAAGCCACTTATCCAAGTAAATCCTTACTAGATTCGTGTTTTTCGGGAAATGAAATAGATTGATAAAGTTGACCCGGTTTGACCCAAAAAGATTGGGGCGCTAAGCAATTAATCATGTTTAGAAGGAATGTTAGTTTACTTGTTGAATGTTTGGCATGGCTAGCTTGAAGAGTCTTAAAGGGTTGATACACCTACTTAGTAATTGACGAGACAAGAGGTCGTGTAACCATTTTTTTCTTGCCTGTAGTGTCCCACTGCTGGGCAAAGGTCTCCCCCATTTTATGTTTACGAGCTTAAACAGTATTATTTGATATATTTTTTTTTATAAGGAGCAGTTTTTGTTTTTTAATTAAATTTAAGAAAAAATGAAAGTAGTTGATTAAATTCTCTTTCTCTCGTTGATTTTCGCGGAAAAATCATCTTAAAAATACTTTGAATTTACTTAATTTAATAGTGAATTTTTAATCTGACTGTTTACTATTTTATAACACCATTATATATACATAAGACTATACATAAACAACATTTATAAGAGTTCAACGACCCTAAAGAGCAACAAAGTTTAAAACGTATAAGATTGAAGTAAAATGTTAAAACAAAATGGAAAGCTTCGTGATCAGAATGGGAATAAGTTAAGTTGTCTCGACATCTCATGATGTTGTTAAGTTTGCTTTATAACAGCTGTCCATTGTTCAAATACAGCAGTCTATGTACACTGCATTTATAGAACAGTCACGTGTTTTTATAAATAAATAAATATTCCACAAAACCATACATACATAAACGTCACGCTTCTTTCCCTTGGGGGTAGGCAGAGATCACATCTTTCCATTTGCTACAATCCTGGCATACCACTTTAGCTTCATCCACACTCATCAATCGCTTCATACACGCCCGTCGGTTTAGGGTACTCCTGACCTGACCCTTTTTTAGGACTTTCCCTATTTGGTCATGGAACGTCTGAAAACCATCTAGTCTTAAAATCGATTAATAGATGTTTGTTACTCTTTCACGCTTAAACAACTTTTCGTATAATTTTCTAAAGTTTTCATAGAAAAGAAGTTATGTGGCATACTTATATGCTTTTTTTACACAAAGCTACGCAAGTCTCGGTTCCCCACAACTTTAGTTTCCAACGACACGTGCCTTTATACCGAGTACTTACCTCTTTGAGTTTGTATGGCATTTTAGTCCTTGACTAAGATTGTGAGGTATCGAAGACTTTTAATAACTCGTGTATGACTTTAGATCGAGGATATAATAAAGCAAATAAAAAATGGCATTTCAGTTTGTCACGTGACTTAGATCTGCCATTTTTAATACATTCTGTCAGTTTCTGTCAAAGCGCTCTACTTAGCCACTTTACACCATTCACAAGAGATATACACTGGTATTAATAACCTAACTGAAAACAATTTTGTTTTTTAACCTTCACATCAATTATTACTTCATTACGTGTATTCTGTAAAATAAACCTATTTATTCCGATGTTCGATTCAGATCTAACACATTCAGAATTCAATTTCTAAATAAAGTAGAAGAAGACTTGTCGATGCCAAGAAATGATATTAATAATCACGTTTGTTGATGACGTCTCTGTTTGATACTTCGAAAGCTTATGTCGAATGAGAATTTTCCGATGGTTCCTGATATTCTACATTATCTACAATGCTTAGGTTTTTGTGTTTTCTAGCTAACCTAGATTAGGTTGCTCTCGTTTGTTGCACAGGGCATTTTTGTCTGTAGTGGCTTATGACAAGTTCGATGCTAATAAGTTTGCAAATATATTACATTTTTTTTTAATATTTTTGATTTAGTAATTATTTGATAGTTATGTATTAAAATTATATAATGTTGACAAATTGAACCTCAATCAGCAAGTGATCAATGCACGTGCATTTCATACAAGAAAGTATCCATTCTAAGGCAAATAAAGTATTATTTACAGTAAGACCTAACTACAGAACTACTTTTTTAATCTGACCCGTAACAAGCTTAAACCATTAACAGAACTATGAATATTCAATTAAGTTCTTTTTTACAACGACTACCGCAAAATGTAAACCTTGTGTCGCGAAAGTTTTACAAAATAATCTTTACTTGTTTCATTCATTGTTTCCATAATATTGCACTCAAATATTATTATTTGCACGATTATACATCTTTGAGTTAAAATTCAATTCACACGCACAAAGATACCCAGACTCCGAACAAGCATATTTAGAACGCACAAATTCTCGCCCGACGCAAGGATCGAAACCGCGACACATCTCGCACAGTGGTAATTGGCGTGGTGACCTACCATACGACTATCGATGAATTCAATTAAGTTGACCTATAAAAGCATAATATTTATCAATGTTGATTGACAGGAAGGTCGAGTCTAGCCCTCGTCGCCATATTTGCCCATTTGTCCATAAAAGGCTCATAAAGTGCATGCTGCGTATATGCCTTGTGACGGCATTGGTAAGGGCTTGGCCAGATAGATGGTAACTAGGTAATAAAATTGCGTCTGATGCCATTCGAAGTGATAAAAATGTGAGCGGATCACATAAATGTGATCACGTCTGAGTTCGTTCTAATTTTATTGGTTTTCAGTTTTATTTTTCCACTAGCTGTTGCCTGTGGTTTCCTCGAATGGATATAAAAGTGATTGCGTCAGAAAGGAATATTTTATAACTGCAAAAGATCTCTTTCTGACGTAGTCGGTTAAAAGGAAGCCGATGCGTTTTAAGCCAGTGTATCAGTTACCTCCAGATCAAATCTCATCGAAATTAGTCGAGCCATTTGTGCGTGAAGAGGTGGCATACATAGACTCACACACTTACGCCTTAATTAGTGCGACTAGCTTCAGCACGAGGCTTTGTCCACTTTAAAATCGTATTTTAACGATAAAATGAAAATATGCACATCCTTGGAATACAAGCTAATTCCAGATAGACTTTCATCCAAGTTTGTTAGACAGTTTAGCCGTAATAGACTAACAGATAGAGTTTGAGATCATGTTTGCCACTTAATTACATTAAATCTACTCATGGAATAATCACATTTGACGCCAACATCATACTAACTTTGATTGACACAGTTTGCAATAGGAATTGTGCAGGTACAACCACATCCAAAACAAATTTCGTGGCGGTCTTGCAGTTGTATGTACGAGTACAGATTTGTATGCATGAGGGTGCAGGTTCGAGCTTTAGCGCAGACAGGAATCAATAAAAATGATACGTCATTTTTTTTTATTTTTTTTTCGTAGCAAATGGAAAGATGTGATCTCTGCCTGCCCAAGGGAAAGAGGCGTGACGTTTATGTATGTATGTATTTTTTTATTATAAGACACCACAGACAAACGGTGAAGGATAACAATATGAGAAAACTTGGATCCCAAATATTGTAATCTGAAATCGGCTAAATCTTAAGATTGTGATGGCTTAGAAGTTTCTTTGTCACAGTTCCAACAGTCAATAGACCCGAGTAAGTGTGCATTTGTATGGCGCCAATTCCTATGGAAAATAAATAGCTAGAAACTTAACAGGTTAAATGCTGGTGTTTTTAAAAGGAAAATTAATAGTTTTCAAAGTTTTCTTGCACCTATGTGACTTTTACTTTACTTCAATTATGAGTAGAAATACTAGTTTAGTTTTCTTCACAATTTCTGTATATGGTCGATTTTATGAAGTTGTTCGATTTGATGGCGACCTAATTGATTGCTCAAGTTTCTAGATCTGTTATGTAAGTGCAACTAACCTTTTATGATTTTAAATTAAGTTGTAGGTGAACCAACCTGTAGTAGGTTGCATTGTAAAGAGTTGCTATGTACTCGTACTAAGTTGAACAAGTTATGCCATTAAATTTTTACAAAGTATTGAAGCGTGTTTTTACTTATTTAAGCAAATAAACAGACATTTTGTCTGCTTAAGTGAGTAAGTTGACCAACTTGTCCATCTGTCTAATTGAAGACAAGTGGGTACACATGAATATGATCGAAACATTCTGATCATATTAGGTATTATACTAAATATCGCTTTTTTGCATGAAAATACCAACTTATTACAAAAAAAAACGCAGTTTAATACGATTTACGACCCACTAAAACAGTACTAAATAAATGAACATTTAAGTTAACTATAAAACAATGCTTAATTTGAAAACAAAACCCAATTCAATGCTTCTCTCTCTCAAAAACTAATTAACTCTTAAAAAAAGGATTCTACTCTTTGACAACGATCATCATTGTTCCTTTTATCTCTAACAATCTTTTTCTTCCCTTTAAAAAGAAAAAGATAGGGACTCAAAATTGGCAAAAGATTGGTTACCTTTCGAAAAATCCCATTGTACTTTTCACGTTTCTTAATTATGACTAACTTTATTAAGTTAATTAATTATTTGTCTTATAATAAAACTACAAAGTTCCAATATAAAGGGAAATCGACGGCTTCGTAAGACTTTCAAAGACTAGTAATAAGTTCTGCTTGGAATAATTAAAGTTGTGCAACTTGAATAAGAATCTTCTTTTTTTGCGTCTAAGTAGTCAGTCTATAGTTGGATGACGATATTTCTTCCTACCATGAAAGGAGACTTAAAAGAACTACATATTTACTTTTAAAATACCAAACCAATGAATCAACACTATACTTAAATCGTCATACCTTAATTTTTAATAGTTGTTATTTTATGAATATATTTTACTTGAAAGAGTCGACCTTTACTTATACTTAACTAGCGACCCGCCCCGGCTTCGCACGGGTGCAATGCTGATATGCTAAATACGCTACAGAAAAACTGTGAACGTTGTTTATAAAAAACATAGCGGCCCGCTCCGGCTTTGCACGGGTTTAAAATATGTAACTCACTGAAAAAATGATAAAATCAATCCAGTAGATTTGATTTATTCATTTACTGCCCGTAGCCCGCACGCGTTTTTGGAGTACTTAAAACAATTCCCCTTTCCTTATCTTTGGAATATCTTTTATACACAATATTTTCACTTTTTTTTACATTTTTACTTTTTTTTTACAATTTTTTAACATTTTTACTTTTTTTTACATTTTTACTTTTTTTTACATTTACTTTTTTTACATTTACCTCCGACGCGCTATTTATAGGCACGCTGCCGCCGCGCCGCGTCGCCGTAAACGCTACGTTCCGCAATTTTTAAATCTGTACATCTTCAAAAATATTGATTTAAATCAGATGCTGTAAAAGGCCAAATAGATCTATATTAAATCAACAATGTATTTAAGGTATTTAATTGGATAAGGATTAATGCTGTATTGGTTAAAATCGCTTCGAATATTAGTCATTATTTGTCGTAAAAAGTAAATGACAAAAAAATGTTATTGTGGGATATCCATAAGAGATAGACATATACCATCGCGGAGTTTTCTGTAGACCTTTTCATTGTGTACAATACTTAGTACATTATTTTGATAAATCTCGTAGGATTCAGCCTGCGTTTGCAATGTAAGCGGAAAAAATGTAATTATTTGCGACATCACATTAGAAACCTCAAAAATAACAGTATTTGTCTACTATTTAATGGATGATATTATACATAAAAACCTTCCTCATGAGTTACTCTATCTATTAAAAAAAACCGCATCAAAATCCGTTGCGTAGTTTTAAAGATTTGAGCGTTCATAGGGACATACAACACACATGACAGAAAAAGCGACTTTGTTTTATACTATGTAGTGATATTTTTATTTTTTTTTTAAGTTTTACAGAATTACTTCTTACTAGTAAGGTTTCTAATATTAGTGGGTAAGCAATTGATGCGGTATGATATTCTTTTTTGAAGTATTCTGTCCTCATAATTAAATAATTACTTACTCTGGGAGCAGAACGCTGTCTTGAAAAAAATAATACTAGGAAGAGTTCAACTTATTTTAAAATTGTACTCAAAAACAATGTTAACCCAAAAGCAATATATTCTTTCCTCGCACAAAATAGTTCATCAATTTAAGGAAAACTATCCATTCTCTATAAATTGTAAAACAACTTTGTAGCGAGGGAAGGTTCGAGAACTTTTTGCTTTCATCTCGCTTTTAAACAAAAAGCAAATGATATTCGATACTGAAAGGACAGGTCAAAATCCCCTAACTTGTTTTGTAACGTTCCGTAGTAAACAACAAAAACGGAACTATAGATTCGTCACATCTTTCTGTCCTTCCATCTACTGATGGAACACACAGACATGACGACTTTTCTTAATAACTTTTCCAACTATTGAAACAACAATGTAAATTTCAACATTGTTGTTTCAAGGTAAGTAGATTTATTCTGTAAACAGCATTAAGATTATTAGGAGAATAGAAAGAATATCAATGGAATTTGGGGGAAAATGAAAAGACGTCGATCGTGTGGGGTATCTATGGATAGGTCTTCAACAATTACATTGAGGTTTGTAATCTTTATTGTCTGAACTAAAGTTAAGTTTTCGTGAACTTTAAAAGTGGTGAAATGTGTCCTTCACCTGCAACTTCCCAAATAAAATTGCCATGCAAACGTCCACCGAAAATTGGTTTGAACGGGATCTTATATGTAGTTTTTTTTTAAATATGTCATCACCCTTCCTGGACGAGTCCCACTTGCACTTGGACTTTTTTTTTAACGTTCGCTCTACCACTCCTCTATGAATTACGTAACGTTGAAACTCACGTTCAGTTTGCAGACTCGGTATACGACCAGTGTAAAAATGACTTTGTAGATGTCCTTTTGTGAACACTTATTGGGACAAAGTGGTTTTTTAATGGGTCTTTTTGTGTTGGACGGGATAGTTAGTTAAAGTTTAGAATGTACACTTGATAAATAATGGTTTATTTGATGTTACAAAATGTCGTTGCTTTTTAAATATTTCCAAATATTTTTTTATTCTGTTTGTATGATTTTTTAGCTAAGTAAATAAATATTTACAAACTAATTTGTATACTTTACCAAATCTGAGAAAAAGCGTCAGAAATTGATATACATTTCTGTTTGAATAAACTCCTTAAGACATTTTCTGGGAAAAATCGAAGTCTGTAATCAAATTTCTTAGTAATCTAAAGCATTTTCTTTTTTACTTAATTTTCCGTGACTTAGACACAATTTATTTATCACTTACAAATCATTCACCTATTTCTCATTGCTTATTCTGCTCTTACAGACAAATTCTCTAAAATGCTTGACTAGTTTCAAACTCAATAAAATTAGTACCTATCTGCTTAAGTTTTTTCTTTTGACGTCATATTTCTAGAATTCTTATCGTCTAACAACCAATTACTTATCGAACGTCAATATCAGTATTAAAACTAATAAAAATATCAACTGTAAGACTACGTATATTTCAGTCCATCTATCTCCCTTTAACACTTACAAATAGAAGTTGTTAAAAAGAGACAACACTATTTCTGCCAGATATGTTATTTTTCATTTTCTGTGTTTGGTACGTGATAATTGAATTAAAGTTCTTTAAGAGGAGTAATGTTAATGTCTTATACGTTAAGGCAGTTTGCAAATTAAGGCAATATGCAAATTGAGGTCAGAGTACGCAAAACGCGTAAGTTGCCAAATTAGGCCGTTTGCGATTCCTTAACCTTACAATTTATTGTCCTTTTATACGTACAGGGTGTTTGAAAATATAGACTAATGCTTTCGTTTGCTAAGTTACATTTAAATAAGTATTTTATTTACATAGAGACGTACAGTTTTGACTTCTTCATCAAACTATAAAAAAACAACTGCACGAATAGCCGAGTTATATATTATTACAGATCTTCACACCAATTACTATTATGCGCGACGTGTCGCAGATTCGATACCCGCGTACGGCAAGAATTTGTGCGATCCACAAATGTTTGTTCTGAGTCTAGATGATACAAATAATATATTTAATAATTATTTGTATTTCTTTTGTTTTATCTACGTGCGTCTTGAGCAAAACGAACCACTTAACAAAATATAACAAGTCTTTCGTTTTAATTAAATAAATAATATATGAATACTGGTAATATGATAAGTAATACATATATCGTATAATGAAACCCTTTGATCATTGGTACTGTAATTAACATTATTCCTTAGACTTGCATAAAGAGAGCGTTTCTGATGTCTCATTACTCTATTCCGTCTTTTAATTAACGTTTTTTCATAATTATGTAAGTATACTTGAGAGTACGTTTATGAAAAATGTGACGACTTTTACTAATAAGCAGATAATTTAAAGAGAAAAGGTTCTAATGAAGATTCTGAAGCCTTCCGAAATTGGGTGAATGCCAAATGGTGCCATATTGAATTTATTGAAAATATAATTAATAAAATCGGGTTGGTAGTGGGATAATATCGATATGAGTCCATGATTCATTCAGTTCTTTTTGTAATAATGTCTCCTAATTTTTGTAATTAAATAATTTTCTGCGTATTCGAAAAAACGGAAATAATTATAATGACAAACAACAAATATTTATTTATTTATTTGACAAATTGTTATAAATAAAATATTTAATCTTTTGTGGGTCAGACAAGAATCTGTAGGCACCTGGATGACATTACCAAGAGGGCGGTAGTGTGCGTATTTGCAATAAGAATCAATTATATAATATTTAACTGTAATTTTGCTCAATTGTAATAGGTTTTGTAGGGCTTAGCTTATAAGATACCTAAATAAATTTATTATAATAATAAACAAACTCGACTGTCTGTCAAAAGCGATGATTTTTCATATAAAACATCATTTAGTGCCAATGTCGTCCACGTGCCAAAAGAACCTAATAGCACTATACTTTTATGCAACCAACTGTACGTTAATTAATTACCGATACAGTCAATGCAGTTATCGTGAATGTTGAGAGCATTGAAATATTTAATTAGCCCTCAGGCATATGTGTAACGGGAAGGATATCGGTTCCGAGTAAAGGAATTTTCTTTTACTGATGCAATGTGTATGGAGAGGCGGTGGACGTATAAAATGCAAATAGGATATTATTTCAGTGCGCCAGCAGCGTATTTGTCAGTGCATTAGGTAGATAATTAATAAACAGTATAAAAACAATCTTATTTCTTATTAATACGGAATTTTTGATTAAACAACTCGTTTTTTTTAAAGCAGTTTTTTCTTAGAAACTGCGTTAGTACATAGCAGCGAACGGATTTCTCCAAAAAACCAATCACATACTCCAAAAGAACATTTGGACAACTAGGAATAAATTTGTATAGATAATAATATAATAGAAATCTTTTATTTCTTTTACACAATATAATACTTACATAAACCCACCAAACTGTTAAGACAGTTTGACAGTGGTAATAGTATATACTTATAGAATAAGAGTGGTGTTCCTAATTTCCTTATTCCAAATGTCACTTTCAACTTAGTTTATTTTCGTGTACACGTGTAAATGTGTAGGCTTAAAATATGACCACGATTTTTGAATATACGCACACAAGTCACGTGGCTCTTGAGAGAGACAAGTGGAAGAAGAGTAGGGAGGCCTTCGCACAGCAGTGGGACATCTCAGGCTAGTAATAATAATAAGTCACTAACAAAAAGACACTGCAGTGCGTCAGAAAGCCCTTACATCCTTCTCCCGATACTATCTACAAAGATCATTACACAAGGTGCGAACTCATCGCAATACTAATTAATGTGCAGGAGGTAATTATCACCGAACAATGTGTTATCACCCCTGTGTTGCGTATCAGTTAATTATAGAGGCCATTGTGACAGAGCTGTGCTTGTTTGTAAGTTTCTAAGGCATTGATAGGCACTTAGAATAACATCGTTTCAAGGGTCTACCATTACCTACGTTCTAAAGTAAAATAATTGCAATCGAATGTAATAAATAAATAGAAATATTCTGCGACATTGACACAATGCCATCTAGTCTCAAGTTAAGCACACTAAATAGCTTGAGTTATGAGTACTAGACAACCGATAAACATGCTTATATATTTTTAAATACATATATACCTAGTATAGATAAATTACACCCAGACACAGAACAAATTTTAATGATCGTGCTCATCACACAAAAAATTGTCCTGGGTGGGGATCGAACCCACAACCTCCGGTGTAGCAGTCATGGTCAGCCATTAGACCAACAAACCAGTCGAATATAAGTCAGACTGGACTCGAACCTACGACTATTTGGACGCACCAGTCGTTTTACCAACTGTACTAAAAAGGTCAGTGACCTAGAGTTCAAATTTATCCATTTTTAACCAACTTGAATGAAGTCGGTGTCAAACTCTTATAGAATAAACCTATACAATATGGGAATAATTCAACTTGCTGGTTTAGCACGGAATTCAATCAGTATCTAGCTGATATGATAATATGTGCTTATTTTTAAGTTTTTAGTGGCGATGTTGTTAAAGTCGGTTTTATATTTTTTTGGCAGAGATCACATCTTTCCATTTGCTACGATCCTGGCATACCACTTTAGCTTCATCAGACTTCATCACTTTCCCCCAAGGGAAAGAGGCGTGACGTATAATATGTATGTATGTATGTATATTTTTTTGTTGAAATGAAAATTGTTTCGACCATAATAAGATAGTATTATTGCAGTTGTGAAAAAGTGATAGCGTAACACAGCGTAGAGTGGTGTCTCTATTCCATTATTGCAGTAATAACAATATTATTTAAAGGGATGGTGGAAAACCCTCAGGACGTAATTATAATTATTACCATACAATGATAACATTACTTCTGTCTTTGTAGTGCCTATCAGTTAATTACAGAATCCATTGTGGCAGAATTGGGCTTGCTTATAAATTCTGAGGTATTTATGCGTTGATAAAACAGTGTTCCGAGGATCTACCTCTCTTGAAGTAATATTGTCAATGTTTTAAGAGTACCATCGAGATTTCGAGGAATATTATTGCAGTTGTGGAAGCGTGATAGCACAAATAGCGTAGAGCGGCGTCTTCCTTCCACAATCGCAAAATCTTAACACGTGCTTTATATCAGTTAAATACAGGACCACAAGTCTGCTGCTCGCGCGGCCACTCTGGCGAGGAAAGTAGTGTTGAGCGGGAGCTGAGGGGTAGGTCTCTCGATATTGCTGAGGATACCATTGTGATGTGATAGACTGTATCTATTGCTAGGGATCTAAATAAGTTCTAGGATAAAGCATTGATAGGTTGGCAAAACAGCGCGCTAAAAGTCAATTAATTCTTTTAAGTTATGTTATTGCAGTTGTGGAAGCGTGACAGCGCACTACACTTTGTTAAACGGCCAAGAGTGGGGTCTCTTTTACAACTGCAATATGATTTTACTTTAAGAGATGGTGACAGGCCTACAGGAGGTAACAGCGAACAATATGGTTCGTATCAGTTAATTACAGACCCTATTGTCACAGAACTGTGTTTGTTTTCAGTTGTAATAAGTTCTAAGGTAAGGTATTGATGGGTTGACAAAACAGAGTCCCGATAATATTGATCATTGATTATAATTTGTTCGCGGGTTTTGAGATCGTCACACTAATTTCAACTGATTAAAAATAAACGTGATTTTAATTTAGCAATACAGTATAAAACGAGCATTTCCCGCTCTTTTTCTGTTTGTCTGTTTATACGTAGAGAACTTTGAAACTACGTAATGCATTTCGATGCGGGTTGTTTCACGAAGAAGGTTTACATGAAAAAAAAATACGTCATTTTATCATTGTGAAGCTGGATCGGGTCGCTAGTATAGGTATTATACATGCTAACCAGAGTTTGTGACCGCTTAAAAAATAATACCATTTTTTACCCCCCCCCCCCCCCATGGAAAGCTACATTATCAATATCACATTGGATATATTTTATCCCTCAAGAATAGGAACTACTCGAATGAAAATATATGACACTGAAAGTTAAGATATTACAGTACATTATCTGTTCTGTAGTCTTATAAGAAAAATATTTATAAAATATATCGCTCTTTCTAGTTTACAAGTAATGTCTGAACAGCAAAGACATTTTCTTTAAAATTGATTCTACACTTGCCTTAAAATATCCGTAGTTAGGTGATCATTTATTCACACGCCAGCCGTTGCTAGCTGTCGTGAATTTAAATCAACCAGCGCTGTACATTTTGTCAGACATGCATTGATCTTTGATACTTTTCTTTTGAAGCAAATATATCAATAAATATTCCACGACTTTCACAGACTTACTCTAGTCTCAAACTAAGCAGAGCTTGTATTACGAGTACTAGACAACTGATAAACGTACTTATATACTTGTAAATACATACATATAGTGTAAAAGTATACCCAGAAACAGAGCAAGGCGGCCAAAGGTAATTATAGAATACCATGTTCTAAGGCACATTAGTAATGTAATCAAAGATAATTTCTGACCTAATCTTCAATAATATTATATCCACGCAATCTACACATATCCATAATTACACCCACACATTAAAATTATTCTATTTTTATGAATTGATTATTTTTTATTCACGATCCTTTTTCAACTAACTGTCGATGAAACATTAGATTCGTAAGCAAAATAATAAATCCTGACAGCGAAAAGATAAAACCAATAAACTATAAATAGAGCTCTATAAAACTAGCTACAAGGATATTTTTGCACGTGGATGACATTAACATGAGGGCATTAACATTGGTGTTAGGGAAAGTTCTAAAAAAGGGTCAGGTCAAGAGTACCCTAAACCGACGGGATTGTATGAAGCAACTGATGAGTGTGGATGAAGCTAAAGTGGTATGCCAGGATCGTAGCAAATGGAAAGATGTGATCTCTGCCTACCCCCAAGGGAAAGGACGGAGGAGTGACGTTTATGTATGTATGTACTCATTCGCAACAAGAATCAACTCAACTGCCTGTCAAAAGTGGTAGTTTTTCATATAACTGCATTACTTAGTTCCGTTTTCAGCGATATGCCAAAATATTTTGTAGCACTAGCTATATTTAGGCACAAACTTCACAATTACGCCATATAAAGGTACGTCAAAGTGATTATAATAATCCTTTTGAAGCCCGTTACGTAAAGGATATGCTTTACAAATTGTTAGTTTTCCTGGAATCTCTAAAAATGCCACGTTTCCATGAAAACTGGTAAGTTACTACGGAGTTTAACGTAACGGGATGTGAGTTTAAGCCGAAATTGAATTGTTAGTAATTGTGTCGGATACGTTAAGTTTTAATTTTATCCTTATTAGGATTAGGATAGGATTTATTTATATCCTAGTATTGTAAAGCTAATAAGAATATAGTACAATAAAAAAGATAAGCTAGAAAACTATTCATCGACAAATATTTTCTTTTTGCAATCTAGAGCAATTCAACGATTTAGCGTTTATTTGTGGGCCCGTTTATCGGTCAAACTTCAAATTTCTAAATTGCTATTTTAACAGGTTTTGTAAGGTATTTTTTTGTTTAGAAAGAACTTAAAATATTTACTTTTCATAATATTTTATTTAAAAAGTCCAATATAGTGAACGTTTTCTCAATTCTTCATCATTAATTATTTTCCACAGTTTGAAGACAGTAGGTACCTTATTGAAATAACCTTCCTTATTCCTTATTAAATACACAAATAACTCTGTTTTACATTCCTTCATAATTCCATGACAAACGTCAATCTAAGCGTCTAATATAATTAAAATAAGAAGATGTTGAATCCCACGACTGTTGTTTTACGAGAATAAACAAATGAAAATTCGGATTTTGATTTGAAATTATGTTAATTAATATTTGGCCTTGTCACTCAGAGTACCAGAATCAGGATATTTTACAGCGTATTTTAATAGCGGTACGTAGTAATTGCCTTACGGTTCTTTGTATCCAAATGCAGGTAAAGTACTAATGTGACTTTTACAAAGATTGTACCTTTTTAACTATTCTAAGGCAACACTGAATAATGTTGAAGGAAAACATAATTGAGAAATCTTGCATATTATAAAACAAAGTTCTCTGCCGTGTCTGTCTGTTCGCGATAAACTCAAAAACTAAAACACCTATTTTCATGCTATTTTCGACAATGTACAGAGCAGGTATTAAGGAAGATTTAAGTATATAATTTGTTAAGTTCTTGTATTTATTAACTAAAATATAACGATAGTTGTTGGAAATATTGAAAACCGGCTCTGGATTCGCAAGGCTTATGATCCTAATGAAAAGTTTTGTCCTGAGTCACACTATCTATTAAAAAACAACACATCAACATTCGTTGTGTGGTTGTCAAGATCTAAGTATACATAGGGACAGATAACCGGAAAGATTTAGTTCTATACCTTGTATTCAACGTTTACCAACAGTTTTTATAAGTTAGGTTAGACCGACGTTAGTTCTTTACTTGTTTACAAGTTCTAAGTCAGCTTAAAAATAGCTTCTGTCTAGGTTTAATACCTAGCTACAATATTGCAAGGCAAGCGAAGCAGCGTGGGTAGTCTAGTATTATTCGAACAAAAGGTCAGACTGAAAAATGTATTTTATTGTATTGTCCAGATATTTTATCCCCCCTCCCCTCTTCCCTAGACGTTTGACATTTCTACAAGAGTTAAAGATGAAAGAAATCCTAGAAAATAGAAATGTCAATTTATCTCAATAAGTCACGTTATTTATAACCTGTGTATTGAGGAATTTGCCTTGTCAGCTGAGACGTATGGTTAAAAAACCACAGACAGGACACGCAGTAAACCCTATAAATTGTAGACACCTTAAAATATTTTTGAATAACTGAATATATTATATACAGGTAATAAAAATGTCTGAATCGATTTCGGCCACGACAGCTAGTGCTAGACAAGAAAGACATTGTATAGTGCACAAGCGTGTCTGCGAACAAAGGTGCACTCTCGCATAGTCAGATGAGACGACAATCCAACACAACCAGAGAGAGGTCAGGCACAGGACCCACATTTTTACGTTCCTTCCAAAACATGGTTTGGAAAAAACAACCATAGTCATGGTTTTTGAGATAGGTACTAAATACAAGAAAACAGTACTAGAAAGGTGAAAAATACTTCAACTATGTGTGTAATTAAAATAAAATAGTTTTAAAGCAGTTATATACAGTCACAAGTAATTTAATTCCAATCTAATCTTTCTTTTCATTTATCAATGCAACAAGCGACAATTCATACCTTAAATTACTAAAAAAGCAAGTTTTAAAACAAAAATTACTTCAGTACTTAAAAATATCTTTCCCTTATCTTTGTAGCCACAACTTATATGCTCTGAGCAAACGAAAAATCTTTTTATAACGGTTCGCGGTAGGAACCATCGATCAATGTGTCAAAACAAGAATTCAAGATACGGGAACTACAATGGTGCTGGTGGCATTTCGGAAAATCAAGTTTAGTTTAGCTAAGAGTGGGAAAAAAGTTATTTAATCATACAAGAGGTACAATGTGCTTAAATAAAATTCAGTGATATTTTAATAACCACTGCCTTTAGAATCAGCAAGAATAATAAAAAAATAAAAAAACCTTGACCTTTCATATAAAAAAATAATAATTTAATATCTACAAAAAACTGTAATATAAAAAACTAAATTGAAATAAATTTATCCGTTCGGGATCTATGATGCCACAGATAGGTAGAAATACACGTCAAACTTATGAACGACCAAACTCGGACATGCATTGCATATTGCAAACACTGCTTAACCCCATAAGTCAGTTAAAATAATGTCCTTAAGATGCAATGTACCTCTAGAGGATGTATTACCATAAATTAAACCATACTTACCTCCCAAAAATGGAAGTAATTTCTCGAATTCGCATAAGTAACTTTCCGAAAATTGTCACATCAAGAATAAATATAGCACAATAGGGGTTAAAAACAAAAGAAAAGTCATTTCCCAGACTCCCTTGTGCGCCCGTCTTCACTTGCCAACTTAAAATAGAAAGCCCATTGGGACTGAAATATTTGAGTAAAAGTATATTTTGGGAAACACCAAAACTCCACGCCTTTTACCGAATGTTTATTAACTTATGCAGCTTCCATATTTTTATGAAACGACTCCCACTCCGGGGAATCATCTGTTTGGTATGCTTAACGTGCATAAATAATAAAATTATAAAGTCACGGAAGAGGGGAAGAAAAAGTGATCTATACTAGTTCCATTGTATTTAATTTTAAGTAATTTGAATGTTGATTTTTGACACAGTAAATTCTTTATTAAAAATAACATCCCGACTACTCGCGCAAACAATATTTAAGTAAGTTATCAAACAGATAAATTATTTTTCCCAAAAGAATAACCGTTAGGACTGGTTCGCGGCACAAGGTAGAGAATCGTGGAAGGACTTAGGGGAGGACTTGCCCAGCAGTGGGACACGATAGGCAAGAAAAAAAGTACTTTAAATTAAAAGTGTCATCAGCAATAATATAACAAAAACCTATACTTCCAAATCTGTTTCGGCAATTATAAGTTAAGGTAGAATAAAACGTCCACACACGAACCTTGAAAACGTTGTTCTCTTATTTTGGGTGTGGTCTAAAAATACAAGCCATCACTTGTGGTTTGTGATTGTATCACGAAACGAAACTACACTCCCGAAATCTCTGGGGAGGCTACAGAAACAACACAATACAATTTAAACTGTCGGAGTTTCTATATTAAGTTCTTTGATCCAAACTCTTCGTATAGGTATGTGAAATATAATCGGCATTTACTTTCTACGTTTATAAACAAAGTTACAAACACTAGGCATGTTTTTTATGTAGCTTTTACGAGATCCCACTGCTGGGCAAAGGCCTCCCCTTTCTCCTTCCAAACCTCCCTGTCTTTTGCGATTTCTGGCCACGTGCGACCTGCATATCTGACAAGATCATCACACCACCTTCGCCGCGGTCGACCTCGACGACGATGTCTGTCCTCCGGCGTCCAGTGGGTGACGATCTTTGCCTATCGGTCAGGCTGCGTTATATGATTAATTTAACTAATATCACAGTCAAAATATTGCTTTGTAAAGTAGTTATATATTTATCGCAAAATTTAACACAATAAAAGAGATGTTTTAAAAAAAGTTGGCGCTGGTTAAATCGCTCTAAAAACCGTCAGTTGTCTAATCGGTATGACTAAATTTTAATGGACTTGAAATATTATAAAATAAATTTTATAAAACTTCCACTTTCAAAATACACTTTGTTTAAAAAAATGTTTCTTAAAGATTATATTTTGCAATCTCAGTAAATAACTATAATTATCTAAACCTTAACGCAAAAATAAATCGGTTTATCTCAAAATTATATTTAAGACAATTCAGCAAATGTTTCTAGCCATTTAGGAACCACTATTAAAATAATCTGGTGAATCAATTTTAATCTTCGTAATAAGATTTATCAAAGTAATGCCTGCAAAAGACCATTACTGGCAAGTAGCACTTATTCAGTTCTCAACAAGAAAGATTTGATGAAATCTTATTAATGTACCTACTTTTTAAATAAACATTTTTGCTAGGTTCTTGGTTAGCGTCGTTAAGAAAAACAGGGAAAATGTTGTGTGATATATCTAAAAAAAAACATATGCCATCTACCGAATGATATGAAAATCGTTTCAGCAGTTTAGGCGAGAAAATGTAACAAACAGATTTAAAGCAATATTGCGTACATTTTTTTAGAATTACTTTTTTTTACAGGGAAAACATTTTGATTGAAAAACTATTTTGGTTATATAGTTAGGAGTAAGGAGTCATTCAACAAATGTGTGCAACTTACTTCAGACGAAAAATAAATTGTACACAACTGTTACATGTATTTCAAACCGTATGTGCCGGGATTGTGCAGTTTGTGTGATATTGTTTGTTCAAATAAACGTATGTCTTTTAATTCACGAGATAATTTCAAGGTCCAACATGTTGAGTCCATGTTAAGAACTTTAATCTGAAATGTGATGTAGCAGATGCTATATAATAACAATATTAAGTTTTTGGTAGATAGCAAGAACTATTATTAATATGTTAATGTTTGTTTCTCACTTCTTTTAGCGTGATTAATTTTCACACTTTTCTAGGTTATCCCAACATAGATCAGAAAATCAGATATACTGTATGTATCGACAAAATATAATACTGTTAACAGCCGCCGGCTAAAACATAAGTAAAGTTATACACTGCCAAGTTTCTGCCGATCTTACGCTAAAAGTTTGCTGAGTTTCCGATTTCTGGGTCAACGGGGGCTCTAACTATTGAGCTGATCTATCATATATGTAAAGGTAGTGAAGGTTTTAAGGTAAATAGCCTATAAGTTACTAGTTTTAAAGGTAGGTAAAAATAAACGTCAGCGAGGCAGACCTAGGTGGCAATGGTAAGATAACCTGTATTTGTTTTTTCCGAACTGGTCACTCGTGGCTCTTGAGAGAGACATGTGGAAGAAGAGTAGGAAGGCCTTTGCCCAGCAGTGGGATATTCAGGGTAGTAATAATAATAAAAGGTAGGTATCAAAAGCTAATACTTTTGACTGGCTTACTAATCTTTGACAACCTATGCTGACTGCGTCAAAGAGGGGTAATGTTTTTGCAGCTATATCTGACCTTCGCGCGTATAAAGTCGCGGGAAACAGGTACTGATATATATTATCAATTCCCACCTCTCCTAAGCTCAACATCTCAGAACTACTCATAAATATTGATCCCTAGGAAGAAAACCTTATAGAAATCTAGGAAATATGAGACAGACTTATTACCATAAAACGGTGACCCAATTCCTGGCCGTTGTTTGTCAGCGAAAGGCACTGACTTCAAATCTGAACTTCTTGGAAATTTGTATTCCATCTTTTTTATAAAGGGTATATTATACTTTGGTGCTGGCCTTTTTTATAAAGAGTAAGTATATTAAAACTGGTAGATTATACTTTTTGGTGTTTGACTGTATGATTAAATTAATTTATTTTACGATCATTTGTTTTTTATAATGAATGTATTAAGACTGGTTGGTATATTATACTTTTTGGTGATAGTGACTGTATGGTTAAATTAGTTTATTTTACGATCATTTGTTTTGCATCTGGGTGTATTAGTTATGAGTTTTATTCTTATTTTTGTTTAGTGGCTGATACGATTTATTCTGAAAAAATTTAAACAGTACTCTTTAATTGATTTATCAAATGTTTTTTTTTATACTTTTATACCTATATGCTGTATCCGTTAAGAGGAAAAATGGAATAACATTAAATACAGGACATCTAAACACGGCTAGTTAGCCTATTGGTTCTTATAAAGAATTTATAACCATACTTATATAAAATAGGTTGTTTTTCTGTTCTGTTTATTGTGAACATGTTTACCTTTTCACAAGCTTTTGTAGGCTAAATATATCTAGTATATGCTGATGTGTAAATCTCCAAGCTTTCATTCAAAGCACAAGACAGGCATGATGGATTGCCGGTAAATATTAACTTTCCTTTGCTTCCCACTATGCTTTAGTATACAATACTCTGTGTACTATTCAAAACCAAAATATAAAGAAATTTGAACAATTTATCCAAGAATTTTGATTAGTGTAAAAAGGATTTTTGAGAATTTGGATTTTTATAGCTGAAAATATCATTAATTTAAAAGAACAAACGAATTACAAGCTATAAATTTCTTTTAACGGAGTAAATGGTGCCGAAAATGACCTTAATTTTTATGTTCCATAACTTACCTCCTTTTCGAATTCCAAACAAAGCAGGGACCACTCGAAAACCACAAATACAGAGTAAAAAACCAATAAATTTCAAAAACAGAACGTTAAAAACAATATAAATGGGAACACACACGATTAACCATTAACCGTTCAAGAAATAAAGTTATCCAGGAAATAATTGCGGCCGCAAAATAATATTTAAAAAACGAGTATTTAATAAAAAACACTGAGAAATATTACAAAACACTGTAGACTCATAATACCACGATTTTTTTTACATAATTTTTAGAGTCGTAATTCGCGATGAAACGTATGAAACACACAACCGTGCGGCGCGACGGTCGGGGCACGACTGGCGACTGAAAGCGAGCCTACTGAAACTGTTGATTCGCCCCCTCCGCGCCCCGCCCCGCCCCGCCGACATCTCGGGAAAAATGTCATTGCACATTGGGACAAAATTGATGCCCCACATAGCCTTGCTTTTTTGTTTTTGATATGTTTGTTCAGCAATCTATTTATGACGTTGGTATAGATGTGAAAATTTTCCACGCACGAGAATAAAATTTCGTGTAGTAGAAAGCCTTGAGGGATTTCAAATGAGGTGCTGCGTTGAGTAGTTACCTTTTTAAATCGAAAATATATAACTACGGTACGGTAGATTATCTTAATGTAATAGAGAAAATACGCTACAGCATGTATTTTTGTGGAAAATTTTATAATTTCGCTTTTAGATTTCTAACTAAACCAAGATGTTTTTTTTTTGTTCTCATCTCTCCCATTTATCAATATGATACTCGTAAGTTAACTTTAAATGGTGTAAATTAATTAAGAATATTACATGCTGTGTGTAAACAATAAAATAATAGATTGTTACACAAGAATTTAAACAATTAAGGTTACTCAGACTGCAACTGCGTTTATAATTGTTGGTGAGTTTAATAAATGTGGCGCTATTTGAAAATGTGCGCGTAGATCCATGATAATAAATTTAATTTGTTTTGTTTTATTAATCTGACTCCGGTTGATGAAAAGTATTGTATTATATTTTGCACATTGAATGAAATTTTGAAAAATCACATTGAAAAAGCTAATTACATTTTAGAACCGCACAGCTAGAGTCAGTAACGTTTTGAAAGTGCCTGAAAAGCCCTACTCGAAATAAAAACCTTTTGATTTTGCACTACACTCATTTGTCTATTTAATATGTAGTAAGTTATCCCCCAGACAACATGGCATAATTACTTTATCCTCGGAATTGTCAGATAATATGTTTTACTTTTTTTTAGATAATAATTATGATTATATAATGTTTTTACTTTGTTTGCTTTATTAGCTATTGTATATATTATCAAAAAAGCTATATATTATCAAAATGCGCTTAGAATCCCGTAAAGGTACGTGATAACAGTTTGTCATCTCTACCTTCAATTAGCAGCAAATATAATTTAGAACATGTTTAATGCAAGAATTGATTTTAGTTCGACTCAAAAATGTTTGACCGCTAACACAGCAGAGTTGTTAAATGGTTAAAAATATTCAGTATTCATATTATATGCAAGGAATATCTACATTTTTGAAGCTAGTTTGATGAAAACTTCTATTTTGTTGCTAGCTGTTCAAAATATTGTGAACAAACAAGCCTACCGACGGACAGACTGATAGATGAAAAATAAAAATCTAAAATTTTGGTGTATACCAGATGGGTTCAATTTCCAACCAGGACAAATATTTGTGGGATGAGCACGATCATTTAATTTTGTTCTTTTATCTGGGTATAATTTATCCATAATATGTACCTACGTATTTAGAATCTATAAGTATGTTTATCAG
The DNA here is from genome assembly GCA_941860345.1 of Chrysodeixis includens. Taxonomy (NCBI): domain Eukaryota; kingdom Metazoa; phylum Arthropoda; class Insecta; order Lepidoptera; family Noctuidae; genus Chrysodeixis; species Chrysodeixis includens. The sequence goes on from OW796116.1 coordinate 1,551,621, forward strand.
TTATCTAACACTCATAATACAAGCTCTACTTAGCTTGCGACTAGATGGCGTTGTGAATATCGAGGGATAATCTAGCAATACACGTTTTATCGCCTTCACAGCCACACATAAACTGAGCGAATCAGATCATTCAAAATACCGCCTTGTTTTGTTTAATTAAGCCTTAGGTGCGCCTGTCTTGTTGTTTCAGCTACATTGTGCCGCCATTCTAACGTATTGCGGTGTTTTCCCAACGTTATACGGTAAACAAATCAGTTTGATTCAAGCCTTTCTGACTTAATTATACTTAATCGAAAAGTTTCTGTTGTGGATTCAGCTAAATCTTTGGTAGTTAAAGTTTGTTTTAAGATGATAATACAATAAAATCTAGCGTTCAATAGTTGAAAAATCACGTATTCAGGTATATTCCTGTATTGATTAAAATGACTTATACTAATAAACACCCAGATACAGAAAGATGATCGTGCTCATCAAACAAATGTTTGTCCTGGGCGGGAATCGAGCCCACGACCACAAGACCAATAGGCCAGTTACGAAAACATTTAACCATGTTATAACATAATGTATATCACGCACTGATATCATTTAGTAACATGATACCAGTGCGTAAAACAACGTAATAAAACCAGGCACACGTACAAAACCGGGGCAGTTCGCTAGTTAGTTAAAATCATAGTACTACTAAACCTACTAAGTACTAGATATGTAGTCCAAATCTGCATATTTTCCATACACGAACATGCTGTAACGAAAACCAATTTAAATTGAGAATAGGGCCATTCAAACGCAAATGCTGCACTGTCTGGCGCGTAATTTCGCGGGAAAACGTAGCACAGATTATAAATAAAGTTAGCATAGACTATAGAGCATAGAGCTTAGAATGAGGTTGCATACTCGCGTTTGGTTGTCGTAAATAACTAGCAGTTTGATTTAATTTGTACGATTAGTTGTTTTCTGTGATTTTGTTTGGTTATTTTAGTTTCGTAGACAATGCATGTAAACTTTTTTTTTCTAGGATTTATTTGATAAGTAATTAAGCGACGATGTTATACGTGAAAAGCTATTCTTTTTTGTAATTTATTTGACTAAAACCAAAGTTATTTGCCAGTCAAAGTTGCATAGAGTTTTAACCGTTTTCTTGTTGTTTTATGTATTATAAAACGACATCAAAATTCATTGCGTAGTTTTTAAGATCAGAGCGTACATAGAGACGGACACACAAGGGATTGGTCTTTGTTTTCTACAATGTGGTGATGAAACTACTCGCGACATATGAATTAAATTCCTTTTGCGATATACTGAATTACCTATCACTACTAATTTGTAGATCAAAATTGTACCGATTCAACTTTTGATTTCAAGGACTTAGTCACCATCCTTTCCATTATTAATTGGGGTCGGTGCAGCATGTCTTCTTCTTCTACACGTTCCTATCTGACGTCATCTCGCAAGTCACACTCTTTGCAGCCATATTATTTTTCACACAATCCATCCCTCGTTTCTTTGGTCGTCCTCTTCCCCTATATCCATCCACATTTATGTCCAACACCTTCTTTATGACGTGATCCTCTTTTCTCTGCATGACATGTCCATGCATATGAGTGGTGCTAAAATTATTGTTTGACAACAAACACCAGCCGTTTGCAGCACAGTTTAATAATACAGTATGATGTATTCATATAAACGGTCGCAACGCGAGTTATGCCTACGCTATCGGATCGTGGCATGATACAGTCGCGTGTATCGCTGTGACAAACGGACGGTGTGTTGTTGATGTAATTAAAATGCTGTACTTAGATAGAATAATTAACAAAGCACATAATATAACTTTCAAGTCACATCAGTATAGCTAGCCTGCGCTAGGGATCGAATTTGCACCTCCTGCATACAAATCCATACTTAGAACCGTAAGGCCACCACGACATTTATAAGAATTATTCCTATTAAAATGATCTAAAAAAATGTCCAGGACAGTATATGTCTATCTTTTAAGATTAACTCACTAGAACCGTTTGTATGGTATTTAAATTCGGTCGAAATTAATGCATTTGTGTCAACGTATCAGATTGTGGAGAAAATCAATATGTACTTCTGCCACAAGAAAATAAAACTAAAAATATAATTTACGCAGAAGTAAGTACTTTAAAATAATTATGTTCTTTTAAAAATTTAAAAACTAAATTGTCGAAAATAATAACAGAAAATGACGAGGACAAAGTCGTGGGTAACAGCTATAATTTATAAAGCTAAGGAGGTTGTCCGCAAAAATAAATGATGACCAAAATAATTATTCCACGCGGACGAAGTCGCGGGCACAGCTAGTCCGATATAATAATATACGTTATTGTAGACAATATCTCGCGCAATACATTAAAAATAGGATCACAATGAACTAAATTACATAATTATTGACGAAAAAGCCTTTTGTCTTATTTGCTTATCATACAACGCAATAATAGCGTAGTCAGAAACAAGCGTTACAAGTACTACGAGGGATAGGAGCATCTATTTTGTCGTAGTTAGTACAGGAGTCGTAGCTCAGTTGGTAGAGCGCTCGCCTAGCAAGCGAGAGGACCCGGGATCGAAACTCGGCGACTCCATCACATCGCTTTCCATATTGCTTTTGCTTTTTGTATTTTTATTCTTTAACAAATATTTTTTAAAAAAAATCCTATGTTTTTGAAGTATGAGACTAAATTTAAATCTACGCTTTACATAATATGGTTTGGAGGTGTACAAATAATGAATCTTTGGAATCAACCTCTCTATAGGGGTAATATTTTAAAAAGAGACAGAATTAGATTTTAGAAAATACTTTCTAAAATCCAATTCTGCCTCTTACTGCCTGTAAGGCGAAACAAAGTTTGCCGGGTCTGCTAGTTTATAAATTAAAATAATCATCACATACGTACCTATCTAAGGTTATCAATTTAAATGCACCACGTAGGATATAAATTAAATGTTTATCTATGCACAACACATTATCCACTTAAGTATTTAATTATCGATTATACACATAGAACTATTTGTTTACTAATAAAGAATACGCTAGACAAACAATACATTAAAAATTACAGTAATTTTTAAAACGATTTGGAAGTGCTCCCATAGGTGATGAAGTGACGTAATTAGACTGCAAACCACAGCGTAAATATAAAAATAGTTTAATTTGGCCGTTTTTTTTTTACATTTGCCTACAGCCTGCGTAACAAACAGCAATAGGGCTGCCCACCAACAGCATTTTAATTACATCAACAACACACCATCCGTTCGTCACTGCGACACGCTAGCGACGGAATCATGCCACGGTCATGCCATGATCCTATTGTGTAGCCATAGCTCGGGTTTTGCTCAGTTATTTGAAAATTTCACACTGTATATATCAATTATACTGTAGTTTGAGTCAGTAAGAGTCTGACACTACCCACCGACCTACCCCTCAGCGGAAGAGGTAGGCGTGTTAAAATAAAGCAAAACAGGATTCATTCTCAGATATCCGCAACAAAATAAAAATCGAGACAATTTATCAACTAATTTGTTATACCTACTACAAGGCGATTGTAAGACTTTAATATGTAGCATGTAAAAAATTAACAAATTAACAACCTCCCTAACTTAAACTCGATAATAGGAGTGTTACGATTGAGATATCGATAGACGTGACATCACTAGCAGTAGTGATGTAATTTTCGTCCAATATCGTTTACGACACTATTCCACACCCCTGCTGCCTACATTTATAGCGTCATAAATGAGTTGATACAGTTTTTAAGCCACATGAGTTTGTTTTACGCGTTCCCTCACACGTATTAATTTTTATTTTCTTTAGTTATTTATGGTATTATCCGGATCTCGCTAGCCAGGGCCTGATTAAATCGTCGAAATCACGTGACTTGTTAAAAAGGAGGTTTATACGGTTCACCTCCGTTTGTCGCGGTATTTTTTGTAGGTTGCACCTACCGCGGCACCTATCTGCTGCCTAGGCTAGAATCACAGAATATCTTGTGATAGTAATTTGTTTTTTGGTAGCCCAATGAAAATCCTCTAGGACTAGCCTCCGAAATTTACGGGCGAGGGCGGGAGGAGGACGATGGACATTACTCAACACACTGGAGCGTCCTCAACTGCCTATGGCCCAGGGCAAGTGGTTTGCTTTCGCATTCATCGCACCCCCGGCAGGCTTAAACGGCAAATGATAGTCCTCCTAGCGTCCAAAGAAAAAGTTATTCCCGTGCACTGAAACATAAGTTCCTCAACTTTCTAAGTTTCTTGGTCTCCTGGCCTGAGGTCTGAACTTTCCCGACACGTGTAGTTTTTCTAACGGCGAGAAGGTCATTTACTTAAAGTCCATTAGTATTATAGTTCAAAGGTGAGTCTAGTTCTTCAATAAAAGTAAGTTCATTTTCAACTGACATTATTTCAACTGTAAGGAATACTGATACTGAAAAAGGAGCGAGAGCAAACTATTGCCTTATATCGCATTAGCTGTTGCCCGCGACTTTGTCCGCGTGAAAGCAGGTTATAGCTGCAAAAAATTACCACCTGTGACAAAGTGGGTAAAAAGTAGCCTATGAGATAATCAACGACTAACAAACATCCATACTTACAAACTGTCGCGTTTATAATATTAGTAGTATACATCGAAAGTTACTGTTCGCGCTGGCACACTCGCAATCAACAGTTTATAATATGATTCTAAAGCAATAAATAAAAAAGAAAATGGAGCCTCTTCCTACCATTAAACCCTTCCACAACCCCCAATCAATCATTTTAAAACGGCATTACCATATTCATTATTAGTTAGCATGCAAACAGCTTGTCTTAAGGTTTAGCAATTAATTTTCTGCTCCTACCAGTCTTGGTTGATGTCACCCGCCTGCTAGAATAACGCTTACGACAGCACTATTAAACTATAATGGGAAAGTTGGTGGGGCTCTAAAATGGTTGGCTTGCAGAATCATATTCGTATACAAATAAGTAATAATTCATCTCATGTAATCCTGTAACCCTATGTTCTACAAATAAAAATATTTAATTTGAATTGATTTGATACTATTTTGACTGGCCTGTTGGTCTAGAGGGCCGTGGGTTCGATCCCCACCCAGGATGAATGTTTGTGTAATGAGCACGATTATTTGTTCTATGTCTGGCAGATTTGTTCTATGGCCCACTATAGGGTGAAGAGCAACTTCACTCTTAAACAACTGCATGTCAAACTTTAAGACGTAGCGGTAGACCCTAAGGTCCGGCACGACCTCGTCGACACTGGACGGTGGACTGTACATGAGGATTTCTATTGGGACATAAAGAAGGATTTTTTGATTCTGATTTTTATAACCTACGTGGAAATATTGAAGTTGCAGAAAAAAGAAACTTGGTTGTGGATAGATTTGGTACATCGATTGATACAAGAATATTCTATAAATCAAAGTTTAGCGTTTCATTGTCGATTAAAACTTGTTACGCTGTAGTGGAGCCATGAGATTCTGCAAGCAGATTCATCATCATTATCTTCCTGCCCTCATCCCATTTTACTTGGGGTCGGGTCAACACGTTTATACATGAATTTTCATTTCAATCATAGCCATTTATAAAACCAAAAAAATTGATTTCATATTACCATTGTAATATTTTATTCATATTATGATTCTGCTGTAACACGATTTTAGCGCCCAGTCGCTACACTAGCGCCACGGCACCGCGACGGTGAGTAAGATTACTACAGGCCGGGAACTTACAGGGTTATGAAAATGAAATGTACTCGTAACTGGAGTAAACTGGGTGCGTTTGCTTGATTGCAAAGTCTGTTTTAGACTTATTTTAGTTTATTTAGATAGATAAAATATTCTTTATTGCAATCCACATAAAAAACAGATTTGACAAAAGTTAAAGTTACATGGTGCCACAATGGTCGGTCTTATCGCTAAGAGCGATCTCTTACAGGCAACATTATTTGTATATTTAATAATTTATATACACCCCAAACAGGATACACAAAAAACAAGATGTAAGGTTTCAGTCGAAATTTCGTGTAGTAATATACTAATTCTATGCATTATGTATTTCAGAGAAGCACTATATTATTATAATAACTTTCGTGAGAATGATTCATATTTAAGAGATATATAACGGTTTACTCACGCGTATTTATCGGTATAGCGGGTTCGACTCGCTCACCAGCCGCCGCGTCAGCTCATGATTAAGGATTCCGGTTGGGTCCGAAACTAGTCGGGCTAATAAATACGCGTGAGTAAACCGTTATATATCTCTTAAATCAGAGAAGCACGTTATCGTTACATACTTTAGTAATTTAGTCTTTCATGCTTATCGCACTAATATTATAAATGCGAAAGTTTGTTAGTATGGATGGATGGGTGGATGTTTGCTACTATTTCATGCTCCTACGGTTAAAGCAAATTAGATGAAATTTGGTATGGACTATGGAGTTACCTGACACCCTAAACTTTACTCGACTGCGAAAAAGGGATTATCGTTTTTGCAGTCATAACCAACTTTATCTAGCGAATCCTAGGTATAAAGTTCATATCATTATAAAATCAAGAGTTTAAATACTTATAATAATATTTATAATACATTCAAAACGCTGTATATGGGTTAACTTATATCTATGTGAAAATCAAGATAACACAGGTATTAAAACAATAATGATAGAATCATATTAGGAATATAATCTGCAAGTAACTTACTTTACATTCTTGCCGACATATCCCTCCATGCTATGCCATACATGCATATATGGTATGCTATGCAACTTCACGCGTCAATACACGTTTAACTGTGATTGTCGTTCACTTTGACGTGACGGCAAATCCTTTTATACGTCACGACTTTTTCAAATATTAATCACAAGAGACTTTAGGTAAACCTATAGTTTATTCAAACTTATCAGCAAAGAAAGACTTAGATGTCGAAATTCTAGTAGACCGAGGATGATATGGCCGGATGACAATAAAATAGCAGGAATGGAATGGATGAAAAGGGCAAGAGATATGGAGAATTGCATAAATTAAGGTAGGCCTACGCCCAGCAGTAGACTATTCAGGCCTGATGATGATGTTATCAGTAAAAGTAATTGAAGTTTATACTGATGGTGATGAGTAATCTATGAAAAACAAATGAACCTTTAATCCTACTTTTAATTGGAAAGATGGTCTCTCTCCGGTCGTGTCGGATTGCCGTCTCACTGAACTGATATTGACGAAATTTGGTATGGAATTAGCTGACTAGATTAACACATACACTACTTTATAACCGACTGTTTAAGGATGATAATGTTTTTGTAGGTGTAAATATAGATTTGTTATTGTTTAATTGAATTTTTAATGTTGTACTTTACAAAATAATCTAAGTAGTGATAATTATGTACAACAACATTATACATATTTATGTCAATAAATAAATTTTATTTTAAAATTAAGCGAATATTCAATATTTTGTTTACACGTGCTTAACTTTCTTATTTGTATAGTAAAATAAATAAATTTATCACACATGAAATAATTTTCAAATACATATTAAGCGTGTTTTAGTTAAAAAGACAGCCGCAAGGGAATAGGAGGTGAAATATAAATATTAGGGAAAATAAAGCTATAAAAAATTTCTGGTTTTAACATAAAATAACATTTTTCTTTTCATAATTTTTTGGTTCTATGTTAGATTTTATGCCACCCACAGGCCCGCGCAATAGAAGTTGAAATATAATGGCGATATGGTGCTACAAGGATCTTTTGGCACGCGGATAACATTAACATGAGGCCGCTGGTGTGACCAATGATAAGGATTCCTTATCACCACCTGTAAAGTATACCCTATCAAACAAAAAAATAATTTTGCAAATCCGGTCCATGCATCTTTGAGTAATCGGTGAACCTACACAAAAAAAAAAAAAAACAAAAGATAAATTGACACCATCGTCCTTTTTGAAGTCGGATAAAAATGTAATACTTCAATATTTCAGCCATCGAAGTTTCGTATATAAAGAACAAAACGCCAAAACATTAACAGTTATCTAACACAAAAACCATTACCAAACATCGACGTTATCACATCCAACCTCTTTACAATACAACCTCCATTCAGGCTGTATGCTAAACTCCTTTGTCACGCACTCATGTGAGGAAGAAAAGTTGGCGGGAGACGCCATTTGTATAAATCAAGCGCATCCGTGGAGTTATCCTGTTGTTAATACTTTTCTAACTTTTGTTATTCAATTGATATTTATTTGTGTGACTTTGAAACCGTTTATAGTCTTTTAGAGTCGTATAATGTATGGAAAGTATCTTACGCGGAGGTGTTTTCAGAACAATTAAAGGTGCCAAAAATTCCTGCTTTTAGGATATATGAAAGTAAATTCTGTTTTATTTGAAAATAAAATTAGCAGATAATTAAAGAACTTCAAAACGATAAATTTTTCTGCCATCTACCTAGTTTCTGCCTGAACTAGTATTTTTGTAGTTTATTATTTCTTTACTTTAAGAGAAGAAAGAAACTAGTTGGTATTAATTAAAAAACTATAGTCACCCTCTATGGCACATGTAATATTTTAGCAAAATCTTCCAAAACTAAGTAAGTAATTTAACTATGATTAGTGTACAAAAGCAAATAAAAGGATAACTTCTTCCTCTTCTAACACACGGCATCTGGCAATCCCAAGATATCAAATAAGTTCTTTTAAAACAATAAAGTTAAAACAACACCATGTATAATAAAGTTTATCATATTTGCATTACAATATTGTTCAACATAATTCAATGACGAAATAAGCTTATAAGCCTACCACCCCAGGTTACAGGTGTGGAAAAGAGATAGCGCTCTACGTTGTGTAATGCTCTGTCTCACTTTCACAATAGCCATCATATTAAGAGATATTTGTAAGTACTTTTTAAGCCTCTTTTAAGTATTTGTATTAGAGAACTTAACTCACAGCCTCATAATCATTGTAAACAGATTCTTAAATGGAATTAACTCTTTCGTCATAAGTATTTATATTTGTTTGAATTTTGAGTCACGTTATTGTCCCTTCATACAGGCCGGCTCGGAAAGGAGAGCAGATTCATCACGTTGTAAATGGAGATTTGAATAATTGAAATAAAGTTTATTTTTGCAAATTGCACTTCTTTTGTGATTAAAAATATTTTACGCGCCATGTGATTTAGGTATTTATTTATTTATTATTATTAACACGGCTAACTTACACTAGCAAAAACGAAAAACAAAATTATACAATAAAAAAAAGCACAAGCATAAAGAACAAAACAAAAACCTATCTCTTGCACTCAATCAACTCGCTATACGTCAAGACAAGATCACCTTCCACTCATCCGCAAACACATCACAATCTGGTTTGGAGTCCAGGAAAGCATTGAGTATTGAAAGTGATTACGGTATAGGTGAGGTAGAAGCGGATCTACTTTCAGATCTATTCCAGTCAGCCTATGTAAGATAGTTAGTCGCTCTGGCCCTTGTCAAGCATTTACAATCCGTCTGTGTGAAAAGACAAAAGTTGGCCGATGCTCTCCGGGCCGGTCTATGTGAAAGAACCCTTAGTCAGATACACGTAAGTGCTTTTGGGGATATACGATTTATCGTACTTTAAAACTCCTACAGTTGTTACAGAATTGGATTAAAATAATTTATATTTGCTTTTCTATTGTATACAAAATTTGTTTCTAGAAATCATCTAATTCGTTAGTTGACAATGGTAAATGGTGGTGGTATTTCATTTATTAATATAATTTTCTGTAAATTAAAAATCACACTTTCAAGTTAATTTTCTTGTAACTAATACAATAATTTTCTTAATATTCCATAACATTCACACAACGCCATCTAGTCTCAAATTAATCATACTAAGTAGCTCGTGTTAGTAGTACTGTAGTAGACAACTGATAAACATACTTATATATTTCTAAATACATACATTACACTCAGAACATAGAACCATGCTCATCACACAAACATTTATCCTGGGTGGGGATCAAACCCACGACCTCCGACATAGCAGTCAGGGCCACTAAACACTAGACCAACAGGCCAGTCGAATATAAGTGAAAAAAGAGCTAAGTTTACACAAATCAAAAGCAGTATATTTTGCTCAGAAAGCTATGTCTGATCGTCAAAATATTCAAGAATATCGTAGAGTGTAAACGGCTTACAGTTTAACACTTTAATTTCCTCCACGCAAGGTGAGCGCCAATACTGCGTTAACAGCGACATCTAGTGACTTAAATAAACAACTACTTATACGGGCACCTAATCGAGACACTCAAGGCCCACACTGATTAAGTTGGTCGCAATAATTGTACTAAGCATTTCACACATTTTATAAAATACTTGTAATTAAATTTCTATCCAAATATTGTGTAAGAAAAAAATGAATATTTGGCTGAACTAAACCAGCAGCTTGACTATATGCATAGCCGAGCGGCATAGGTCACCACGCCAATTACCGGGGTTCGATTTCCGCGTAGGACAGGTATTTGTGCGATCCATAGATGCTTGTTCTGCGTCTGGGTATCTCTGTGAGTATTATTTGTCTGTGAAAACCCCGCGACACAAAGTAAATTCCTTAGTGCGGGAGTCGTTAAAAAAAATAAAAAACATAGTTGCAACCTGCAGGTTATCTTGCCCCACTTTCTAGCAATGCGTATAAAATTGACCAACCCATGACATCTGTAGATAGTGCTCAATTTCTTAACAGTAACGTAAATGCCGTTCCTACTTTTCGACCTGAAACAGAAATTTTGGCCATTTTTTTATTATGATTTTCCCACTAGCTAATATTAATGGTGAAACGCATGCATGCTAGTAAAACGACAAGACATGTGAAACACGTATACCTACTGACACATTTTGTAATACTTATACTACGTTCCTAACAAATAAATTTTATGTTTCTTCTTCTTTCATGCTCTGAATCTTGTTTAAACAAGAAGCGCAAAACAACTGACAACTATTCGATATCTAACCAAAATTATCCACGCGAGAAGTAATCAACTCAATTTGAACTATATCCAATCAATTTTCATACCATGAAATAAATAGATAATCAAATCTTTTCAGTTCGACAGCGTACGGGGAACATGCCATAAAAACTCAAATAAAATGAGTAGTCTTACAAAGTTTATAATTTTCATATATTTTATTTCGTACTGCAGTTTAGTGTACTGCCGACATAAATCTAAAAAACATGTGAAGATTGACGAAAATTGGGAGGCAAAAAAATTGAGATTTGCGAAGGAAGAATTGGAGGTAAGAACATGTCTTCAATTTTTTTAAAACGACTCCCGCACTAAGGAACTTAATCCTTGTATCGCTGAGGTTTCACAGATATTTAATTCACACGCACAAAGACACCCAGACTCAGAACAAGCATCTGTGGATCGCACAATTTTTTCCGGTGACCGCTCGGCTATTCGTGCAGTCAAATATATTATTTTCTTTTACAAATAGTTACATGAGAATGTTGTATCTGTACCTAAAGCTGATACTTTCATTTAACACGTAGGTTAAAGGCCTCCATATAAAAGCCTAGTACAAGGATGTCAAACTAATGTCACGCGTGTCACTATTAAACATTTGTACGAATTCGCGGGTAACAGAATATTTTTATGAAAGAAGCCCTACGTATATACGTTTCCAATATTTTTTGCAACCTATCTGATGGACTAACTAGTTTTTTTTTACTTTTAATACATGACAACTACATTTTTTGATTGATACGTTGTTTTAGGAAAGAGCAGCAATAGATGCGAAAATGCGAATGAGTCGGGTAAGCAACCTTAATTTGCTCACGTTTAAAATGATTTAAAAGATATTACGATTTAATTTCATCGTGTTTGCCCTTATCCCAATTATTATTTTGGGTCGGTGCAGTATGTTTTTTCTTCCACACGTTCCTATCTGCCGTCATCTCGCTAGTAAAACTCTTTGCAGCCATATCATCTTTCACACAATTCCTTCATCGTTTCTTTGGTCGTCCTCTTCCCCTATATCCATTCACATTCATGTTAAGTACATTTCACAATAACGAAAAAAAATAATAATTTAAGATTTTTTATTTTTTTTTACAATTTTTGCATATTATCTACGTTTGGCGCAACATGGAAAACAAACTACAAGACGAGGATTCCAAAGGAATACCGAGACGTAAGAATTCAAATTAATTTACAACTACCTTCACACCGTGGTGTTACCCGCGGAAAAAAGTCTGTGCATAAATCCAAGATACCTGGGAAGTAGTATAGATACTTAGAAACCCCCCACACTAGCGTCTTTCGAGGGTCGTCGTCGTGCCAGCGTCTGCGCAACGTCCACCTGACGTCGACGCTGCGCGTGCGCGGCGCTGACAACGCGTCGCCATTGTTGTTCACAAAAAACGTTAAACTGACGCCGCTTAATGTTACCGTGGTAGTGTAGTAAGTAGCTGGGACCGTAGACGAATCACATTTATTCAAACGCTAACGCTGACGATACTGTCTAATGTACCGAACAGGCGTAAACTTCGAGAGTAACATCTAGTTTAATTCATTAGTTAATTAGTACAATCCCAATGTCTTCAAGTAACAAATTTCGAATACGTTTTTAAAGTAATATTCTTCTTTCAGGACCGCATTGCTCTAGATGATAAAATGCGAATGTATGCGGTAAGTTACTTGAATTTTTACTTATTACATTTGTGTAGCTTATACTTCAATTAAATACAAAAAAAAACTTTAATCCCTGCTACGGCCTATTCAAATAAGGCTGTCAGAGTTTTTTTCTATCTTTTGCGATTCTTATTGAAATTAATCATTTCGGAATGCGTTGACGGCTGTCATTTGGCATGTGACAATTCAATTGTATTACAAGCTATTATTTGACTTGCCGTTAGTTGGTTAGTTTGTACGGGCCAAATCTTGGAAGCAAAATTTGCGCCACTTACCGACTTGGGACAATATCCACACACGGCCATCCGAACCCAAGCTAAGCAGAGCTTGTGTTATGGTAATCAGACAGCTGATAAACATACTGATATATTGCTAAATATATACAAATTATAGATAAATCACACCCAGACAAACAACAAAAAATTATCGTGCTTATCACACAAACATTTGTCCTGGGTAGAAATCGAACCCACGACCTCCGGCTTAGCAGTCAGGGTCACTAACCACTAGACCAACAGGCCCGTAAAAACTTCCAATTGTTCTGAAATTTTGCAGAGATATGCTAATTGGGTGACAACGCAATATTATCATATTAGTGAGATGATAATATATTATGATGGAGCTGGAAGGCGGCCATAGTATCTCAGAGATAAAACTACGTACTCCTATCGAGTTTGAGCTCGTAGGAATTGTCTTGCCAAACACTCGTTATTTTCGTAAGATTGTTTTAAAAAAACGTTTAGCTTTTATTATTACTTACTAAGAATTTTGTAAAGTAACGATTGGATGTTAAATTCAATTCTAAGTAGTAATAAATAAATGTATTTCGGCGAAGTAGTGGGTTTGTAACTTTTCTCGATAAATTGTAAAAGTTTCTGAACTATAAAGTTTTTTTTCGATTTGGAAATTGATTTCAATACATTAAGCCCGATAATTTTATTTCTGCTTTTATAACGAATTTCGTTTTCCCAAAGAAAACTAAATTAGTTTTAGTTATTTATGTATTCTTGTTTCGCTTTTATATTATATTTGTGTTACAAGGTTTTCAAGTAAAGGGCCAGTCAGACGTTTAAACAGTTTTTATTGAAATAAGTTGTTTTTAATTGAATCAATAATTTCTGACGGCTAAAGCAGCAAGATTGAAAAATATTAAACATTTATCACTTAATTATATCTGCAAATGTTTGCTCTGAGTCTGGGTATGTTTGTTTATGAACATTAAATATCTATGAAAAACTCCGCAGTACGCGCGACATATCGCGAAAAACTTGTGATGATATTTCAAATATTAACACCTTAAAACGAACTCTACATTTGTGTACATGGAACTCTATAGCTTAAAGTTATAGAGCTACAAGGATCTTCTAGCACATGGATAACATTATCATGAGGGCGTTAGTGTGCATAATCACAACAAAAATGAACTTATTCCGCTCTCAAATATGACAGTTTTTCATCATATATGACGGCAATTTATAGTTCCGATTTCTGCCGCGTGCCAAAAGATCTCTTTTTTTCGTGAGAAATCATCAAATGACCCCGCCCGCTGTGGGTGCAGTGGGACGGAGTGTCAGATTTTTACTGACTAAAACTATGTTCCTCCTAGAGCCCATTGGGTGCCAGGGTCGCGGTAACTCTCACGAACATCCCGCAGCCCCGACTAGTGCCAAAAGATCCCTGTAATTACAACATTACCAAACATGTTTGTCTCTTACGATGTTTCAAACTTGTTTGATGGTCTCGGTCGCCCTTATCAAGTAAATCAAATAGTTCCACATCACCAATATTGGTAAAACCTAATTCTAGTAAAGTTTAAATTAATATTACAAGTACAACTTAGTTTTAGTAACTGTTATTAAATTCTCTCTACAATAACAATATACTGAAACATTTCGAAAGGATTAATTTAATTAAATTTTCATGTACATTGGTAAACAATGAGTATTGGTATTGTAAATGTATAATATAATAATAACAATTTAATAATACAACTGGTTTTTATAGATCTAGTTGGACTATATTGATTTTAAGGCCAAAGAAAATGCTTTTAAAACTCTCTTAAGAAAAAAGCGTATTGAGAAGTAGTTGAAGGTAATCTTTAAAACAATTGTACCTACATTTGACATAAAATGGAGCTTCTAACTGCAAACTAAAAGTCTTATTACAATTTAATCAATTTGTTAACAATAAAGTAATTTCACGCATATTCTTACAATATTTCAATAATAATGTCATAACAACATTTTGAAGGATCTAACAATAAAGTTATTTTGATCAGAGAGATATGGCATATTTTTATATTCTTACAATAATTCAAAAATAATGTCATAACATTTGAAAGGTTACAAAAAACTCAAAACATATTTTCTAAAATTATTCCTTAGTTTCAGAGCTAACCCATATTATTATCGGTCGATAGCCGTTATCGTAACAATTTATTGAATCCACACCCCCCGTTGGTGTTCTAATTCTGCAACACTTCAGATGTGTAATAGGCACAGTCGGGATCCCCAGGGGGCCTACTACCACTTCCCAAAGTAATATAATTGCAGTTGTTGAAACGAGATACCTTACTACATAGCGTAGAGCGGCGTCTCTCTTTTGCAACTGTAATAATCTTACTCGAAGAGGTGGTAGTTGGCCACTTAAAAATGTTAGTAAAAGGAAAGTTTACCTTTTTGTTGAAGTAGGGAATATTGACGCGAAATACCTTCTTTGTAATATACAACGCATTTAAACCGACCCCAATCGTACAAAAATACCGTTTCTGGGTGAATATGAACTAGTTTTTCAAAAAAATCGTCAAAATATTTATTTATTAAGTAACACTTCTTACATAAAAAAATATGTTGTACAATGGCAGACTTAATGGCTGTCGTATTCTCTACCAGTCAACCAAGACGTGGTGCAGAGAAACAAGAAATATAGGCGTAACAATATAGGGAAATAGAGTGGTATAATTACTCGAAATCGAAAGAAGGCAAGAGGGGAGAAATTAAAACTAATGAGACATTACCTTGCGTCTTGTTAAACGTAGCGTGGGACGTCCTCTGGCCAGATGGCGGGACGACTTACACAAGAGGGCCGGTAGCAACTGGATGCATAAAGCAGCAGACCAGGCTCTGTGGCGTACCTTGGGAGAGGCCTATGTCCAGCAGTGGACTGCAACGGGATGATGATGATGATGATGAGACATTACCTGTAAATTTAACATTTCTCTTTAAGGCCTCAGACAGCAAAACAAAGCGGAATCACCACGACAAACAGAAGGTGAACGAGTCTTCTCCCGACGGTGTACCTCGCGTGAACAATGACATGGACACAAGCAACCGATTCCTGATAGGACGCACGCAGACTGCTGGCAGCTGTAATAATAAGGTAATATGCATTACAAGCTATTTTTTTTAACCAATGGTAGGTTACATTTTCTCTTATCAGGCAGTGAACTCGCCAAACGTACTCGTTTAACCACCATCATCATCTCATCATCTTCCTGCTCTTATTCCATTCTATTCTATGTATTATCAGTATTATTCTTGGGGTCGACACAACACGTTTTTTTCTTCCGTTCTCTGTCATACGTAACACTATCATCCTTTTTTATTACATCGTTCCTTATACAATCCATCCTTCTTTTCTTGGCCTTCCCCTTCCTCTCCATCCATCAACATTCATACTCATCACTCTCTTAGTCACATGAGTCTTATCCCTCCTCTTCACATGTCCATACCAAGACAGACGATATCTATTACCTATTTATCCATTAATGAACAAGTAATACATATTTGAAAGTGGTAAGACTGTCAAATCAAAAGTCTCGAGTTCTATCCGCGTATTAACTTTTCCAATGTTGTGTGCGTTCTAGAAATGAATTGGTAACTTCATGTCATTGTTTTATTTTTAGTGTTTCGAACCGAAATGCGAAGTTCAGGTGAGTTGTTTAATTTTTATAGTATTCCGTACTCAAACGGTGAAATGAGACCCTATAACAAATACTCTGCCTTCGTCTGTCCATTTATCATCGGTCTGTAGGTCATAAGCAGTTGATGTTTTGTTTTGGCTATTTTAATAGATAAAAAGGTATTTAATTATAAAAAAAAACAAATGCACCGTGGAATAAATAAATTAAATGAAAAATTGGACTCGTATTTTTTCTTTTATCGCGTATATAAAAACGATACACGTTGAAATTTCGTGTGACATCACGCCTCAGTACATTTTTTACTGACAAGTGTCGTTACGTAACCCCACATTCATTCGTTTTCCATCTTTGATGCAATAAATCTTCGTATTGTGTTATTGATTTGATAAAAGAAAAAATACGTTTTTAGAACAAACACAATGGCTTTTGGACAATCGTCTGACGGAATAATTAGTTTTTTTTAGTCGGACTTAATCTTTTTTAAAGTGTTTCTAACAAAATACACAATGATTTTATGTAATTACGTCCAATCCATTGTGAACTAGCGTGATGACGAATGAGCCATTTATCACTATTTAAGAAGAGGCCTTTGCCCAACCGTGGGACTTGTATAAACTAGTATATCTGGAGGTACGGCAGTGCCCCCGCCAAGTCGAGCAAAACAATAAAACGAGCACGGTCGTACCATCCTTTTTTTAAAGTAGTTCAGGCCATTTTCGACCTTATTATTCTACTAATCCTATAATATTTTAGTGTGCAGGGCACAGCGGACAAGCTGCGGTAAGTTATTATATGTATATTCAAACAAAATAGATCTATCAAAGGCCCAACAAATAATTTCATAGTAAAACAGACTCACTTCCCGCTGTCTGTCTGTCTGTCCATAATATGTACGCTTAGATCTGTAAAACTACACAATGGATTTTAATCCGTTTTTCTTTTCCAATATAGAATGTTTCAAGCGGAAGGATTACATGTATAAATAGATCTGTATTATATCCATACGAAGCTGAAATGGGCCGCTAATTAAATATTATTATGTGCATGTTTTATTTTTTGTTTCAGTGCACCGCTAATGGTTGTCATTCTACCGTATGTATATTGTATACGCATTATAACCTTTTATTTTTTTTTGTTTCGCTGGGAGAAAATGCATCCCCTCTAAATCGGAGGGGTTTGTGGGGCTCCCCGAGAGCTGGGAGGCCCGCTTCGCCTTTGTGGAGAAGGCCTGGGAAACTGGCTGAAGTTTTACTTCTAGTCTCTCTATGGATTTGCATTATTAAGCTCACCTAACTGCGAAGTTTGTGGCAGGTTGGATGATGTCCAGCACATTCTTGCAGAGTGTGTCCGATACAGAGTGGCAAGGGAGTTATTGGTGCAAAATTTTAAATTAAATGCTTATGATTTGGGAACTTTTAGTGCGATATTGGCTGAACCTCTAAGCAAGGCAGCACAATTTGTTGTAAATATGTTTTTGTAATAGAAGTAGTTTTCTTTATTGATTTTATATATTAGGTAGCTGTATGTAAGTTTAGGCACGATGGGGCTGACATGGCCATATGGCCTAAAAGCCCTTATAATAAAAAAGATAAAAAAAAAAAAAAAAAAAAAAGATTTGCATTATACTCTAGTCTTACCTTTGATCGCAGCTTTACCAGTGTGAGCGATGATTTTTGTTTCTTAAAGCCTAATGTTGTATTTTGGTCACGACATAGACTACTCTTTGGCCGTTGTACTAAATTTAATCCAAAACGGTGGAGCGGTTTAACTGTAAAAGTGTTACAGAGATACAAAATTATTTTCAGACGTTATTTCAATAGCATTGTACGATCGTAAAAGTATTAATTACTGTAGAAAATTTATAAAAGTAAGTAGATATCAAGAAAAGGATTTATAGTAAATCAAGATTATTTAAAGTAAATGTAATAAACTGCATTTTACAACAATTTGTCTTTGATACTCACTGGAATATTTCAAATAGCCCCATTTTTATGTTTTGTTATTTGTTTTCAAATATATAAAAAAATACTTATTTTTACAGACGGATGGCTGGTTATCATCATCGGTGGTAACTAAAACGATATTAATATTTATTGTTCGAATGAATTGAATTTGCATTGCACGTAAAGCCGAGTGGTATAGGTCATCACGCCAATTACCGCTGTACGCGACGTGTCGCGGGTTCGATCCCCGCGTTAGACAAGAATTTGTGCGATCTGAAAAGGCGTGTTCAGATTCTAGGTGTCTTTGTGTATGTGAATTGAATGACTGTTAAACTCCCCGCGACACAAGGATTAAATTCCTTAGTGCGGAAGTCGTTATTTTTCTTTTAATGTTCAATTAAGAGCAACACACTGAATATTTTTTTAAATTTGGCAAGATATTAATTTCAACTAAAGAACTGCATATTTTTTTTCTTAGCCTATAGTGTCCCACTACTGGGCAAAGGCCTCCCCCAAGTCCTTCCACGATTCTCTATATTGAACTACATAAATATTTCTGTTTAAATCTTTGGTCATCTCTATTACATGTCTTGTCATAATAATAATCTATTATACACCAACACACCATAATTTGATATTTATATTACAGTGTGCGGGAAATCTATGTCAATCAATAGTAAGTAAATGAAAAAAGTACATAAAATGTAAATAAATTCAAGTCTGTCCAATCTGTGCTAAAGGTTTAGGCATTATAAAATTAACTAGAGGGCAATCACCACGTCATAAAATAATTGTGAAAGAGAGACACGGCACAGAGCAGCGTGTCTCTTCCACAATTACAACAACACTACTTTAAATAGTGTTGGTAAGCCCCAGGTTTTCTCATGGCACTTTTACTGAACATTTAGTTTCTGTCTGTTATTTACATTGTTCGTTACTACTCCTGTTACATGCACAGAATCAGGTTGTCACACGTGTTGGCTAATTGATGCAGACTGTATAAGTAGATTGCATGGTAGGAACACCAACTATTTCGTAGAACAAAGGATATGATAATTTCCAATAATTTTAACGCTAGAAACTTTCTCATACGCATAGATAATTATTACTCTACGCATCGAGTGGCCTCGTTTTTAATAATTTATGTATGATTATTACCACTGGTCGAGGTATTGCGGGTTCAAACTCTTTAAGAAACAAAAAAAAATATGTTTCACAAATCCTGAACTTCAGTTCTAGGATTTTTGAGGCACACATGGCTTTTTTGTGTTTGTCAAGCTAATAAAACCAGTATCAATAGAGATAAAATTGTCAATTTACAAGCATTTTATAACTGCAACAGACTGTTTCAATAAGAACAATTTAAACTGTTACTCCCCCATTGAATAGAATAAAATAAACTTTTACCGACATTTTAAAATATATAAAATCTATCGCACCATAAACAGCTATCAACAAAAGCATTCGCGTCAAACTAACTTGAAAGGATATTTCCAGATAGAAACCAATGCCAGACCACAAAGGAAATAAATTGCCACAATCCGGCTCTCAAAGGCTCGTAAACACATCTTTTAGGAATAACACACCGTTTGCAAGAACATTACTGAGTACTCAGACTGCAAGCATAGGAATAAAAGTTTTTTTTTTTGTAATAACTATTGTGAAGTGCATTCGTGATTATTTGTTATCGGTTTACTCATAATTAAGAACCTTGAATAACCCACGGCTGGGTATAGGTCTTCATTTGTTTTTACCATTCTTCTATGTCTACCTTTCGCATCACCCCTATTTCAGCTGTTTGAGTAAAACCTATCGTATATAATCTATGCATGTCTACACATCTATGATATGTCAGATTTGTCACCTAAAGTCAGTGTCCAATAGATCGTAGAGCAAACCACACGTTATTTTATTAAAAAACGAACATCAAAGAAACGTCAACCTTATTACTTGAACACCCGCTATCTTGTTCATGTCGGACGCCCACCTTACCCTACCTGCTATTAATTTTAACACCAAGTTATACATCAACCATACGCTATGAAGATCACACACTCACGGTTACTTTGCATAGAAAAGTTACTGTATTTATCAAAAATACCTATTTGTTTCAAGACAGTCTCAACAAACACGATTACATGGAACCCCTACTCATAACCGCTTTACACCGGTCGTGTCTGGTTAGTACCAGTTATAACACGTTCACACGAACTTAATTCAATTGATTGTCGGTATATTGTGCAGTCTGTCGTAGTATAAAGCTTGGGAATCGATATTATATCGATACTGGTTTTGGTTGGTACAGTAACACTAAATGTTAAGTGAAACCCATGGTAATACACCGTGACTTTTAGGTCGTTTTAAAAAAGCAGCCCAGTTCATGTATCCAATGACTAGTAAACGTTTATAATAAAAAAATATGTTTTTTTTAAGATTTGAATGAATAAAAATATTATTCATTATTATGACACAAGGCAGTTTTACGAACACTCTGTAGTGAGCGCGGTCCGAACCTTGTGCCAAAGGGGCCGCGCGGGCGGCGCGGCGGCGTCTTATCACAGGTCATTCACCTTAGCGTAAAACAGCTGTCTTACTATTGCAATCATAATGTTCGCAGTAAGTATGTAGCATGTATCTTCAACAGTTTGATACGTAAACATTTTTAACAGGATGTTTCATATTTCCAATGTATTATTTATTTTTTTCATGCATATTATTTTAATTAATGATAAAAAAATTATATTCGCGCCTAGAGGTATTTTATGACGGATACATTGTGTGGACGACTTTTTTAAAACGACCTAAAAATCACGGTGTATATTACTGAAAACTGTATACAAATCAGTTAAGCCGTTTTTGAGATTAGCGTAGTCAGATATGCAGACATACAGACAAACAGGCGAAATGGAAAAGCATTTTTTTGGATCTCTTGGGTATACAACGTTGATAAAAGCGAGAGGCATTAAATGAAACCACATATTCTGTATATCATTATAAGGCTACACAACAAAAATCAAATCAATGTAAGCAATATTTTTATAATAACTTTCGTGAGGATGATTCATACTTAAAACGTTATAACGGTTTACTCACGCGTATTTATCGGGATAGCCCGACTAGTTTCGGACCCAACCGGAGCCAACTAGATAACTATGCCTATAAAACTTAGTCACCTAATCAGGAAGATACAGCATGTTCAAACTAAAAATAAACTAAAAAAATATCCTGTGACTAAACTATTGCTTACATTGATTTGATTTTTGTTGTGTAGCCTTATAATGATATACAGAATATGTGGTTTGATTTAATGCCTCTCGCTTTTATCAACGTTGTATAAAAGACCCTAGTATGATTTTTTGTGTTGATTAGCGTTTGAGAAACCAGTGGCTACTGACTTAAGATTCTAACCGAAATCAGTTCAGTCTTTTACAAGATGTGAAAAAAGAAATTAGGGAGTCACACTTAGATATTTTTGTAAGGAGTTTCCTTATACATTTTTTTGTAAAATAGTACTTAATATTGTTTAATTTTTCAGTGCTTCAAAGATAACTGTTTGGCGGCGGTAATGTATTAAATGAGAATTAGTACTTTACTCACTTTTTTATCAAGTTCTATTTTTTTTTTGTTTAACAAATATGTATTAATATTGTATTTTGTGTTTTACAGTGCGAAGGGAATATATGTCAAGGAAAGGTGAGTCACATATATCCATTTTTTTTAATTGCGTTTGTTTTATAACTGCCATTTCTAAAAAGCTATTATTTAGACGATGAGTTATCGATATATTGATAAATTAATTGATCATATTCATAGAAGGAGGTAATTCTTTTTTGGAAACCATAAACACGTATATACCCTTAAAGGAAAAATTACCTTCTTGAAAAATAGTAAAATAATCAGCGGTCAACAAAACAATTTACTGATAAAAGTAGGTTCAGGTGTTTTTTTGTAACTTTTCAATAGTCCTTACTGTTATTTATTCTGATCCACATAGTCCATATGTATATTATTATGATATTTATTATTGAAACTTACTTTGTAAGGATTGAATTATTTTCTATCGAATTGTAATACAAGTATTTATTTCAGTGTCGCGGACCAACGTGTAATGCAGTGGCAAGTATAAAGTCTAAATTTAATGAAGCTTTAGAACACCTGCTTTGTTATGTATTGTTAAAAATTGCTTTAATTTAATACACAATAACTTATCTGGAAGCTTACCACTGCTTCTTAAAACAAAGCTTTTGCTCTTGTGGAAGTGAGACATCGCTCTATACCGTGTAGTGCGCTGTCTCTCTTCCGCAACTACAACAGTATAACCTTAACTTCCTTATGCGAGAACTACGCACAGCTAATAATAATAATATTCCACGATTCTCACACAACGCCATTTAGTCTCAAACTAAGCAGAGCTTGTATTACTATTATGTATTACTAAATACATACGTACTACAGATAAATTACACCCAGACACAGAACAATTGATCGTGCTTATCACACAAAAACTTGTCCTGGGTGGGAATCGAACCCAAGACCTCTGGTATAACAGTAAGGGTCACTAACCACTAGACCAACAGGCCAGTCAGTGATTATTCTATTGTTACACCATGTAACTTTTACGTTTGTTAAATCTGTTTCTCATGTGGTGTCTAATAAAAAATATTTTATCTATCTAATCTATTTTTTTTATGACAGTCTCATGGACCTACGTCGCAAGCTACGGTAAATACAATCAATTTAGTATTTATAGAAACAGTACTAACACAAAATTGTTCAATACAAACTTAACTAAACGAAAGAAGTAAACTTTTAAGTGCACTTGTATGATATGTTTAAAATTTGTTCCTTTTTAACAATAAATTACTTAAACTTGTGATTTTTTCAGTGTCATCTAAATAATTGTACCGCACAGGTTCGTAAAACCTTTCAATTTTGTATTAATTGTATTTTTCTATTATTTTCTACCTTCATTAAGAACTGCCATATAATTTTATTACACAACTGTGTTGTACATGCTGTTTTTTTCTATTCCAGTCACATGGCAGCGATACTGAAGCAAAGGTAAAAAGTTAAAAAGGATATTTAACTAAAAAAAATATTATTTCGACGGATAGATTTCAAAAAAATCTAAAGGTTTTTTCAGGCACTTTCAAAACGTTACTGACTCTAGTACGGTTCCAAAATATCATTCTTATGGAGAAGAACTGGCAACTACTCCATCATATACTTCTAAAAATATTTTCTTTTATCACGCAAATAAAAATTAAAGACAATACAGTAAGTTGAAATCGTGTGTTTGCTCATGTGTTCAAAGTTTTGTTATCCCCACAAAAAAAAACAGTGATATTTCAAATACCGCTTACCAAAACGATCACAGATTTTTTCTTAATAATTATGTTGCATAGTAAATTTTATTAGGTATTTACATTTATAATAACGCATGGGGAGACATTTTAATTTATTTCTTCTGTTTTTATAGTGTGATGGATACGGCTGTAAATCTTTTGTAAGTAGAGAAATATGCACAATCATTATGTAAATGTTCTATTAAAACTTAAATTCAAATGAAATGACAACTAATTTCAGTGTCGAGGAAAACATTGTGTGGCTAGCGTAAGTACTACAAGATTTTGATAAAACTTATTTCAAGAAATAGCTTGAGCTTAAAAAGAGCAATAGGTACTTATTAAAATATTTTTTTACAGTGTACCGGAGAAAAATGTTTCTCAATGGTAATTATCAACGTTTTTAAAATTAGGCATAATGTAATAATAAAAATAATATCCCTCACACAATACAACGCCATCTAGTCTCAAATTAAGTATACGAGAGTACCTTATGCTACAAGCCCTAGGCAACTGATAGACATACTCGTATATATTTCTAAATACATACATGCCTATTATAAGTAAATAACACCCAATCATATGTGTGCTCACATTTTTTGGGAATTGAACCCACGGTATTCGGTATAGCAGCCAGAGCTACTAACAGAAACATTTATTTGAGATATTTTTTTTCTAGTGTCAAGGTGTGAAATGCGCTTCAACGGTAAATATTTTTCTTCGTATTCATCTTAATGTAATATAACTAGATGAGCTTCGCGGTTTCACCCGAATTCGTAAAATGAATATAATATCTATAGCTATGGAGAACTATGGCACCAGCTTTTTATACATGAAAATGCAACTACGTGTATTTTTTCATCTTTTTATGTTAATAGTAACCTAAAAAAAATTGTAATTCAACATTTAAAGAAACAAGTCTATAATTTCACCCACGTAATCTTCAAAATAATCTCCAACCTTGAGCAACCCGGGCTAAACTAATCCCCCAGACTCGAAAGGTTTACCTTTGTTACGCAAAAAGCTTAAAATTATCCCCTAAAAGCATAGATCGTAACAAAATGATTCAGTAGAATATTCTGTCTTAGATAACCGTAAATAAATATGGCGTTCGCAGAAATTTTAATATTTTTTTTTAAAGGACACCCTGTAGTTTGGTATAACTGAATGACCATATTTATTTTAAGGTGGTCATCCACTAGAATCATTTTATAGTTCCCCTCGTTATAATTTGTGCCTCTATTAATTCACGGGTTAACTTCAAGGGAAGAAACCGGTCCTTTTTAAAGGCTTACACGGGGACACAGGTCCAACATGCAGAGGCCTTGTTGAGAACTTTAATCTAAAATGTGATGGGGCATCTACCAAGAGCCATCCACCCTTGCTCTTTGGAAGAACAGACATGGACGGCCCAAGGGAGCTAGAAAACTATTGTTAATTATGGAGATGAAACGAAATTGGGCTATGGATAGGATATGTTAGGTGTGTTTCGGTGTTTCCTTCTCTAACTATGGAAAACTATGGCACCTGCCGTTCAACACATGAAAATGAATTATTAGTATTATTATTATTTGACAATTCTACATGAAAACAAGCAGTAATAGATACCTAATATGTGATTTTTGTTGAAACTGTTGAAGAGAGATACCACTCTACACATTGTACACCTTCTCGGTTCCATAACTGCAATATGTTACGAAGGTAGATCAGATTAAAACTTATTGATCTCGTGTTAATAATAGATCTAAATTAAAATTAAAATAATATATATGACCCATTCATAGTCAAATCATTAAACTAGTTTTATGGGAATTGGGAATATTGTTAAATGGTAACTTTACGAGATTATAAAGAAATAAATTATAAAAACTACTCTACTACTGGCAAACGGTAAAGAAAAACATCGTAAGGAAACCTGGATGCCAAATGCTGGAATATGAAATCGCCAATCCGTAGTGAGCTAACGTGGTGATCAAGGCCTTTTTTATATTGGTAGTGGCCTGTGCCCAGCCGTGGGACGTATATAGTCTGGTTTATTGTATTATAATACTATATAACTGGCATAAACCGTACTACCTAAACTAAAAAGCTTATACCTAGTCATCTCTGTGTCATAGCCTTTACAAAGTAGCTACATTTCTTCATATTAGTAAAATTATTTTATCACATTTTCTCCTTACTAACTTGAAAGGAAAATGTCGTTACTATTACATTTGTCTGACTATTTACATAAAAAAATAAGTAAAACGGAATCTGGATAATTTGTTTTTTAATGTCATTGAATATTTCTAAGTTTTTTCAGGTATAACATGCCCAACAAAACTATCTTAGTCGAAATGTTTCGTAACTAGGATTAATACCTATTTTTTTTTTCTAATAGTGCCAAGGGGATCGCTGTGAACGTACCATCCAAGACAGTGGCGAAGATGGACAATATACACAACAAAATGTAGTCCCACACATACCCAGTGTTGGCTCAGATCTTGCTTTAATTACACAATATGGCGCCAGTATGTCACAGTTTAACCCAGCAGGGTATGAACCTCTGAATGAAATTATACAAGAAACTGTACCTGAACAGCAATATCAATACAATGTACCTATACATTACGAGCCAATTATATCTAAACCTTCGTATACTTATGTACCTAAACTTCAGAATGTGTTCAAGGCCCCATATCACCCGCAAATACTTGAATTGCCTACCACGACCCAAATTCCTTCTATAGTCTATCAATACCAGCTAAACGAATTTGCCACGAACTGGTTAGGTCCTGGCAAAAACGGCTCAGAAGATGTTGATAACATCAAATTTAAATATGATTTCGGAGTAAAATTTAATCCTAGCATAGTAGACTTCCTTAAAGAGCAGATCGAAAAAGCAAAACGATTGCATGATGAATTGGGATTGCCAAAAAAGATCCTATTGAGGACTGTAACTAGTGGAAAGAAATCGTATCAACTCCAAGACAATGCTAACAAAGATTTACAAATAGATGAACATAAACAAGATTCAGATTATTTTAAAAACGCAAAAGAAATCATAAAACAAGAAACGGAAGACGAATTAAGAAAAGAAATCAAAAATTTTACTCTTTTACAAGAATTGCACAAGCCGGCCAAAAAGGGAAAAACAAAGAAAGACAATAAGAAAAATGCTAAACTAAAAAAGGAAGAAAAATCTAAAAACGATGTAAAAGTAAAAGAAAAGGCCACTAAATCAAAGAATCCCATGAAAGTAGATTTTCAAAATCTAAGAAGGCACCAAAGGGACCCTCTGATTGCACGAACCAAGCTTTTCACCTTTGGTAACAAACACTATATAATAATAATAAAGAGTTGATATTATGATTTCTTATAATTGTTTCACTGTTAATTAAAAAAAAAACTGATCAAAATCTTCTCTTCTGCCTAAAGTTAACCCGAAATTACTGAAATGTATAAAAAAATCATTTTCATTCAATATTTCAATCTTTAAACCGTGCAGTTCCCGGTGCGAATAGGGCTGACCCATATCCACCAATGGGTGTCGTAAGAGGTGACCCGGTGCATACCACCTAGCACCTCGGGTCAACCTCCTGGTGGGGAGTAAACCACCAGCAACAGCATTCCCAAGGAGGGTTGGCGTCAGGCAGGCGGCCGGCCGTAAAAATATACAGCCAAAACCTCAGCAGCATGGATAAGACATGCGGCGCCGACCCCAAATAATAATAAATGGGATAAGGGTAGGGGAATGATGAATGATGATGATGATGACTTCAATCTGAAGTTAAGAGTTTTGCCAAGTTGAAGGGCAGCAATAGGTTTTCAAGCCTGTCACCATGGTACATTTGTGCAATGCAATCAACAATAACCACTTAATTTATATTTAACTTAACTGCTGTACTCGGTCGTGGGTTCGAATCCCACGATAAGTGCAATCAAATTGCTCAGTGTTTAGGTATAATTTATTTGTAGTAAATATGTATTTAGAAATATGTATGTATGATTATCACTTGTTTAGTACCTTCTCATAACACATGCTTGTCTAGTTAGCTTAATTTGAGACTAGATGGCGTTGTTTGAATGGTGAGGAATATTTATTTATAGTGATTTCGAGTAAGAGACTCGTAAAAATGTAAGAAATTTTTAACAAAAAAAAAATCATTTCGTGTCTGTAGCCTGTCGTGTGACACTGTTGGTCTAGCGGTTAGTGACCCTGACTGCTATGCCAGAGGTCGTGAGTTCGATTCCCACCCAGCACAAATCTTTGTGTGATGAGCACGATCATTTGTTCTGTCTTTATATTATTTATCTATCGTATGTATATATTTAAAAGTATTAAAAAATAAGTATGCATATTATTATCTAGTGCTCATAACACAATCTCTGTTGTTTGACACTAGATGGCGTTGTGTGAAAGTCGTAGAGTATTTATTTATTTTATTAAATTATCCGTAATAATCATTTGGTTCTGGGTTTTCATAGAAGTTAGGTGCTTGGTTGATGTTTTCCGGTCCCTCCTGGCCGTAGTCGTTGCCATAGTGAGGGTAGAACATGTCGTTGTCATTCCTGAGGCTGGGGCGGGACGCACCGTTCTTGGATTTCAAACACGAGAATGAGTTGCACTGAAAAATGTATGGAACGTTTAAAGTAAGGTACAAAAACCGGCCAAGTGCGAGTTCGAGCGCTCGAAGGGTTCCGTACTATCATCTATACACAGTGAAAATTTGAAACGTCTACCTAAAAAAATAGGAAAATACACGTTTATTGCTTTTAGACCCCTTTGAACATTTTTATTTTATTTTTAGTATTTGTTGTTATAGCGGCAACAGAAATACATCATTTGTGGTAATTTCAGCTTTCTAGCTATTACGGTTTATGAGATACAGCCTGGAGACAGACAGACAAACAAACAGAGAACGGAGGCTTAGTAATAGGGTTCTGTTTTTCCCTTTGGGTACGGAACTCCACTTTTCTAACCGTGCAGTCGAATTATAGTCAAAAAAAATTTAAAAGCACGTCACAAATTTCATGTGCTAAATAAATCGTTATTAGTTTCAATTCTTTTACATACCTCTGCTTCACACTCCTGGCCATGACACTGTGAAAAGGAGCAAATTTAAAGTTTTTTCTTATAAACTTAACACTTTCTTCTAAACAATAAAATCTTATAAAACAAATATAAACGGTATTGGATTCCCGACGTACCCGCGCCTCGCAACTTATGCCGTCACACTGAAACATAATAAAATAGTATTCAACCGCAATACACTTTACAGGAATACTTTGAATACATCGCATAATCTTAATATTGCATTTACACAATACTGGGATAATATAGGTAGAATAGGTCTGCCTTGTTGTCTAAATTGTTTTCAAAAAAAACTTTTAAAAATAAACCTCATAATTATTCAAACAATGTTGCAAGCACAATACAAAATAACCAGCTCATATTACGAAAACTGATTTGAATATCGAATCAAGAACAACTCAAACTACTAAAGAATGTATGGAAAACTTCCCCAGTTCGATACCAATAAAAGTAAAAGTTCAATATTATAGTAAAAAGCAATCTTGGAAGCAATGAATTGTAAATGTACCTTTGCCGAACAATGGTCGCCGATGCACTGGAATTAAAAGTAAACTTTGAGTTTTATTATTTAAGGGAGAGTTGCAATAGGAGCGGAGTCGGAAGGACTTGTGCGGAGCTGCGCGGAGTCTTTTGAACCTGAACGGAGTTAGGCTGAGAATAGGCTATTTGACAAAAAAAATCTAACAAGTCCGTCAGGTAGATTTCAAAAAAATATTGCATACGTGTTTTTTCTTTTATCACGTTAACAAAAAAATAAGATAATACCGTATGTTGAAATCTCGTGTGACGTCACATTCGTGTCACTTTTTACTGTCAAGTGACGTCGGTAGCCCCGACTTCCACACTTTTCACCACCTTTGTTGCGTTTTTGCCTATTTTTTATTGATTTAATGAAATAAAAAATACGTATGCAATATTTATTTTTTATCTACCTGACGGACTAATTAGATTTTTTTAGTCAAATAGCCTATTGCGGAAGTGTGCGACGCAGTAAGGAGGAATTAAGCGGAATGATAGTGAGAGGAATAAATTTAGGTTATTGTCAAATTTATATCATACCATTGAAAGACACCCTGGTCCTTTACACTGGAAACAAAAACATTTTGAGAAAAACATTTGGTAAGGTAAAAAGTTAAGGCTATAAAAAGTTATTGTATTGAAAAAAATATATTCACCACATCAAGACTCAGCAACAATTCAATAAAAACATTTTTCACTAATATTGTAAATAGATGGATGTCTGTTCGCATAGCCCTCTTTTGACCAAAAGAGAAGGTTAACATAGGTTTTGTAGCTATAACCAACTTTCAAGAGGGCGATGCCGTGGGAAAACGCTAGTATTATTATACTCACGAAAGTCTGACAATTTGAACCCACGCACTGAAAAGAGATATCTGATTAATAGATATTGCATATTGATAGAAACTGAATATAAATCATTTTATATACCCCCGAAGCGCACGTATCTCCTCGACACTGAAAACAAGAGAAAATAAAACATAATTATTAAATTACTCGGGCTATACCTACCGATAATTACTCACGCGTATTTATAGGGATAGCCTGACTAGTTTCAGACCCAACCGGAGTCCTTAATCATGAGCTGACGCGGCGACGCCGGCAGGCGAGCGAGTTGAACCAGGAAAATATAGTTTATTCCGACAGTTAAAGGTGCTCTTTCACCGCGAGCATTTGCGTATAATATAACGTAATGTTACATCAGTGATAAAGGTGAAAAAATTAGATTTGTTTGGTATTTAATTAATCAAATCTTATCTTAGTATCATTAGTATCTTACCACGGTGTCACAACCCACTCTGGTGCACTAAAAAGTATAAGGAAATAGTTTAATTTGCATTATCCTACTAATATTATAAACGCGAAAGTTCGTAAGTATGGAAGTATGGATGATTTTTTTAAACCTACCCTTGCCTGACAACTTTCGCCGTCACACTGAAAAAAAAACTCATTAAATATCTCTATCTCTGCCCTTATCCGAATTATTATTTTGTGGTCAGCGCAGCATGTCTTCTTCTTCCACACGTTCCTATCTGACACCATCTTGCAAGTAACACTCTTTGCAGCCATATCATCTTTCACACAATCCATCCATCGTTTCTTTAGTCATCCTCTTCCCTTATCCATCCACATTCATGTCCAGCACCTTCCTTACCAAGTGATCCTCTTTTCTCCGCACGACATGTCCATACCATGACAGCCGGTTACCACGAAGTTTTTCCGTTACCGGTGCCACTTTCAAACTATGTAGTATTCAAAAAATGTAAACCTATGTTCTACAAAAAATGAGAAGGCAATTTACCTCTTGCCCATACAGTGACGTTGGACCTATAATGGTTTCGTAGACCAGCCAGTCTCTCTGGTCAGTCCGAGTTATGTTCATGCATCTCATTATAACCCTCAAAGCAGCTTCGTCATTGCGAGCCGTTGGCTCAGTAGTCAGTAACGTCTCGTTGTAAAACTCTGTCTGGAGATGAAAAAAAGTGTTAGAAAGGAAAAAAAACAACAATTTTAAATTTCTAAGTTTTCTGAACTATCTCAGCAATAATTTTACCATCACCGCTTAAAGTAATATTATAGCAGTTGTAAAAGAGAGCCGCCGCTCTATGCCGTGTAGTGCACTGTCACGCTTAAACTACTGCAGTAGTATTAGCAAAGATCACACAATGGGAGCCAGCAGATAGACAGCGCTGTCGATGCCGACCCAGGAAGCGGTGGTGGGGTGAATTAAACGCACACCGCGAAGATTATTTCGAAGCGGCGGAAGATAGAGAATTGTGGAATTTATAATGCATTGGAAAAATAGAGCTAAATTACCATTGTTTTTTTTTGCTTATATTACTAGAGACCAATGATATTATTTAAACCCGTGATTTAAACTTACCGTCCACCCTAATCTGTTCATACTTTCGTCTATGATGGGAACATATAATTCGCCCTGTAACCAAAATAATTGTGTGTCATGGCAAAACTATACCACTGATTTTGTTAAAGTTTAATATAGGGGTAGATCAATTAGTTAGTATACTAAATAAATAGCTAAAACTTACTTCAATGATATGCTGTTGATTTTGATGAGTCTCTATATCCTGTAAAGAAATAATAATAATAAAATAGTAATATCTCCATAATTTACAATAGTTTTGTTGCTACCTTGGGCCATCCATGCCTGCTCTTTCATAGAGCAGGGGTGGAAGGCCCTCGGTAGGTGCCCAATCCCAAAAACAATAAACTGGCTTATTATACAACGTTGATAAAAGCGAGAGGCATTAAATGAAACCACATATTCTGTATATCATTATAAGGCTACACAACAAAAATCAAATCAATGTAAGCAATATTTTTATAATAACTTTCGTGAGGATGATTCATACTTAAAACGTTATAACGGTTTACTCACGCGTATTTATCGGGATAGCCCGACTAGTTTCGGACCCAACCGGAGCCAACTAGATAACTATGCCTATAAAACTTAGTCACCTAATCAGGAAGATACAGCATGTTCAAACTAAAAAAAAAACTAAAAAAATATCCTGTGACTAAACTATTGCTTACATTGATTTGATTTTTGTTGTGTAGCCTTATAATGATATACAGAATATGTGGTTTCATTTAATGCCTCTCGCTTTTATCAACGTTGTATACGTCCTACTGCTGGAGTTTCTGGGCTCTCTTTTTTATATTTTTTATTGATTCGATAAAAGAAAAAATAGATTTCCTATATTTTTTAAAAATCTATCTGATGCACTAATTAAGTTATTTTGTTAATTATTGGGTATTTTTAGGTTAAGTCGACCTTTTGTCCAGTTTGAGGTCTAAAGTTCAAATCGATTACTGGGTGATAAATAGCTTATACATATATAATATATAATTTGAGTATTACCGTCACTCTAGCGAGCCCGTCATGCGTATCTGGCTGTCAGTAATAATACATAAATCAGTGCTACATTAAAATAATGGATCTAGACACTACGATCATAAATCAATTGAGATATAATATTTATTTATTTGGAATATTTTTTTTTGTTTCTAGTAAATCTGACAAGGCTTCAGAATAAGTAATTAAAATAAAGGGCAAAGGCCTCCCTTCCCTCCTTCCACCTATCGCGGATGAACTCGATTTATATTGACAAAACTGGTCCCAGTTAGTCATAGACATATATTATACTTATTTTATAATAATATGTAAAACAGTATCTATATTATGTAACTTACAGAATTAAACTTCACCCAGCGTATCGGTGCATTGAAATCATCCTGAAATAAATAAAAATTTGTACGTGTTTTGGCGAAGTTTGGTCATATTTTAAAACAGCTGAGCATCGCGGTTTCATCCGCGTTCTTTATTTTTATTTAAACAACATGCAGAGCACGAT
The DNA here is from genome assembly GCA_941860345.1 of Chrysodeixis includens. Taxonomy (NCBI): domain Eukaryota; kingdom Metazoa; phylum Arthropoda; class Insecta; order Lepidoptera; family Noctuidae; genus Chrysodeixis; species Chrysodeixis includens. The sequence goes on from OW796116.1 coordinate 1,584,967, forward strand.
CACATTATCATACATACCGCTTTTTTTACTTTTTCACTTATTTTTATTTTATTTTTGAATTTATTAGTTAAAGGTTATTTTTTTTTAAAGGATACGACTTTTTCACTAAGGAATTGAATCTTTGTATCGCGGGGGTTTCACGGATATTCGAAACATAATTATGTAGAAAGACCAGAAATCAAATCCAACACGCGCACAGTGATAATTGGCATGGTAACCTATACCACTTGGCTATTCGTGCGGTTTCTAATGTAAAACAATATGAACGAATAACTTGAGTAAGATTTTTTCAATGTATTCCTATGAAAACTTTACCTACGCTACCGAAACTGCAGGGTACCTCTAGTTCTTACAAATATTAAACGCGAAAGTGTATGTTTAGATGTACGCATGTTTTTAACTCCTTCACGCTCAAACGTCCAGACCAATTTTGATGAAAGTCGCTATGCATTCAGCCGATACCCTTGATTAAGGTATAATTTACTATTTATCCGATATTCAGATGTAAGGATGTTTCTTACTCTTTCACGCTCGCGACCTGACCAAATTGAATGTTTGATTTGCAGTTAGCTGACACTCTGATTTACCACAAGCTACATTTTGCGGGCAGCATCGCAGCTCGCAACTAGTTTCACGCAAAATAAGCCTCAAATATTTTGAGTCAATCAAAGAAACTGAAAGGGCCTTTCATTGAACTATCCTTGCTTCTAGCAATCCCTTTAACTACAATCTGATGTTAAACTAAGTTCTGTCAAAGCGTCAGTTTAAGTTTATGCCAGGCCTTTGAGTAATATCGGGATGATAACAAAGAATTCTTTCTTGACTGTATTACAAGTTTGGTCGCTTTAATTGAACTTAAAGAACAATGGTTTTATTGTTATGCTTATATTTTTATACGAGTTTGTGTTTGTTCTCTGTTAAACTAATATTATAATGACATAAGTTTGTGAGTCTGTATTTATATGTGTTACATCTTTCGACACATCGAGTTCGATAAGAATTAAAATAAGGATGTCTAAAGCTCAGTTTTTAATAGCAATGATATCCAATGCAACTAACTGATAGCCGAGTGGTATATGTAACCACGCCAATTACCACTGTGCACGACGTGTCGCAGGATCGATCCCTGCGTAGGACAAGAATTTGTGCGTTCCACAAATGCTTGTTTTGAGTTTGGGTGTCTCTGTGCGTGTGGATTAAAATACTTAGTGCTAAGTCGTTTTTTTTAAATAAATTAATATCTAGAATACATATACGTATTGAAAATGTCTTCTTAAATACTTACGTACTGCTGGAGCCTTTTAATCATTTCTTCTACTGTGAGTTGCTACAAAATAATTCGTTTGATGTTAGACAGTTACAAAAAGTACACTCTTTTAAATCTAACTACAAATCCGCAGGAATATTATAGAGCTATAAGTTTTTTGGCACGTGGATGACATTAACATGATGGCCAGCGTGCATCATCACAACAAGAATCAATTTAACCGATTGTCAAAAGTGATGGTTTTTCATATACGACGGCTTTTGTTCCAATTTCGGCCACGTGCCAAAAGACTCTTGTAGCGCAATAGACCACAGTAAATAGCAGTGTCATCATTAGTGTCAAAGTAATACGTGGTAATACTGTTATTATAGAAACAGGTAGCTAAAAAGCAGGTAGGTAAAAAAAACCCACTTACTCGTTCCGTAGTTGTCTGTCAATTAAAAAGAAACAGTCAATAAAACATTTAGTTAAAAGTCACCTTTAACTAGCATCATGCCTGTCTTTATCTCTGAAAAGTGGAATGTTTAGACAAGTAGATACTTTACAACGTTTCGATTGTGAATAAGTTATTATTTAAATTCCACGCGGACGAAGTCACGGGAACAGCTAGTGCATAATAAATATTACTCGTCCCCGGAATCGGAAATCTCAGTAATCCGCCATTAACGATTTAATTAATTATATAAATCTGTCTTCATAATTTAAATTCAGTTGCGGTATTTCAATAATAAAACCCTTACTATTTGTTCAAGTCATTCAGAACTCGAAAAAAAAGAAAAGCAAGAACTTATGGATATGTGAATATGATGTTGTGTATAATCTCTGAATCGGCTAGATCGATTTTGACGGGACCCCATTCTTCGGCAGTTAGCTGATGTCATAAGGAGTAACTTGGGCTACATACTATTTATATCAGAATAAAAATGTTTTATTTAAGGATATGAACTAATTAACTTTTTGTAACACTCCAGGCGGACATAGTCGCGGGCACAATACTACAATTGGTAAAGATCTTACAAATTGCGAGAGGTTAGGCTAATGGCCTAAAGGTTCTTATTCCACAAGTGTGCTATAGGTCTAAAGAGATATAGCTACCATACTACCAGTGAAACCAACTGCTAACGACGTTTTATGTATCCACCAGTTGTATGTTTCTTCTCCTTTGATAAAACCATCATGCATCAAAACTTTTTATAGTAGAACTTAAAAACTTACTCTTTCCCTTTCCTTTGTAGCATTTATAATCTTTTCTGCTGCGTTCAATTCCTGCAGATAGATGAACAATCTGATATCATTACTGTTTATTGAATCCATGTTTATGACAGTAAATAGAACATGCAGGAAACACTTAATATAATCTCTATAGGGTTCGCGAAGAGCAAACGCGAGAGATCCCGCGACTCTAGCTTAAGAATAAGAATAAGAAAATTTTATTTGCTTGAAACATGGCATAAGGTAATGCAAGGGCCCGGGGTGTTTTTAGTCGGTGGGAGTCCGATATATCCTCACGCCGAGAGCGCTCGATGTTGGTTGAAATTGTTATCTTTTCACCCCGGATAACAAAAAAGGATTCTAATAAACATCTTTGCGTAATGAGCACGACCATTTTGTTCTAAGACTGGGTTTTATTCATCTATAATGTTATGTATATATTTAGAAATATATAAGCAGGTTTAGCAGTCTGTTGTCTAGTACTCATAACACAAGCTGCTTTAGTATGCTTAATTTGACACTAGATGGCGTTATGTGTTTGTGTCTTCGCTTATGCGACTTCATACTTTCTTAGTCTCTTCACGACTCGTCAGGAACTCAAAAAAAAACTTACCGCCATTTTTTTTTCTGCTAAACTCATCAACACGTTACCCGGAGGCTGCAAATAGTTTTAACATATAATTATTTAATTATGTACTTTATTTCAATACACACTGTTAGTAGAGGACACAGTTAATAACAATCTCCGCCCATCTGTTAAATGGATCTAAAGTATATTACATCAAATTAAATACTTATGTTAAAAATGCGTTACGATTGGTTATAATACGACTAGCTGGACTTTATTTTTTTCATAATAACTTTCGTGAGGATGATTCATACTTAAACGATATAACGGTTTACTCACGCGTATTTATCGGGATAGCCCGACTAGTTTCGACCTAACCGGAGTCCTTAATCATGATACAGATCATGAGCTGATGCGGCGGCACGTATATCGTTTAAGTATAACTAGCGGGTCTATTTTGAAATAGGTATAGGTCTTTCTCGTTGGTCTCTTAAAGAAGTTCTACTTACAAGTCCTACTGGAATTCTCTTCCACTTCTTTCCATGTCCAGGTTCACCTGGCCCCCCAGGACCTCTTGATGGGAAACGATTTAAATCAGGAGGGTCAAGTCCTTGATGAAACTCTTTCGGCACATTTCGCGGTATTGGCCCGTAATCTGGTGCATTGTTCTCTCCGTAACCGGGTGGAAAAGCATTCCTGTTTTTGCCGGGCCCTTGACCTCCGTAGCCCCGTGGTCTCATACCGGGCGGAATCCTGCCAGACGGCCCTGAACCAGGTGGTCCCATACCAGACGGTCCCCTATCGGGTGGTCCCACATCGGGCATTTCCATACCAGGCGGCCCCATACCAGACGGTCCCATACCAGGTGGTCCCATTCCGGGCAGTCCCATACCGTTCGGCCCCCTACCGGGCAGTCCCATACCGTTCGGCCCCCTACCGGGAGGTCCCATACCGGGGCGCCTCATACGTGGAGGTCCAAAGCCAGGGGGAGAGCCATTCCCAGGATTCATAGATCCGGGTCGGTAACCAGTGGGATAATCTTTCTCGGAGCCAGGACCAGGCATTCCCATTCGAAGAGCCGCTTGATAGTTTTCAGAGTCAGGTGGTGCATCTGCAGGTGGGGCTGCATCTGGAGGTGGAGGTGCACCTCCCATACGCATTCCTATCCCCGGGGGAATTCCTGACATCCTCTTAGCTGGTGGGTAACCTCCTGTATACGCGGGATCTGGTCCAGGATCCGTGTAACTTCTAAACTCTCTATTTACAGGCAACTTATATCCGTCCGGGTAATCTTTTTCCGATCCCGGCCCAGGTATATCCTGTGACCGAGCTACTGGGTCTTCTGGTGACTCATCATCGCCACCGCTGGGTTTGGGGAAATCTGGCATGTACCTCTTCAAGTCACCATTTTTGAAAGCTCCATAATCTAGTTCGGCTAATCGGTCAGCTCCATTGCGAGGGGTGAAGAAATCCGTGTGTTTTGTCCTGCCCATCGGTGTAGCCATTGCTGGGTCATACTTTTTCCCTGGGAAAAGTCGTTTACCTCTTCCTCGGTGTGGTGGCAGTTCATGGCCCAGTGGGCCTAAGATATTGTCGTTGACAGCCTGGCAATAAATGGGGATATTATAGAAGGGTTTTCATTCAGAAATTATGTTCTAATTTTGTGCCATATCTACCCGAAATGGTGAGAATTGTCCCTGTCGTCGTGTGTCCGTCCACCATGATTGGAGTTTGGCTGCAGGTACCTGGACAAAATAGGGGAACAGGTATTGTATTTGCTTTTTTTTTCTTATATTTGTAAAGGTTATTTTTAAATGTATACTGATAGCTGTTAGCTCTTGGTGTAATGAAGTTCAGGCCAACGATACAAGGCGTCTTGAAAAACGTTAGTTATTATAGATAACTCAAGATTAAAAAAGTTCTGGATGCGATAGTACTTTCCCAAACTAAATGTCATGCATTGTTGCTATGGAAAATCTGTCTGACGGATTAATTAGTTTTTTTTTGTCAAATACCCATTATTTACTTTCGGCAAATCTTAATACCTCAAGCTAATTGAACTTACCTTTTTCGCAACTGTATCAGGGTTCCAGTACGGATCCATCTATAAACAAATGAAAAAGAAATCCAAAAAAAAATACATAACACCTGTCTTTGTGTATCTTATTAATTTCATGCTTACTCCAGCATTAGGTTTGCCGAATGGCCTCGGTGTGGCGGCCCTTTGGCGCTGTAAATAAAAAAGTAAGTTTTGGAAATTTATTTGGTGGTGCAAGCTCGACCCAGTACAGACATGTAAAATGTGACTTCTTCAAAGTTTTATGTACTTTCTGAATTATTTTAAGACGCTACTGACAAACGGCGAAGGTAAAACATCGTGAGGATATCTGGATTCCAAATATTGGAATCTGAAATCTTCAATCCGCTGTAAGCTAGTCCATTGCCAGCTTCTCTGTAATATTTGAAAGACATGTAATTTTTTTCTGTGTCCATCATATAATTTAACTAATAATGTTGGCTTCGTATTTTTCCCTTTTGGCGTGACGTCATTATTTCGTATAAATTTGTAGAATTGGCGTAACGTCACAAGCCATCTAAACTTCAAATCAGTTCTTCTTTGACAATTTGTATTGATCAGATTAATAGAAAATTACGTGTCTAATATTGTTTTATAATCTATCTGATGGACTTATTAGGTTTTTACTTTTTGTTCCCTGTCAGAAACCCTATTAAAATATGATTGTCTTTTCGTCAGGGTCGGGGGAAAGACAAGTAAAGGTGTGAGGCCTTTGCTCAGCTGTAAGTCATTCTAGAATAAAACTAGTCATTATGTTTAAATTTCATAAATCTTGTACTTATCTCATCCGTGTGGTGTCCGGATATAAAGAATAGCACCACCCCATATCCTCCACTGGGTGTCGTAAAAGGCGACTAATGGACCTTAAGACCCAGTGCACTGTACCAAGCACCTTGGGTCACCCGAATGGTGGCGGGTAAACAACAAACAATCGCATTCCCAAAGAGGGTTAGTGTCAGGCAGGCGGCCGACTATAAAACCATAGCCAAATCCATTAGCAACAAGTTTAGAAAAAAAAACATGTTACGCCGACCCCAAGTAAAATAGGATAAGGGCAAGAAGATGATGAAATCTTGTACTTACAGCAGCTGCCTTTACTCTTTCCTGTTAGAAAAAAAGATAATTAAATAAGAAATTATACTAATATAACTAGCTAGAAAAAAATAATTGAAGTTCAGTGAATTATCTTAATAAGCATGTACTTGAATATTAAATGTGTTGTGTACAATGAATACTGGTACTTACATCATGCGCCGCTCTGACTAATAAATGCTTCGAATATTTCTGTAAATATTATTTATTATTCATAAATAAAATTGCCCCTATAAAATATCAAATTCGTATTTTTAAGTTAACTATTTACCTCAAATAACCAAACTTATACAAAATGATGGAAATTAACACATTTTGATGTTACTTACTGCCCATTTGTGAGCATCCTCTTCCCACTGAAATGTAATAAATACATTTTTAACATAAATAACACTTAAAGTAAGGCATTAGGGTATTGCAGTTGTGAAGAAGACATTACACGGCGGGAAGAAGCACGGCACACAACTGTAAGTCATTGGATCTCTCCCTCTCTAACCAAGTAGATAATATTTCTACAATCGCTTACGTTAATAACCCTCAAGTTAAGTAATATTAACTTCTAAAATAGTTTCCGTCATTAAAAAACGTTAAAATGTATAGAAATGACATTTCGTTTCGATAAATCACGTGACTTACACCTGTAATCTCCATGTATTTTATTATTTTTTAAAACAAAACAACTCCCGAATTTAATCCTTGTAACAGTTTCACAGACATTCAATTCACATGCGCAGAGACACCCAGATTCAGAACAAGCATTTGTGGATCGCACAAATTCGTTATCCTACGCGAGGATCGAACCCACGACACGTCGTGCACAGTGGTGTTTGGTGTGGTGACTTATAACAGTCCGCTATCCGTGCAGTCAAGTTTTAATATTAACGATCGATAACGATTGTAAAAATGTCACTTGGCTATAGAATGGTGACGATTAGCTATAGCTATAATAAACATCGATTTATTGTAAACAGCATGTCTTTCAATCATTTTCAAATAAGATAATAACAACTTATACTTACATCTTTCATCACTTCACCGGGTTTAAATTGACTCTATCGATAAAGAAACAATAGACTACTTAAAAACAAAACAAAAACACTTTTCGAATTACACAATTAATTAATTATCATAATAAATGCACTAGTGTGAGAGTTCTTATGTAATCTTTAATTGCCTGTAAAATCTTTTGCCTCAATTCAACTGTAAAGACTAGAGAAAATATTCGAAAACTAATTTACTAAAAAAACTAACCGCTTCTTCTGCCAAAAGGGTACGAAACTCGTCCCACTGTAAATTCACAAAAAGAATGCAGTACATATTACAATTAATGAATTAAATAAAACAGAAAAATACCCCGCATCTGTGAACTCGTAAAGGATTAGTTACATCAAAATCTTGCTAAAAAGTTTAAAACAAGAATAAAATTAGAATATTTGACAAATACTTCTTGAAACCTACTTGCAAAGCGTATTTATTTAATTTAAAAACGGTGAAAAGAAACCTTAGGAAACCGGCACAATAAAGAATTGTGCAAGAGAGTTTGTTTCCACGCCAAAGGCCTTTTTTCGTGGGAAATCATCAAATGACCCCGCCCGCTGTGGGTGCAGCGGGAGGGAGTGTCAGACTTTTACTGACTCAAACCCACTATGTTCCTCCTGGAGCCCTTTGGGTGCCGGGTCGCGGTAACTCGTACGAACCTCCCGTAGCCCCGGCAGGACGTAAACTTAAACTCTAACACCAAGTTATATACATCAGCCTCACGGTATGGAGAAAACTTACCTTTTTCGTTTTATTTAACCTCGCTGGCTGAAAGAATATATTGATATTAACTTTAAATAATAATTGATACATAACTGTTTTCGATAAATATATACATACATTCCACGACTTTCACACAACGACATCTAGTATCAAACTAAGCAAAGTATTATGAATACCAGACAGCCGATAAGTAAATTCTAAACTACTAAATACTTCTATTTACTAAATATTTCTAAAAGGAAGTTATCCTTTTTAAGAAATTAGTGTCTTCCGATACACAGAAGCAGAATGCACATAATTTGAATGGGCTCTGATTAAACGGCAAGATCAATTTAGATGCATTGACAAATAGACTACTTTTTAACCAACTGTATCAGAGAGGAGTAATATTTTTTTACTATAACTGACATTCGCAAGTGCGGAGTCGCAAACGACAGCTATTTCTGACACACACACACAAACACACACACACATACATACACACACACACACATAAATACACACATACACACTCACACACTTACATACGCTTACCAATTTAACAAGTTGAAACAAATCATCTGGATTGGGATCATCGTAAATCTCAGGAAAGGGCTCGTCTGCCTGTGCATCAGCCTAAAACCAAGATATTTGAGTACAAGTCATATTTTGATAGAACTTAATATAATCTTTTTAAAATTACACGTTATATTCGTAGCACGCATTATTAGTAGCATACGTTTTCGTAGGACACAGTATTCGTAACACAGTATTCGTAGTAGTACAGAATTCGTAGCAGTACAAGATTCGTAGTACACTATATTTGGCGTGGTATTCGCAATGCTCGGTGATAGCATGCAGTATTCGTAAAACAGAGTACGATTTGCGGTATGCACAGCAAAACTATTCATAGAACATAACGGTACAGGATTCGTAGCACTCGTATATTTGTAGCATACCATATACTAAATACACAGTATTTGTAGACTGAATTAAACCTAATTCTAGACTTGGAACTACAATACTTACTATCAATCCGACTACATCTTGATCGTAAGGATTACCTCTGAACTAAACAAAAATTAAAATATAATTAATATTGTCACCAAAATACGATTAAACATACTTTGCAATAATAAAGTGCAACAAAATGTAATACGTACAATATTTCTATTAATGCGTATTCGATTCTGAAATACAAAATAAAGAATTAGGTAGTTATAAAATAAATCAATAAGTCATAATGGCAACAAGTCATTTTTAATTTTAGACAATTTTCCAAACATTGTGCTTACTTCTGCCAAATTGAACTCGCGACTACTAAGAGATTTTTTAGGAAACCTAAATTCTAAATATTGGATCAGGAAATGCCATCCTCGTCAGTCAAAAAAAAAGCCTGTGCCCGGCAGTGGGACTTTAATAGGCTGGTATTTTTGTAAATTGTAACTCTTCTCTATCAGGACCCGATCCTTGTAATGGCTTACACGGGGACACAGGTCTGTCATAAATAATAATAATCCACTACTTTCACCCAACGCCATCTAGTCTCAAGTTAAGCATACTTAGTAGCTTGTGTTTTGAGTACTAGACAACTGATAAACATACTTATATACTTCTAAATACATTCATATACTATAGATAAATTACACCAGACAGAAACAGAACAGACACAAAAAAATTATCGCGTTCATCACACAAACATTTGTCCTGGGTGGGAATCAAACCCACGACCTCTGGTATAGCAGTCGGGGTCACTAACCAAAAGGCTAGTCAATTCAAATTGTATCTCTTTTAATTCATGGGAAGAATCCCGGTTCCTTTTAAAAGATTACACGGGGACACAGGTCCAACATGTAGAGGCCTTGTTGAGAACTTTAATCTAAAATGATGAGGCATCTACCAAGGACTAAAAATTATTAATATTATAAACCCCATTTAAAGTAAAATAGGTTTTGAAGTACTTACGGGAGGTAACCCATTTAATGGCATGTTATCTGGATGTTGATAATTGCTGTACGGATCCTCTACGTAACCTTTTGGGTGCATATTGTACTGAAAGAATAATGTCATTAAATAGTTCACGTATTTATTTCTACTGTCGAGTATGTTTAAGCAACTGTATGGATTTAGCCGTAACAGAGACAAGCAGACCAGCAGAGCTATTGTCTAGCCGCGCAGAGCATGCGCAAGCGATCTCGTGACTTTTAGGCAATAGAAATTGTTTGATGTTTTTTAACGATGGGTGTCCGACATAAATCCTGTCACTGCCTTGGGGTCCACTGGGGTTGAAGTCATCAGCTTTACATCCCGAAAAAAATTGTCTATTATCTAACTTGCAAAACCAGTGATAGCGCTGCTTAAACCTTTTATACAAATGTCATTTTCGACAGGAATACTACAATAGTATTGCAAGTTAGATAATACCCCTACCAGATATTTTTAGCCGGTACAGGTCCGGTATATCGACAATTGTCAAAAGTGAATTTCATATCGTATTTGATAAATAGATAGTGGAGTGGAGACCGCGTCTTGGTAAACGTAGCGTGGGACGTCCTCTGGCCAGATGGCGGGACGACTTACACAAGAGCGCCGGCAGCGGCTGGATGCATAAAGCAGCAGACCGGGCTCTGTGGCGTACCTTCAGAGAGGCCTATGTCTAGCATTGGACTGCAATGGGTTGATGATGATGATGAAATAGATAGGTCATTGAACTAGTACTCTTACCCTTCCTGTAACCCCTGCATTTTCGTATCGTACTCTGTGGTGTGGGTTAGGGTTATATCGGTTTCTACCCAAACCCATAGTCTAAAAGAAAAAAAAATGAACGAATTAGCTTGCCTTACGATGCGAAGCCCCTTTCCAACAGGTGTCTTTGCCTTATTAATGTGTCTTTAGAGGAAGTTGTTAAGTCCTGCCGGGAGAGCGGTGAATGCGAAAGTGAACTCTATACCCCAGGCCACAGACAGATGAGGACGCTCCAGTGGTTTTAGCCGGTAAGAGGCCGGCACGCCCCACTGGTGACCTCTCGACTGAGGAGTCTATGAAGATTTCCACTGGGATACAAAAATCTTTCTGCCCTAGAGGTTCACTTAAGTAGTTTCCGTTCACATGTGCTGACTTTTTTTTGGATGTTTTTTTTATTTCTATTCTGCTATTCGGTACGGAGAAGTTTTAAAATTTTAGTCCATAAAAGTCTTAAAAAAATTACCCGATCTTGAGTCATTTAATACAAGTAAATTAAAATAATTCAGTTCGCTAGTGCACAGCAAAACTAATTTCAAGAATTCGAACATCTTTAACAATTACGAAAATTAAATATACGTGTATCTATCTATCCTGTCTTCTATGGCATAAAAAGTGAAATACAAATAATTTGGAAAGCATGCCGCCTTACCCTTATATCATCGGCATCCATAAACGATGGGTAGTCCCCAGCAGTGACGAGAACAGCTTTGCAAAATACTATAACTATCACACGTAATGTTCTGCCCATGTCTTATTTGGATACTGAATTAAAAACCCATAAACATCAAGTGGAACTAACTGGTATATAATTGCTTTGATGATAGGAAACAGATAAAATGAGCAACGATTTTTACGATACGGTACGATTTCTCGTATTTACTTGTACTAAGCATGTACTTCGTCGAATAATAGCTGTTGCTATTAAAAAAATTGAAGCTGTGATAACCTAGCGGTATGACCGTAGGACCGTCAAACCAAAGGTCTCGAGTTCGATACCCATGGCGCGCACTGACTTTTCGAATGTCGTGTGCGTTTTAGAAGATCAAATAAATATCACAGCTTCCGTGTTTCGGAAGGCACGTAAAAACGTGGGTCCTGCTTGTGATCTCTCTCCCCCTTGTTACCGTCCCATCGGGCTATGAGAGTAAAGGAACAGAGAGTGCACCTGTGTTAGCACACGCTTGTGCACTATAATATGTCCTGCGTAGCTAGCTGGTGTCATAGTGAAACTAGCCGCCGTGACCGAAATCGGTCTGGACATTATTATTGCTATTAAAGAAGTTTTTAGCACGCAAAATCCGCTGTAAACGATCTCGCTCTTTTTTCTAAAGGCCAGTCCAGAAAAGACACTGTATATTTTTTCTCGATATAAAACACTTCATTATCTGGACTTTAAAAGAGACGTTTCTTCTCAGGGTAGCCAATTAGGAAATGTCGATTTAAGCGTACTTATAATAAAAAAAATACAAATCTTTGTAAAAGAGATAATATTTATCCTATTTGCAGGATAAACCATTTCATTTCAATCGAAAAGCACAAAAAATCAAACTCAAGACCTTTGACTTGACCGTCCTACGGTCTTACCACTAGGCTATCACAGCTTCAGAATGTAAAGATAAATTACAGGAAATTAAACTCAATAAAAACAATTATAATTTAATCAAAATCTTGAAGACTATAAATTATCATAATTATGTTAAACATTACATCTTACATCTTGTTTGTTATGTTGTATGACCTGTTTTGTGTGTACATAAATTATAAAATAGATTAATAAAAATAATTTCATTTTAATTTTGATATTCATCACACAATTTTAGACACTAAACGAAACTTGAATTTAAAATGTCAAGTAGCTAAATTAAACGTAACAAAAACAGAATAATCTAAAATTTAAAAAGACATCGATTAAATTGCAATATAGTCACAATTATTTAAATTAAAACTACAAAAATAACAAACAATAATTTGACAATACATTAATTGCAATTAAAGAATAAAATAAAGCTTGAGTTAAAAAAAATAACATTAACATTTCCATTAAAATACAGTATAATTAAAAAAAAGTCGATTAAATTAGAATAGAAAAAACAATTATAAATAAAAACTACCTACAAGAATAACAGATAAATTAGGACATTACATGAATAACAATTAAATTGAAAGAATGATAGATTGAGTTAATATAATATTATAATGATATACTATATACATATAACATTTTCTAATAATATTAATTAACCCTAGTTGTAGTTTTTATAACATTATTCATCATTCACATCTTTTTCGTCTTCTTTTTCTATTTCACACTTCATTTTGGGTTTAATAGTTCTGATCAAATATATTGTGACCCCCAGAGCCGTAAGCTGAAAAAAAATATTTCATTCATTAGTTTTATAAATTCTTTAAAAAAATAATAATACGACTCCCAAAGTACGAAACATAATCCTTATATCGTAGGTTTTTAAGAGCCCAAAGTACGAAACATAATCCTTATATCGCAGGTTTTTAAGAGCCATTCAATTTATTCAGATCCACAAATACTTGTTCAGAGTCTGGGCTCCGAACAAGCATTTGTGGATCGCGTCATCGGATCACAATTTTTTATTCTCCGCGAGAATTAAAAACGCGATTCGTAAATGTGCAGTAAAGATTAACACTACAACTACCTTCCTAAAAAAATAGTAAGCTACTTTGTAACCTACCTACATATTTTGTCACTGCAAGATAACGTTACATTCGTCTATAAATTTATAACAAAGGCAATATATCAAAACAAAAAAGGGCTTAGGATTGACCCTTGAGAACTCCGTGGTGAGAGGGGTCCCTTTTACCGGATCAGCTGTCAACAGGCCAAGTTGGGCGCGTCGACGTACACCTCGTTTTTATGAACTCTTTACACTCACCCCTCGCGAAGGAGTCGTTCAGGACTGAGGCCAGCCAGAGTCACACAGAGCATGCGCGAGCGTGTCCGTGACTCTGGTTAAAGCTATTGAAGAGGTCCAGGGTGTTTTTATTCGGTGAGTGTCCAACATATTATATAATTGAAATAAGACCTCCTCACTGTTGAGTAGATTACGAAGTAGTTCCAATAGTAATTTGAAGACGTCATCTGACCTGATGACTCCCATAAGTTGAGTCGTTTTATAAAGGTCATAGTGCGTCAGGACATATCTTACGCTAAATAATTTTTAAACACTAACCCTTAGACGCCACGGGCGCACACAAAGGCTCACTTGTTAGCCTTACTAATAAGTGAGCCCCTGTAGCATCATTAAAAAAATCCTCACACTGTGCTCTCGGCATGGATTAAAGTCATAAAAAGAAGATTAGGAAGAAGAGAATAAAAGTTACCTCGAACGCCATGATGACGAGGAGACTGATGCCAATATTCCTTAAAAATGTGGAAACCTTTGCTGCCACCTTTGTCAGACAGCCCTCAGGGTAGGCGTCGGCTTTGGAACAGGTCAAAGCCTCCTTCCCAGAGTACCCCTTACAGCACGTGAATGGTACAAGGTTCTCTGTGTTGTTATAGGAATCTGGACCGTAAGTACCGCAACATTCGAACTGAAATCGAAAAACAGATTCCATAGGCAAAACAGCTAACTATTTTGTGGTTGAGTTAAGATTTACTTCGGTGTGATAATCAAAAATTTTTACATGTTCCTACCGAAATGAATCTCTTGTTTATTTGTTTTTTGGTGGAAACCCTGTCTGATATATTACTCTTTATAATTATCTATGAACTATATAATAATACTTAAATGTAATCTCATGTAACTAAAAAAAATCTTGTGTCAAAATGTTAGTTGCCATTCTCCTCCGAAACGGCTTGACCTCTTTAATGAAATTTCATACATAGACATAAAGTAGGAAGGCCAATTGCCCATCAGTGGGTTATCCAAGGGATAATGATATACTTACGAAACTCTCAAATACTTGGAAAGATCCATCAGCTTTTCCAAAAGACGTAGTCAACTGACTGTCGACAGCATCTTTGACGTTAGAAATAAACAGCAAAACAGCTAGTGCTAGTTTTAGAACAGCTAGTATTGACAGGAACACGGTGTACTGAAAATTGAATATAATCAATTAATTATTTGTATTTCTTTTTTACAGTGAGCCTAAAAGCACTTCTGAAAGGAAAAGAAGCGGTATTACAGGGAACGCCTATTTATCCAAACCGAAGACGTCGTGCGAGTCGAACGAAACGAGTTTTGGAATTATTTATATGAAACCTAGCTTCACTCTGCGTCGAATCATCTGAGTCTGAAGAAATAAAAGAATTCAAAATTTTTTCGTCTAACTCGTTCAGATCAGTTAAAACCTCGTTCTCCTTCAAATTCTGTTAAATGGAAACTGAATTTTCTGGATTCTGGATTTCTGGATTTTCTGAAGAACTTAACAATGTTCGCCAGTATTATATTCTAATATATCATTTCATTTTAGAAAGCTGTACCTACCCAGTTTACATAACTGTAAAAATTTATTAGACATAATCCAAGGTCTATAACAGGGTCTTCTAATAATGTCTCGTGAATTTAGCAATGATAGCGGTACAATTTTGTTAATAATATAGCCAATTTTTTATGCTTGTTAGTTCTTAAAATGGCTACGCCATAGGACTGGCGCTAGTGTGCAACGAAGTCACAGACAGCACAAGCCTGATTTACGTTTACCTGCAATTTCTCTTGCCCCGTTGCAGACCAAAAACCTGTACTCATCAAAGCCATTATTGGTCTTGAGCGGGAATCGAACCCAAAATCTCGGAGTTATTTGTTATATCAGACACAGATGTAGATACTTTGTTCTTAAAAACTCATTCTGTCTTAAAAAAAAACACATATTATTTGACTTTTAGAAAAATTGTAGCGATCTTCCCAGTTCCTATTTCTACCTGCGGGTTTACCAATATTATTGCAGTTGTGGAAAAGAGACGCCACTCTACACCGTGTAGTGCGCTGTCACGCTTACAGAACTGCAATGACATTACTTTACGTGTTGATGGTAGGCTTTCTAACAATAATCTGACTTTAAAAAATACAAAAAAAACTCATAAATACCAGAATCAACAGCCATTTCATTTGCGTTCCGGCTCCACAGCATCCCGAGAAGGAAACGATAAAAATGATCAGCCCAAATACAATAATCACGTACGGAAAGAACTGAAGATTCGCATCGGAGACCGCACTAGGTATATTAATTTCATTATACTTGATCACTACAAACGCACCTAGAGCTATTATTAATAGCCCTATTAGCTGAAACAAAGAATATGTCCATTAATCACATGATATTTGGGTTTTTCAACTAAGTAGGTTTTGAACCTTTCCTATATTGGAAGAGGCCTGTGCATAAGTATTTATTAGAACATTTTGGATATATTATGGAGTCATGAAAGCAGACCTGCTGTCTTGTATGGATCGGAGTGTTGGGCCACAAAAGGGATGAATGAAAGACAACTGCATGCAGCAGAGATGAGAATGTTAAGAGGGATGTGTGGTGTTACGAGAGCGGATAGAGTAAACAATGAATATTTAAAAGGAAGTTTGAAAGTGGCAGCGGTAACAGAAAAACTTCGTGATAACCGGTTGTCATGGTATGGACATTTCTTGCGGAGAAAAGAGAATCACGTGGTAAGGAAGGTGCTGGACATGAAAGTAGATGGATATAGGGGAAGACGACGACCAAAGAAACGATGGATAGATTGTGTGAAAGATGTAATGGCTGCAAAGAGTGTCACTTGCGAGATGACGTCAGATAGGAACGTGTGGAAAAAGACATACTGCGCCGAACCCAAATCATAATTGGGATAAGGGGAGGGGAATGATGATGATGACGACAAATACAGACCTATTCGTTCAAATATATGAATGGCAACAACACTTATCTAAGTGACCTTATAAAATGTATACTTGTATCTACATTCCGCTTGATAATGATGAAGACATGACATATACGGGCGATCTTTTGCTATGCGTCCTTCTTGAATAAAATTAGTACCAAAACCATTAAATGGGAACTTAATTGCGGTTTTCAATGTTTTACTTCACGATTAATTTCGACACCATTTCAGGTATCTAGGTTATTGCCTTTTATATTTGTTGTTTCTATATCAGTTGACAATTTAGACAATGATTAATTTTTACATTTTTATGTCGAATGGCAATTATGGCCGGAGCAACGCATGCATATGGAGCATGCATTTTAGCCAAGGTCACGCAGAGCATGTGCGACCGATCTCGTAACTCTAGCTTAGGTAGTAGAAGGGGCCCGGGGTGTTTTTAGTCGGTGGAAGTCCGACAAATCCCCACGCCGTGGCTTCGGCGTGGGATAAAGTCATTAGTGTTTCAACACGACAAAAAAAAACAAAATAAGGAGCAATGATAGAATAGTGCAATAATTTTGTAGGGTTTAACCGATAATATAATAGTGTGTTGAATTGAAATAAAGAACAGACTTTCAGATTATGAATTGCACAATGTTTGCCTGAAGCGTCTCCACATTGTTTTAATATTAAAATCAAGACTTGACATTATGTGTTGCATACGTTGCGTACATAAAACATGTTACTCTACCATAATAGTAAAAAAAGAGTTCTTAAAATCGAAAAAACGACGAAGTTATCTGGTAACAAACGTAAAAAAGAGCATACATATGGTCGAAATGATGATGAGTATGAATGTTGATGGATGGAAAGGAAGCGGAGGGCCAAAGAAAAGATGGATGAATTTTGTAAGGAATGATATGAATTAAAAAGGAGTAAATGATAGTGTGACGTCTAATAGGGGAGAATGAAAGAAAGGATTGCGCCGACTCCAAGTAAAATGGGATGAGGGCAGGAGGATGATGATGATACAGTCGAATTGAAAAACCTCCTTTTTCTAAGTTAGTTAAAGAATACCTACCGTAAAAATTAAATTAACGGAATAAATAACATATTTCGCGAAACCTCGCCACATTTTTAATTATTGATTCCACTGACACACAAGTATACTGTTTACAGTTTGAAATTAAACTATTCATGGCTTGCAAAGTGGCCCTATCTCTAAGTGTTTCGATAATATGAAACAAGTTACTTGTGTATTTACATATGAACGTAGTGAGTCATTTTCACGCACTTGAAAAAGGGAATTATCAATATGGAAATTAAAGTAAATAATACAAGTAAATATAACCTTTTTAACAAGGTTTTCTGAAGACCTAATAAGTGGACGTCCAACGTTGCGTTTGCCGGTCTGTAGTTACTCGAAACTAAAACTAGAAAGTAGTCACTCGAAAAATGGTTTCAGCAGATAGATAGATAGATAGAATATTCTTTATTGCACACCACATGAGAAACAGATTTGACAGACATAAAAGTTACATGGTGCCACAATGGGCGGTCTTATCGCTAAGAGCGATCTCTTACAGACAACCTTGGGATGGACTTGATCGAAGTAGTAGTTAATATTAACTCAAAATCTTAATACGTTTCCTCATCAGTAAGTAATACAATAACATGTATATGTGGAGGCGTGTTATTAGGGTTCCGTACCCAAAGGAACCCTATTACTAAACATCCGCTGTCTGTCTATCTCCAGGCTGTATCTCATAAACCGTGATAGCTGAAATTTTGTGCATAGTTTTACATTGTATGAAAAAAACTCGCTTCCTGTTGTTTGTATGTCTGTCCCTATGTATGATAGAATCTTTAAAACTATGCAATGGATGTTGAAGCGATTTTTTAAACACAGAATGTTTTAAGAGTAAGTTTTATACGCCTAATACTTCAGTATTGCACCCGTGCGGAGACGGGTCGGTAGTATTGTATATAGATGTAGTATATTATTGTACATTTCAAAATATGTATAAATTATCATCATTAGTCATTATTATAAGTAGTTTCTGATAAATTATACCCACTGTTGTCCTTCATCTATAAGTGCACTGATAATGCAACTAGATAGTTTGCTTAAATACTTTTTCAATTATTCATACGTTTAAGATGACATCATCAAATAATAATTATAAAACATTAATATTTACAGGCCATTGCCTGTAAATATCACGAGCATTGTTGACTATGCTAGCTCATTGAAAGATGGCGATTAAAGTTGTTTTAATCCATGTATCCCTAGTACGTTTTCTTTATCTATCTATACTATAATAAAAATGGTCGGGGTCAAATTCTGTACATTGAAGATATTTAAAAAAAAATGAGTGGGGGGCGTTTTATTATCGATACTGAAGTATAAAATGCAATTAAAAAAATTTTTGTCTGTCTGTCTGTCTGTCTGTCTGTCTGTCTGTCTGTATCTTGAACGCGAATCACGCAAAAACTACTGAACGGATTTTGATGAAACTTGGTATGGTTATAGTACCTACTTCGAGGAAGGATCATATCTACTTTTCATCCCGGAAACCGATACAGGGGGGGAGGGAGGAGAGGTGAAAGTCCCTCCCCCATCAGACTCATTAAAGGTCAATGCATTATTGGATTTCAATTATTATTATTTTTTTATAAAGGCAATACATTGAATAATATTTCGTTTTTGTTTGATCAAAATCGGTTCACTCTACCAAAAGATATGATTAATTTAGTGAATTCAAGAAGTAAAATAATTACGTTACGCAATTCAGTGTAGTAGGTACTTGCAACGACATCTTATGACAAAAAATAGAACTAATGTTGATAGTTAAATTTCAAATCCGATAGATGGCGTTGTACAAATTTCGTCATTTTCTGAATCGCGGTGTTAAGATTTGACACCATTATACTATTGCTGAAGGTCGGGCTAACATAAATACTATATAATTATTATTGTGCTATCCTATACGGGGGGTGATCAATCACGAATTTTCGTAACTATTCTACTGTCACCATAGCTGTGTACGAGTCACCATAGCGACCAAAATACTGTTGCTAAGGTTTTATGTTTTTACATTAATATGTATTAACATGTTATTTGGCTGACTACATAGCAATCAAAATAGCCGGGTTGGTGAATTGCGAGCTTCGTATTTTTTCACTTCAAGTTCAAATTTCATTTCGACATACACTTTTTGAGTTTATTTTTCAATAATTTTTGAATATAAATTTTACTAGCTGTTGACTGCAATTTTGTTGTGTGTTACGCGTGGTTTTGAAGATTTGATAGTACTTATACACTACTACAATTGTGCACCAATTGCGATGGTATAGGGTAGTTGCATTGGTAAAAGTGTGTTGATAGATTGTTATTAATATCATTAATCTTGCGTACGAGTATGCCCCGTTCACATTCTCCCGTAAATGGTTTGTTACGTGTGCATAACATTACCCTTCTTCAGGCTTAGTTGGCTCAGCTCAAACTACCATAATCAGAAACTTGAAACATTGATAACCATATAACACTAAGAAGGGTTTTTTGAAAATTCGTCCGTCAAGAAGTAGAAAGAAAACGAAATAGAAGATCGGTGCCCGGAATAATCTGCTGCGCCCGCAAACATCCACCAGATTGGGAGCGGCGTCCGATGTTCGCCGCACCACAGTGCATAGCGCTCAACAAAACGTGTCGAATAATATCTGGCTGTTTAAAACCAACCTTGCTTAATAAGTTCTCCCTTTGGTTAGCATTGCTCTACCTGACGTTAGAAGAGAAGTCGCATGCGCACTCGAAAAAGACATCGAGGAATCAGACACACGACATCGGACATTCCCTATGTAATAAAATACCAAAGCTTACACCCGATTAGACTTAAGAGCCAAAAGAGCTTCCTCCGATGTACACTGGCTACAAACGAAACTCCAACTCGAACTCGGTGCAAGATCTGGGCAGATCAGCATCTACCACCTGCCACTTATTTCCTATCTCATAAACGTTTGCCACCCGGAATTCTTTGCAGTGGCCTGTTTGGAAAGCATTCAACCGTCTGAGAATCCAAGTAGGTCGCTGCAAACAAAATTTGTCAAATTTGAGTATACAGTCCAGTGACGAAAATGTCTGCACACTTGCAATTCAGAGGATCTAATATTCACCAAACACTACGTACAATTGACATAAAAAAAAACTCTTAAAATAATAATAGGAACGTTAAAGCTTAGGTAGTAAATTTTTTACTTAATAATATTTTTAGTTCGTCATCTATTTTCACGCCAAGGTATATGTATATAGCCTACTCTTATCTAAACGACGTTGTTTTGTTTCGACAACCACGCGAACGAAGTCGCGGGCACAGCTAGTCAATAATATAGGTCTTGTATTTGACTAAAAGAAACTAACAAATCCGTTAGAGCCAAAAAAAGGGCATGTTTTTTTTTATCGCGTTAATCTATACTATAATAAAAATGGTCGGGGTCAAATTCTGTACATTGAAGATATTTAAAAAAAAATGAGTGGGGGGCGTTTTATTATCGATACTGAAGTATAAAATGCAATTAAAAAAATTTTTGTCTGTCTGTCTGTCTGTCTGTCTGTCTGTCTGTCTGTATCTTGAACGCGAATCACGCAAAAACTACTGAACGGATTTTGATGAAACTTGGTATGGTTATAGTACCTACTTCGAGGAAGGATCATATCTACTTTTCATCCCGGAAACCGATACAGGGGGGGAGGGAGGAGAGGTGAAAGTCCCTCCCCCATCAGACTCATTAAAGGTCAATGCATTATTGGATTTCAATTATTATTATTTTTTTATAAAGGCAATACATTGAATAATATTTCGTTTTTGTTTGATCAAAATCGGTTCACTCTACCAAAAGATATGATTAATTTAGTGAATTCAAGAAGTAAAATAATTACGTTACGCAATTCAGTGTAGTAGGTACTTGCAACGACATCTTATGACAAAAAATAGAACTAATGTTGATAGTTAAATTTCAAATCCGATAGATGGCGTTGTACAAATTTCGTCATTTTCTGAATCGCGGTGTTAAGATTTGACACCATTATACTATTGCTGAAGGTCGGGCTAACATAAATACTATATAATTATTATTGTGCTATCCTATACGGGGGGTGATCAATCACGAATTTTCGTAACTATTCTACTGTCACCATAGCTGTGTACGAGTCACCATAGCGACCAAAATACTGTTGCTAAGGTTTTATGTTTTTACATTAATATGTATTAACATGTTATTTGGCTGACTACATAGCAATCAAAATAGCCGGGTTGGTGAATTGCGAGCTTCGTATTTTTTCACTTCAAGTTCAAATTTCATTTCGACATACACTTTTTGAGTTTATTTTTCAATAATTTTTGAATATAAATTTTACTAGCTGTTGACTGCAATTTTGTTGTGTGTTACGCGTGGTTTTGAAGATTTGATAGTACTTATACACTACTACAATTGTGCACCAATTGCGATGGTATAGGGTAGTTGCATTGGTAAAAGTGTGTTGATAGATTGTTATTAATATCATTAATCTTGCGTACGAGTATGCCCCGTTCACATTCTCCCGTAAATGGTTTGTTACGTGTGCATAACATTACCCTTCTTCAGGCTTAGTTGGCTCAGCTCAAACTACCATAATCAGAAACTTGAAACATTGATAACCATATAACACTAAGAAGGGTTTTTTGAAAATTCGTCCGTCAAGAAGTAGAAAGAAAACGAAATAGAAGATCGGTGCCCGGAATAATCTGCTGCGCCCGCAAACATCCACCAGATTGGGAGCGGCGTCCGATGTTCGCCGCACCACAGTGCATAGCGCTCAACAAAACGTGTCGAATAATATCTGGCTGTTTAAAACCAACCTTGCTTAATAAGTTCTCCCTTTGGTTAGCATTGCTCTACCTGACGTTAGAAGAGAAGTCGCATGCGCACTCGAAAAAGACATCGAGGAATCAGACACACGACATCGGACATTCCCTATGTAATAAAATACCAAAGCTTACACCCGATTAGACTTAAGAGCCAAAAGAGCTTCCTCCGATGTACACTGGCTACAAACGAAACTCCAACTCGAACTCGGTGCAAGATCTGGGCAGATCAGCATCTACCACCTGCCACTTATTTCCTATCTCATAAACGTTTGCCACCCGGAATTCTTTGCAGTGGCCTGTTTGGAAAGCATTCAACCGTCTGAGAATCCAAGTAGGTCGCTGCAAACAAAATTTGTCAAATTTGAGTATACAGTCCAGTGACGAAAATGTCTGCACACTTGCAATTCAGAGGATCTAATATTCACCAAACACTACGTACAATTGACATAAAAAAAAACTCTTAAAATAATAATAGGAACGTTAAAGCTTAGGTAGTAAATTTTTTACTTAATAATATTTTTAGTTCGTCATCTATTTTCACGCCAAGGTATATGTATATAGCCTACTCTTATCTAAACGACGTTGTTTTGTTTCGACAACCACGCGAACGAAGTCGCGGGCACAGCTAGTAAAAAATATAATCGATACAGTGAGTTAAAACATCGTGTGACGTCATTTTCCAGACAACATTTAACAGGCAGGTGACATTGCTAGCCCCCATTTCCATACACACCATCTTTAGTGTGTTACATCTTCGTCTTTTTTATTGATTTGATAAAAAAACGTATCCAATGTGTTTTGAAAATCTTTCTGACAGGCTTATTAGATTTGTGTGGTCAAATACCCTTTTCATACACCTATTAGCTCTGTATTTCGTCTACTACAACAGCATTATTTAAAGGAAACACACAGGATAAACTGAATTCCCTTTAGTACAAGTATTTCGAACGTTTCCTTATCAGCTGAGGGCATTAAGTGATATTTATCTAGCCGTAAAGCCGCCATTTTGTGCCCAGTTACACGGCGCCGTGCTGAGCGAGATTCAATTTCCTTATTCTGGGCAGTGTGTAGCTATATGCTATGTATAAGCCAATATCAAGTAAGATTAGTTTGGTATCATTATTATATTTATTTCTCAACATTCACACAACGCCATCTAGTCTCAAGTTAAGCATGCTTAGTAGCTTGTGCTATGAGTACTAGACAACCGATAAACATACTTAAATATTTCTAAATACATACATATTATAGATAAATTACACCCAGACACATAACAAATGAGGAAATGAGGAAAATAAGGATGAGGAAAGAGAGATAATTAATATTAAAAAGCTATACATATATTCAAAAGCGTAAATTCTACAATTGTGAGCGATCTGTGAGGTATACTTACTGTAAACTAGCAGACCCGGCAAACTTTGTTTCGCCTTACAGGCAGTAAGAGGCAGAATTGGATTTTAGAAAGCTTTTTTCTTTTAAGAAAATAAATAGTATTACCCCTATAGAGAGGTTGATTCCAAAGATTCATTATTTATACACCTCCAAACCATAGGTAAAGCGTAGATTTAAATTAAGTCTCATACTTCAAAAACATAGAACTTTCTTTGAAAAATATTTGTTATAAGAATAAAAATACAAAAAGCAAAAGCGATATGGAAAGCGATGTGATGGAGTCGCCGAGTTTCGATCCCGGGTCCTCTCGCTTGCTAGGCGAGCGCTCTACCAACTGAGCTACGACTCCTGTATTATAAACGGCAAAATAGATGCTCCTATCCCTCGCAGTCCTTGTAACGCTTGTTTCTGACTACGCTATTATAGCGTTGTATTATAAAGCAAATAAGACAAAAAGCTTGTTAGCCAATAATTATGTAATTTAGTTCATTGTGATCCTATTTTTTAATGTATTGTGCGAGATATTGTCTGCAATAACGTATATTATTATATTAATTTAGTCTCATACTTCAAAAACATAGGACTTTCTTTGAAAAATATTTGTTAAAGAATAAAAATACCAATTTAGATCAAAAGCGATATGGAAAGCGATGTGATGGAGTCGCCGAGTTTCGATCCCGGGTCCTCTCGCTTGCTAGGCGAGCGCTCTACCAACTGAGCTACGACTCCTGTATTTAATACGGCAAAATAGATGCTCCTATTCGTCGTAGTACTTGTAGCGCTTGATTCTAACTACGCTACTAAAATTATTGCGCTGTCGGTGTGTTGTCAGTGATGTGACTTTAATAATATAAAAAAAATAGATTAGGTAAGTAATTAAAAGTTATGGTAGAATATTAAAAGAAACTCATCAACCTTTAAAAAAGTCGTGTACGACATATATTATTATTATGTTGGCAT
The DNA here is from genome assembly GCA_941860345.1 of Chrysodeixis includens. NCBI lineage: Eukaryota > Metazoa > Arthropoda > Insecta > Lepidoptera > Noctuidae > Chrysodeixis > Chrysodeixis includens. The sequence goes on from OW796116.1 coordinate 1,609,750, forward strand.
GCGAATAGAGTAAGGAATATAGTATTAGGCATAAATGACAAATTTTGATTAATCATAAAAGTTATGAAATGGTTTTAAAGCCAAAAGTATGATTGGTAGAAATTATAGAGCTACAAACTCCGGAAAACTAGAAAAACAACAGTCATTGTCATAGCATTTATAACTAGTTTTAATTATTTTAGATCAATTTTTCCCGATGAAAACATAAATTGAATTTTAATCCCTAGATTATAAGGTTTAAATTCCGATGAATGAAAGTTAAACCAATTAGAAATTATTCAACCATTTGTCTAAAAGACGCCACAACCCTATGACCATTTGTCACGGTGACACGCCAGAAATATCATTATGAAAAGTCACGTCAAATTGACAGGATCACAAACTGTCAACATATAGAGAAATATAGAAGATCAATAAAAAATAAAACACAATTTGTGTTTTATTTTTATTAGAAGAATAAATAAATAAATATTCTATAGTCATCTAGTCTCAAATAAAACAGAGTTTGTATATGTTTATGTATATAAACATACTTATAAACTTTTAAACACACACTCAGTGGCGATTGAACCCACGACCTCTGATATAGCAGTCAGGAACATTTTAAGTATCGTTCCAAGTTAACCTTCTTCAATATTTCTGTATATTGTCTTTGCTAGCGAAACTATATTATTCATTGTATTCCGTCCAATTTTGAAAGTCGTTTCAGCAATCGAGACAAAATTGTTTGTTTGAAACTTAGTTTTAATATGACTTGCGATACGGTACTTGTAATAAAACATTGTTGTTTTTGAATTGGCTTTGAGTAATTTACCTTTGGAAAATGTTAACCATTTAAAAAAATGAAAACACATTTTATCTCTCATTCATCTTTACGTATCTATGTAGGTACTAAAGTGCGACAAAATACTAGCCAAATGGACAAAGTCCTTTCTCTTTTTGAAGAAGGTTAAATTCTGTATATTCGTAGCACAGTTTTGGTAGTTTTATAGACCAATAAACTAGTACCAGACAATAGAAAACTTCAAATGTATAAAGCTACAAGTATTTTGACACGTGGATGACATTAACATGAGGGCGTTGGTGTGCATATTCGCAACAAGAACCAACTAAAGCGTCTGTCAAAAGTGATGGATTTCATAAACGACGGCATTATTTTTAATTTCAGCCACGTGTCAAGAGATCCTTGTAGCACATACTTGAATGACATTATTTTTCGACAAGTGACCTGATTTTGCTTTGTCAGTTTAATAAAAAAATAGTTGGGCCTCTGGGGTTAGGGCTATGAGAAGGGCCTGAATAGACTAGTTGCCATGGCAACCAAAAAACAGCTTTTTAAGATCAATGACCTTTTTATAGCAATGTAGGTTAAAAGCAGTATATTGCTTCACACTTCACACGCCCTAATTAAAAACTTCAATAATTTACGGGCACGTCGAAATGCATTTACATTTTATTAACTTGCTAATGGCGACTGAGGTTTCCAATGTGAATTAATTAAATGTTGAACAAACGTAACAGTTTTTCTTTTGCTAAATGAGAAGCCATTTTTTTAAGTTTATAATACGGCAGAATCATTTTCATATCAAAATAAATGCACTTAAACTCAATACAATTGAAAAACTTTTTCAAAGAAAGTTAATTTAAAAGTTCAAAGAGTATTTTAAAAGTAGTTGCTCTATTTCTGATAGCAAGTATTAAAATAAAGTCAAGCTTTGAACAATACAAGACAGGACCAAGATAAAGACACGGATTTTAATTTAAGAAAACAAAAGACAAACCGACTCGCAGACAGAGAGTTCTGTACGTATTTTGCTAAGCGTCACGTCACGTTAGTAAAAGTATTTCCTAAAGTATTCTGCCAGATATCGTATTTTTTGTCTTTGAAGTAAGCACGTATTAAAAACATTGTTTTCTGGTTTATGTTTAAGCATGCAATAGGTAGTTATCGGGTTATATTTCTGGGAGTTCATGGAAGGTTTGAACAGCTATTTTTTTTTTCGGGGGGAAATCCTCATGAACTTCCTCCGCCTGGGGAGAGACGGAGGGGCGTGCCGGACTCCTACCGGCTAAAACCCCCCGGTGTCATCTCGCACCTGCGCGCGGGGCCGCGGGAATCCGGATTCTTCCGCAGCCCCGCGCTAGTGCTGGCCCCGGTGCGTCCGGGCCTCGCCTCGTGCACGGGGTGGTGAGGTGTTAACCACCCCGTGCAACGTCTCGGAGGCGCGTGGCGACAGCCCACCCGCGCCGCCAGTTAGGTTAGGTTTTGGTTATGTTTTGGTTATGTTTTGGTTATGTTTTGGTTATGTTTTGGTTATGTTTTGGTTATGTTTTGGTTATGTTTTGGTTATGTTTTGGTTATGTTTTGGTTATGTTTTGGTTATGTTTTGGTTATGTTTTTGGTTATGTTTTGGTTATGTTTTGGTTTATGTTTTGGTTATGTTTTGGTTATGTTTTGGTTATGTTTTTGGTTATGTTTTGGTTATGTTTTGGTTATGTTTTGGTTATGTTTTGGTTATGTTTTGGTTATGTTTTGGTTATGTTTTGGTTATGTTTTGGCTATGTTTTGGTTATGTTTTGGTTATGTTTTGGTTATGTTTTGGTTAAGTTTTGGTTATGTTTTGGTTATGTTTTGCATATGTTTAGGTTATGTTTAGGTTAGTGTTTAGGTTATGTTTAGGTTATGTTAAGGTTATGTTTAGGTTATGTTTGAGGTTATGTTTAGGTTATGTTTAGGTTATGTTTAGGTTATGTTAAGGTTATGTTTAGGTTATGTTTAGGTTATGTTTAGGTTATGTTTAGGTTATGTTTAGGTTATGTTTAGGTTATGTTTAGGTTATGTTTTAGGTTATGTTTAGGTTATGTTTAGGTTAGGCTTGAGTTAGGTTTAGGTTAGGTTTAGGTTAGGTTTAGGTTAGGTTTAGGTTAGGTTTAGGTTTAGGTTTAGGTTAGGTTTAGGTTAGGTTAAGTTAGGTTTAGGTTAGGTTTAGGTTAGGTTTAGGTTAGGTTTAGGTTAGGTTTAGGTTAGGTTTAGGTTAGGTTTAGGTTTAGGTTTTAGGTTAGGTTTAGGTTAGGTTTAGGTTTAGGTTTAGGGTTAGTTTAGGTTAGGTTTAGGTTAGGTTTAGGTTAGGTTTAGGTTAGGTTTAGGTTAGGTTTAGGTTAGGTTTAGGTTAGGTTTAGGTTTAGGTTTAGGTTAGGTTTAGGTTAGGTTTAGGTTAGGTTTAGGTTAGGTTTAGGGTTAGGTTTTAGGTTAGGTTAGGTTAGGTTAGGTTAGGTTTAGGTAGGTTAGGTTAGGTTTAGGTTAGGTTTAGGTTAGGTTTAGGTTAGGTTTAGGTTAGGTTTAGGTTAGGTTTTAGGTTAGGTTTAGGTTAGGTTTAGGTTAGGTTTAGGTTAGGTTTAGGTTAGGTTTAGGTTAGGTTTAGGTTTGGTTTAGGTTAGTTTAGGTTAGGTTTAGGTTAGGGTTTAGGTTAGGTTTAGGTTAGGTTTTAGGTTAGGTTTAGGTTAGGTTTAAGGTAAGGTTTTAGTGTTAGGGTGTTTAGGTTTGGATGTAGGTTAGGTT